>CM029270.1:924771-1325173 GCA_016920895.1 Vaccinium myrtillus
GAAAAATAGGGATATGGTCCAAGTTAATTAATCTACGCATAGAATCATAATTAACATGACCTAGTCTACCATGCCATAAAATGGAAGACTCAAGCAAGTAAGCAACTGGGGACTTCTTATTATTGATTTTTGGGATAACAGTCATTACATTCATTTTGAACAGACCATCGGTCATGTACCCTTTCCCAACATATTCCCCATTTTTGGTCAAAGTGACCCTGTCCGCCTCAAATACAATGCGGAAGCCATGCTTGCTCAGGAGCGACCCAGAGATCGGATTCTTGCGAATATCGAGGCACGAACAACACATTGTTCAAAGTTAGCTCCTTTCTGAAGTCATCTTGGGAATCACTTTGCCTTTCCTCGCCACTTCGAGGTGGCCGGAGTTCCCCATATAGAGTTTCTCGTGACTTAAAAGTGGAGAACATCCGCTTCACAACAGATGTGACGAGTTGCCCTTGTGTCAACCCACCATTCCCATTGGGGTTTGAACCCACCAAGTTAACCTCGAAACCATGGCCGAGAGGTTGAGATCAACAACACCCTCTACTATATGTGCTTGAGTACGAGGTTGGTGGCTTTTTACATTCGAAGCTCGATGCCCAAATTTATCACAATTGAAGCATTTCCCTGAACCGGACCTTTTGCTTCTTGGCAACCACCTCTCGATCCCATTGACACCTCGGTCCTACATTTACTAACATGCTTGTCGGATCGTTTATCAAAACGCTTTGTCATGTTGGTTTTTCTTCGTGCCCAAGAGGTGACCATGGACAATCACATTAGCCTTGGCCATATGAGGAGATTGGGCGACTTTGTTCCTAGCCCGACTTTCCTCCTCCATGTTAAGCTTCATGAAAAGAATTTCCAAAGTCATCTCTTTGGTCTTGAACATGAGATAGTGCTGAACCCTTCCCAAGTCTCGGGAAGCTTGTGGATGACCGCAGCCACCAAGAATGGCTCACCTAGCACCATTCATTCGCTTTGATTTCATTTATCAATATTTGAAGTTCGTGGTTGTGCAATGACGATCGGTCGCATATCCACCATTTTGAAGTCAAGAAAACAAGGAACTTCTTGGACCCGGCCCCGTCAACCTTGAACTTCCTTTCTAAGGACTCCCACGTTCCTTAGTCTTTAGACTTTGCATCAATGTACCTGAGAATACAAAGAGTCCTCCGTGCATTCGAGAATGTAATTCTTGCCTGAGTTAATCAGGTTTTCCAGGATATCTTGAGCCATCCGCTTTTGACTATCAGTCTCATCCTCAGCAACAACTGGGGCATCATCAGTCAAACATGCAGCCAAATTAAGAGTGGTGAGAAAGAACAACATCTTTTGTTGCCATCTCTTAAAATCAGCTCCACTCCCAAACTTTCCCGGCTTATCCACATGGGTCATCGGAAACGTGGGAACTCCGGGAGGTTTCACTGTTCAAGCTGAGGAAGTTGCGCATCGGCTTTTTCCATGATGTTGTCTTTCCGAGTAATTCGACATGTTGTTAAAACAAGATCAACTTCATATTAGTGAACAGATCTTCACAATGTCGACAACAAGAATAGATACGCAATCTAATCTTAACAACCAACAATGGTTTAACACCCGTCACACACAGATGACTAAGGCCGAAAATTAGATCATTGCCGAGCAGTGTCAGGGCATAAGCCAAGTAGACTGCTCCAGAGGCTGATCTATACACCAATCCAAGGCCAAGTCGCGCACGATCTGCCTAAGCCATTTTTGTCATCTCATAAGCCAAGTCGCGCACGACTTACATAGGCCGAAGCCTACCAATGACTAATAATTTTCCAAAACCCACACTGTAATTTTTTTTTTTTTTTTTTCTTTTCAAAAACACTGCTCTGTATAAATCCGAACGTACTGCCCGGAGTTCACACTGACCTTGGAAAAGAAAACAAATAGTATAAAAATACACCAAGTTTTGGAAAAAGTCGGTCTCGGTTTTCTTTCAGCACACAGTGCAAACAAGCAAATTTATTAGCAGGGGACCTACTACCAAGAAAAGCTCTCGGTGTTCACAAAAAATTTCCCCAAAAGAAACCAAGACAGAAGAGTAAAAGCTATAGTGAAGTTTTCGTTGAAAAAGAAATCTATCACCCTGGCACACATCCAAACGACTAAAAACAAGAGCAATAAAGCTCTGGAGGTTTCAGATTTCAAAACAAGTTAAAAAATGCTAACTACACGTGTTAGCTACCAACAAAAGAAGTCTTGAAAGACTTCCACGAAGCCACCCCTG
This sequence comes from Vaccinium myrtillus, assembly GCA_016920895.1. Classification (NCBI taxonomy): domain Eukaryota; kingdom Viridiplantae; phylum Streptophyta; class Magnoliopsida; order Ericales; family Ericaceae; genus Vaccinium; species Vaccinium myrtillus. The sequence continues at coordinate 927,032 of CM029270.1, forward strand.
ATGTCTTTTTAAAAAGACTACTGAAAGGTCAAAGACCATTTCCTCCACTACAATTCATTTCCTTGAATTTCTCTGTACTACTATGAAGGAAAACAGTGGTCTACTCCAACGTAGATATCAATTCCGGTTCCGGCTAACAAATGGAGTAAAACAACATCAAGAGTTCTAATAAAGTGCTGCAAAAACTCTTGAGGTAAGTTTCCTTTTTGAATTGAAAAACAAACTCTCTTTTATAAAATCAACACTGCCCGAAAACATTTTCCTTGTACTGATCCGAGAATCAAGAAATTGGTTCACGGTATTTTTTGTTTCCACGAGCAGATGCGAAAAACCAGTTCTTTACACAACCCAAAAACTGATCTGCAACTAAACCGTTAGACCTTAACAGAAACAATTTTCTGGAATCCAAAATTTGCCGATCACACGATCAAAATCTGTTTTAAGCTTGTTGGAAAAATTGTGGCAATACATGAATTCCAAAGAATAATTTCCATTAATGAAATACAAATACAAATATAATTGCAGAATAAATTAGTGAGAAATACAAACAGAATTGGAGTATTCGAGAACCGAGTCCCGTGTAATCACGGTCTCCTTAAAACAGATTCGCCGCCTACCGAGGGTGTTGTAGGTTGAAACCGACGTCTGTCTCCCAGGATAAAACGGCTGGACCACGAACCACGGAACACCTCCGAGGAGCGCCTTGGCGAACTGAACTTTGTCTGTCTCTCTCTCTCACAAATCAGAACCCTCTATATGAAAGTGCACTGTGTATCAAAGTGCGTGTCTTTCCTCTTTGCAGATTTGCAGATGCACGGCTAATATAGCTCTAGTGAAAGCTCTATAATTGTCGGTGGGAGTAAAGTGTCATACTTTTCTCCATATTTGCCAGAGAATGGGCGACAACAAATAGGGATGGCCCCCCTATCTTTCTCCAGCTATTGAAATCATTCATTGAAGGAAGGTAAAACTTCCAACAATATGAAGCTAATTTGTGCATCTTATTGTGTTTTCTCTAGGTTTGCTATTAAATGTGTAGGAAAATGGTTGCTAAATCCTGGCCACTAAGTTCAAGTGAAAAGAGGGAATTTGTTTGAGGCTCCTGTATTGAACGGAGAGCTTTCCGGAATTTACGAAAAGCAAGGGTCCAGTGTGCCTGCTATTCTGTAAACTGTTGACGAAACGCTTGAATCTCCTTGTAGTCTATTGGAGGTGAAGAATGAAATATGCCAGTTAATTAGGCGTTTTCATCGAAGCACCAACAATGCAGATTTATTGGAGAAGATGTTATGGGAGGAGCCGAAACTGGGTTGGCTACGGTGACTAGAGCTTTTGGGGCTGGATTTCTCAAGCAGGTACTTGTGCTTTCTAAGCTTTATATTTATTCAGAAACAGGCTTAGTTAATTTGTAGATAAACATGGATTCCACTTGAGAGGATTGCTTCTATTCTCCTTTTTGTTGCATTTTACAGTTGTGGTTCACTTTGTGTTAGTGTTGAACTTATGATGCATATGACTTTTCAAAAATTTTAGGTGATGTCACCGTGTCATGCACCCCATCCGGCCGTCCATTGCGAAAATGCATAGCTCGGATCAAATTCAAGCAATGGCTCTCGCATGGGGTTGGATTTGATTCGAGTCATGCATTTTCGCATCAGACGGCCGGATGAGTGCACAACAAGATCCCCAATCCGATTGGCATGTGCATACTATCAAAAATTTGGTAGTTGTAATTTGTAAAGAAAGTTCTTTCTGAAGATGTCGTGGGTGAGTTGCAATAAATACTATGTGCAGTTCCTTTCCCTTTATGCCATCTAAAGCTACTTGGCAGTTGGCACTGTGCTTGTATGATACATAACATTAGTTCATTTTGGAAAAGCTCCTTCTTTTTTTTTTTTTTGTAGTAATCAATCTTAAGTTGAATCTCATATACTATCTGATCACAAGATTCACAAGGTTCATTTTGTAAAATGTCGAATCCGTTGCATCATAGTGCATCCATTGTCATTGAATCATAGTGCACTACATTTTGTTGTTCTAATTTAATATTTTACATTTATATTTTATTGATTAATTCCCAAGTAAAATTATTGGAGAAATAATTGGAGTTAGTTTTCTCTTTTGACTTGGTCTCCTATTTATTCTCCAACAAATCATATCACTTCCCTACTTCTACTATAGTGGTTCCTATATAATAGGATTGTTCAACGTTAATTTTTATATAAGTTAATTGGTTGCTCCTATTTTTCCTCCTAATTATCAGAACTTATTTAACAAACCAACGTGTGTTTATTAGCTCATAAATTACGTTGGTTGCTTCCAAAATAGTATATAACTCTCATACTCTCTCTAATATACAGAATTTGTCTTCTGATCCTTACTACTGCCATATAAAACAAAAGCTTTTGGTTCCACTTTTTATTTCTTTAACCGAAATACTAGTTCTACACCTACTTCACGTCTTCAAATTTAGATCAGTCGCCATATACATACTTGCTACTGATTTTATTTGGATTTCGAGAGTCGGGAAACAACTCGGTTCGTGAGTTAACTTCGCTGCACAGAAGGAGGCTCGTAGGTCGTTGTATCTTGGGGAAGGAACGCCATTCAACCCCGTGCAGAATGGGGTGTATCTTTCCTAAGGAGAGCGCAATTTTGCGTGCCTCGACCACCCCACAGGCTATTCTAATCCTTTCCATATTTATCTAATTTCCTTAATTTGTTTGATGCATATAATTTTGAATTATTATTCTATCAGAAAATCCTATTTCTTATAATTTCTCCAACACATTTAAATTCAGATTCTGCAAAAATATTCTTTGAATTGTTTAAATCTGAACGTACGTATTCTAGACACGATTTTTCTGTACTACTTTTATAGTGTATCCCGGGAACTATCAAAGGTCATCTAGGCAAAGCTTTGCCGATCACATCTCGGCCATCTAAATATGTTTCGGACGGCCCAGATTTGAGGGGAGTTAAAATATCCAAAACACCCTTCGGCACCTGTTAAATCTGGACCATCCAAACACACAGCGTTCAGCTGGTTCCCTCAGTTCGTCATCTAGGGCCAAATTTGTGGTGGTTGAACACCCAAAAATCTTTGCAAAATGAACTTGTGATTTGTCTTTAGAACTATTGCACTTCTGGACTTCGAAATCCGCCACCATGACTTAAACTAAAAATTGGTTTGGGCTTCTCTTGAGGTACCTTACTAGGCAACCTGACCCGGAGAGGAGCCACTTTTGCCTCCTGATAATAGTGTGCATGAATTCATTTTTTGGTTGGTGAATTTATTCAATAGGATGGTGGTTGGTTGTCAATTTGAAGTTATTGAAGTTAGGTGAGATGTGGTTGAAAATTGAATGAAACATGATAAAAATGAAAATAGAAAATTACTAGAATTTGTAGAGTCTGTTGGAGTGTTGTAGATGTGGTGGTTGAACACTCAAGAATTGTAGCAGGATAAGCTTGTGATTAGTCTTTAGAACCATTGCATTTCTGGACTTCGAAATCCTCCGCCATGACTTAAAGTTAAAAGTTGGTTTGGGCTTCTCTTGAGGTACCTTACTAGAAGCCTCACCTAAACAGGAGCCATTTTTGCCTCCTGATAATAGTGTGTGTGAATTCATTTCGTGGTTAGTGAATTTATTCAATAGGATGGTGGTTGGTTGTTCAATTTGAAGTTGTTGAAGTTAGGTGGGATGTTGTTGAAAATTGATTTAAAAATGATAAAAAAAAATTACTAGAATTCGTAGAGTCTGCTGAGTGCTCTAGGTGTGGTGGTTGAACACTCAATAATCTTAGCAGGATAAGCTTGTGATTTGTCTTTAGAACTATTGCACTTTTGGACTTCGAAATCCGCCACCATGACTTAAAGCTAAAAGTTGGTTTGGGCTTCTCTTGAGGTACCTTACTGGCAGCCTTGGACAGGAGCTACTTTTGTCTCCTAATAATAGTGTGTGTGAATTCATTTTGTGGTTGGTGAATTTATTCAATAGGAAAAATTTACTAGAATTTGTAGAGTCAACTAGAGTGCTCTAGTGTGGTGGTTGAACACTCAAGAATCTTAGCAGGATAACCATGTGACTTGTCTTTAGAACTATTGCACTTCTGGACTTCGAAATCCGCCACCATGACTTAAAGCTAAAAGTTGGTTTGGGCTTCTCTTTAGCTACCTCCCTGGGCAGCTTGACCTAGACAGGAGCCACTTTTGCCTCCATGTGAGTGAATTCATTTTATGGTTGGTGAATTTATTCAAGAGGATGGTGGTTGGTTTTTCAATTTGAAGTTATTGAAGTTAGGTGAGATGTGGTTGAAAATTGAATGAAAATGATAAAAAAAAATTACTAGAATTTGTAGAGTCTGTTGGAGTGTTGTAGGTGTGGTGGTTGAACACAAGAATCGTAGCAGGATAAGCTTGTGATTAGTCTTTAGAACCATTGCACTTCTGGACTTCGAAATCCTCCACCATGACTTAAAGCTAAAAAGTTGGTTTGGGCTTCTTTTGAGATACCTTACTAGGAGCCTCACCCAGACAGGAGCCACTTTTGCCTCCTGATAATAGTGTGCAAGAATTCATTTTGTGGTTGGTGAATTTATTCAATAGGATGGTGGTTGGTTGTTCAACTTGAAGTTATTGAAGTTAGGTGAGATGTGGTTGAAATTTGAATTAAAAATGATAAAAAAAAATTACTAGAATTTATAGAGTCTGCTGGAGTGGTCTAGGTGTGGTGGTTGAACACTCAAGAATCTTAGCAGGATAAGCTGATTTAAAGTTGGTTTAAATAATCTAAAGTTGATTTAACCCTAACCTAGTTACCAAAAATTGAGTTGGGTTTTTTTCAAAACTAAAAGTTAAATAAATAATGGAAAAAGGAATTACTAAACTATCATGCAAAAGTAGTGGAGGTTAACGATTGAAAAAACAACTAGAGTTTCAGAATCCACACCCATAAACCTTTATCAATTATTCTTACGCAAAGATTTTTCCTTTGATTATGCACAATGATTTTGAGGCTAATCTTAATCACCATGGATGTTACTGTAGTTAGAAATAAAAAAGGGCTTAACGAATCCATAAACAACCTTCCGAAACTCCAGCAGACCCTCCTGCTGCATCCGTATGGATATAATGTACCAATCGATAAGGGTAGTTTGCTTCAAATTTTAACCCAAAACATCCACTGCATCCGTATGAACAAATCACAGTGGATACTCTGTACTTAAATATTAGCTTTAATAAACCAAGCAATCCGATTAATATGCTGATATCAAATCATGGAAAAAAAAACTCATTCATATCGATTGAATCCATATCCGAGTTTCATTTATATATAAGGGCCGATTCTAGGGACACAACAAAACACACATAAATAAAACACACGCTTTTGTTCCGAGTTATATTGTGATGATCCAAACCGTTCAATTTGTTTAAATGGATATAATAGGAAATCCTGTAAAAATTCAGCTCAATTGAATATCAATAAGTGTTTGATCCATAGAGTTTTTCAAAAAACTTGACAGAAACTAATGTTCTCAGAATTGTCTGGATCCAGCACTTACAGATATCCGAATGAGTTAGTTTTTTACGGGTATTTAAAAATATGTTTTAAACAAGTTGAATGGCTCGAATTATTAGTTTGGAGCTCCGAAACATGTTGTGTCTCTAGAACCGGCCATATACCTTAAATGCAAAGATTCGTAAAAGCTTAAATTGTATAGAATCCTTCGTAGCGCACTTGTTCCAAATGGTTCAACTTTCCATGTGCGTCACAAAATCAAAATAAATTGCTACCTCCTTTGGACATGCCCTTTCCCTCTAATCATAGTAGAGAGACGACTATCAGTAACTAACCTTTCTCGAGGCAGTCAGATCAATCAACGCTGGACTAACGATCGGACCTAAGACCAATGATAGGGTTCGTGAAGTTGCTTGCCTAGATTCTTTTAGTAAAACATGAGCCATAGCTCCGTATTCTGCACCCATCAATCTCATTGTTTGAATTGTAGTCTGGAGGAGTGTCCTCAGCAACGGACCGGGCCCAAATCCCCTAGAAGGGGGCGCCAGAGAGGGTGAGAGCCTCGTCGTGCTCTGACCCTGTCGCACCACGAGGCGCTGTCGGTGAGTCGGGTTGTTTGGGAATGCAGTCCCAATCGAGCGGTAAATTCCGTCCAAGGCTAAATATTGGCGAGAGACCGATAGCAAACAAGTACCGCGAGAGAAAGATGAAAATGACTTTGAAAAGAGAGTCAAAAAGTGCCTAAAATTGTCGGGAGGGAAGTGAATGGGGGCCAGCGATGCGCCCTGATTGGATGTGAAACGGCTAATACCCGGTCCGTCAATCGACTCGGCTACCATGGAGACCTTTGGGATCAGGGCTACAAGTGGAGTTAGCCCTTTTAAGCAATTGATTGTACTTGAAGAAGGACTTGATTGCTGAGGTGACTTCATGGCCAACAATGGAGCAAGACATATATATATAGGCAAATTTTCTAATAAGGACCTCCCGGATTTAAGAAAAAATGTAATTTTTTCACTTTAAAAATTGTTTTTGGAAAATCCGAACTGTCCAATGTGTTTAAAAGGTGTTTTCAAGGGTCCATAGGGGAAATCTTCAAAAATAAAATTACCGGGAAGGGCTTGATCCAAGCAGTTTTTCGCAAAAGTGGACCCTTGAAAACACCTTTTGAACACATTGGACGGTTCGGATCGTCAAAAAAAAAATGCTCGGATCATAGGGGTCCGCAAGTCCGGAGTCCGGACTAGAAGCGGCCCCTATATATATATATATACTAGTGCCTTGCCCGTGCCTGAAGGCACTTGACAAAGTTTGAAACCCTTAACCAACCATATTGTACCACGTGCATTGCTCTTACCAAAGAAAACCAAGCTACTACTAATATCTAATTGATCAATTCACGTTGTCAACATTATTAAAAAGATTCAACAAAAATCAATTGTCATCCAGCGATCAACTAAACTAATGAATAAATTGATTTGTTCAACCACCTCTCTCTCACGTATTTTAGAAACTATACAAATTGGACAATATTTGTAAGACATCCCAAAATGGAATATTTAACAATCTTTATGGGAGAGAATGAGTAATAAAACTTAGCAGTTTATGCCCACAAAAATTATATAGTTTTGAAGCATAAGTGTAGATAATTTCTTGTTTTTTTCTTTATGATTTACCAAATCAGTATAATATCCAAATCACATGTTTGAGCCAAAGTCGTTTCAAAAGTAGATTTTGTGTGTGTTTGAAAAAGATAGAGTATTCTGAAATTGAAATTTCTCTATGAGAGTTGGAGTACTCAAAGGGAGAGATTATTTTTTTAATTTAAAATTCACACATTAATTAAAGGATCGATGATGTTTTTTTTCGAAATGAGTTTTCTTTCATGTGTTCTTTTTATCTGCTTTCCACTTCCTCTCTTTTTTTGTAGTTGAGAAAAGAGAGAGAATTCCAAAATTGAAATTTCCCTATGTTGAATGTCAAAGAGAGTGGAAGATGATTTTAAAAAAATTTCCCACATGAAAAGATGGTTCATATACATGAGTTTTCTTTCAAGTGGTATTATTTTTGGACTCGCTTTACTTTTTCTTTTATTTTTTGGTAATTAACCAAAAGTTATACTATTAGAAAGGTAAGTTTTCTTAGGCCGCGGAAACACAATTTGATCGATGAGATAAGATTTGGTCCCCAATAGACATTCTAGGAGAGATAAGAGATCTTTTTTTTGGAACTGCTAGATAAGATATCTTTCACGCATAGAAATGCCACATAAGACATTTTGAAAAAACCGTTGTGTAATGTAGATGTCATGTACATAATTATGAATCATTGATTTTTGATTTGGTAAATTAATATTTTTTTCCCTAGTGAGATAGTCTTTTATGTCTATTTAAAGTAGAAATCTATTTTGTTAGGAAGTCTTTATATAACATGTTGCTATAACAATCTATTATGCCATAATAATGCCCAATTTTCCATTTTAATTCCTTAGTAAGACATGTTGCTGAATTTATTTTCATGTTTTTAGACTATTCCATTATTTGTTTAGCTACTTTATTGGTTGTTTTCATCATTTTTTTAGGAGTCATTTTATTGATGGTAGGTTGTTTTTGTGTATCATGTGGACCATCTTTGGTTTCGAATCTTATAAAATCCTCTGTTTGTTTTATGAGTTGTTTGGTGCTCCAAAATCTAAATAATCTTTTGAGTTCATGTGCTATTAAAAAAATGTTCTGACGCTAATCGTGTAGAACCAGAACCGAAACAAAACCGGTTCGGTCTTGGGGTTTGGGTTTGGATTTGGACAAGTTCTAAACGTATACTAGATAGGTTTTGGTTCTTAACTTTCTAGAACCGTCGAAATGGTCTAGTTACTTAATTTCTAAAGAACCGATCTAATCCGGACCGTGCACCCCTAACGGATTTAAGGATAGGTTAGGGGGTCCGCTGCTTACCTGTAAATTCAGTTCTTTGGATACGTCACAGATCCTGTTCAAAAAAAAAAAAAAAAAAAAAGATCCGTCACAGATAGTGAGCTAACTATCCAACTTGGGCCTGCTACAAAACCAAGCCTAGCGAGTCTTGTTCCACACCACTCATGCTAATGGGCCTTGGCAGCCCATGCGTGCATCAACCCACCACCTCCTGCTTCGGCCCAAACTAATGATCAATCTATTGGGTCTGCCACGTACAAAACCAGCATAACATACCGAACACTATAATGAAGCACAAGAGGCCGGTCACGGGCAATGCCTGTGCAAGTCGAATTTTGATCAAATATTCATAATAATTTTTTAATAAACTTGCACACGAATTACAACCACTGAAAAAGGTAAAAATGGTCAATCTATATATGTCAACAAATCTATATATTTTTTATCCTCTACAAATCTTTGTAAATGTGGAAATTCCATCACAACTTACGAAATTTTAAGAGAGAGTTTAGGAATGTCTGTCCATTTTTATCTCACAAAAATTGAAACGGAACGAACAAAGTATGAAAAAACCAGAGTTATATGCCTCTTCTCCTGATGGTCGTAGAGAAGAAAATTTGTCAAGCAAAAACTAAGAGCATCACCAATAGTATAACCAAAACTGGATAATCAAAAATTGCCACGTCAGACTTTGATTATCCATACAAGACATTTATAAAGTTAACAATGTGGAGTGTCACAATGGTATTTTGTGTCCATAAAAAAAAAAAAAAAACCTACTCTATTTTTTATTCATAAAATGGGACAACTTTAAATTTGTACATATACTTTTTATAATACCAGTACCATTTAAAAGATATTCACAATACCTTTAAAATGAGACCAATCTTGAACATATTTTGGTAAAGATTAAAAATTGATAATTTCAAATTTTTTAGAGAAAGTGCAAAAAAAATTGAGTTTTGAAGTAAGTATTTGAAAAATGGAGAGAGAATTGAAAACAAATATAATGCACTAACGAGTCCTAGAGGGGGGTGAATAGGACGACAATTTAAAAATTAAGTCTAATTAAGAGAAATCCAATCATCCATGCTCCATTCAAATTGCCACAATTTAATATGCAAGATATAAAGCAATTAAAGTAAAGAGACAAGACAAAAGATATACGTGGAAACTACTTAGGGTCTAAACACCCTAAGCATAAAACCACGGCCTAGTCCTACTTATGCATTCCATAAATCAAAAGGTTTACAAGAATTAACAAGACTAGGAATTACCCAACAAGCCCCTTGTGACACCTAGCTCCAATTCTTGATAGTACCCCGTACCCCTCTTTGATTCCATGGACTCCACAAGCACACCCGTCTTGATCTCCGAGTCAACTCGGCACCGGTCCAACCGGCTCACGAAGAAACAAGGCAATAGCCATCATATGAATGAAATGTTAAGGAATGAAGATTTTTGTGAAAAACAATCAATCTAGATGTAATCCATAGAGTATTAGAAGATTAATCTAGATTGACAAAATGAATGATCAAACCCAAGGTTTAAATCATATCGTACATCAAGAACCCATAAAAGATAAAAAAAAAGACTTGATTTTTAATGAAGGTTCTTGATGAAGAAAATCAATCAAGAGCAAATACATGGATAATAAAAGTATTGCACTAGATTGACAAGGAAAATGATCAAACACAAAGTTTAAATCATACTTAAAGCATCTAAACCCATGAATATAAGAAAAGATTGTTTCTTGATGATGCAATGAAGATTTTGAGAAGAATCAAACTAGAGCATATACATAAATATAATAATATAGCACTAGAATGAATAAAAGATGATCAAATCAAAATAGAAATCACCTCAATAGCATAGAACCCCATGAGCAAATGAAGGAGATGTGTTTCTCTCTCTAAAGTAGGCTAATGCTCTCAAAATCTGACCTAGAAAAGTGAAAAATAAGTTTATATAGTGTCAAGGACACAACCCTAGCATAAGCCAATAGGAACACGCCACATACACCAGTAAAAACGCGTTGTGCTTGAAGTTGTGCATGGAGACAAGCAACAAGCGCTCAGCAGCCGCAACGGAGATGTGCAGAAAGAAAAACGCTAATAGGTTCAACGAGCGCACCGGGTAGCGCTCATCGAGCGCATCTTGCTGAATCTGTTTTTAATGAACCAAACTGAAGCGCTAGATAAGCGCCAGTAGCGCTAAACAAGTGCTGCGCTCAGAATCCCTTTTAAAATAGGTACATGCCTTAGAAAAATACTTGATGCTCACATTATAAGGCTAAAATGCAATATCATGCAACATAAAAATGATTAAATCCCTAAACTATATGAAGAACATGATAATGCAACATTATACCTTTCATGAATCGAATACGAGCCAAGGAACGCGGAACTCCATTTCTCCAATCTTTCAACCACCGGGTGGAGCATCTAGACTCAATCAACTAAGCAACCTCCCAAACCCAAATGGAAAAAGATAAAAGTACATAATCCAATGGTTTGTCGGAATCCGGAAAATGCCAATAATACTAACAAGAATGTTGTTACTTTTGAATTCATTCTACCAAAAAAGACTTATAAATAAGGTGTGGTCCCCAAAATTTGGTTATTGAGTTTTGATTATTGAGAAAATGTTGTTACTCTTGATTATCCAAATGCCAAAATTTGATTATTGGCTAAAAGGTTGTTAACTTTGATTATGCCAATGTAAACCAATTTTTGAACAAACATTACTAACTTTGGTTATTTAGATGTTTTGATTATTCCATTAGGGATGCTCTAAGGACTAAACAATTTTGATGCCCATTAGGACTAAACAAAAATTGGAATTTGGAAAAGGAATTACCTTTTGGAGATAAATTAAAACAGGAATTTAAAAAGTTTGGAAAAGGAAAAAATTTTGTTTTGGAAAAGTTTAAAAAGTTTAGAACATTAAAAAAAGTTTCAAAAAGTTTACAGCAATAATAAACATGGAGTGGATTGTGGGGTGTACGTGGAGAACTATTCTAAATGGATGGCAGTTACAAAGCATGGGTTTTTTGGGACAACAAAAATGTAGTGTGGGTTTTTTTTGGAAAACAAAAATGTGAGCCATCCTCAATAAAAGTCCACACTAAACTTGTGCTCCCCCTTTATATATTAAAATATATGCTTGTCAATTATTATATGCACATATCACAATCCAAGACCAGTTAAAAAAAAATATATCACAATCCAAGAACGTCGCTTAACATGCTGCTCGGTTTGTTGAGGTTTCTTCCCTTTTGTTTTGGTCTAGCACCTTAATAGAAACGGAATTGTGTAAAAAAAACAAAGTTTGAAGTTTGATTTAGGGGAAAAAAAAGAAAAAAACACTTGAATACATGCACTTCCTAATCTTTGACAACAATGTAGTGAATTATTCTTTACAATTTTTTTAGTAAATTACTCAATTCTTTTAATAAGAAAGTTATTATATTTGAATACACTTTCATATAAGATTTACTGTGCCAAAGTTGTCCAGAAGTTAGTGATTTATTCTGATTAATTGCTCAATTCTTTTAGTATCAAAGTTACTATTTGCAGTCATGTAAATTTATATTCCATTCTAACTAGCAACCTGGCATGATATTTGCAGTCATGTAAATTGACTACCTAATTCTGGTCTAATTACTAAAATAACTTACTCTTTAACCTCTCGGAAATGTAACATCAGGATTCATATCAATGTAAATTAAGTAGTTAATTTATCATGTGTTGATGCAACTTCTGAACAATTTTGGTACAATAAATCTTATTTTTCTACAATTTTGTGGCTCTAATGTTTCCTAAAAATGTGCACACACATGTTCCCACCCCTCCTAAAAATGTGCACACACATGGTGTGGCCCCACCCCCACACTTTAGTGAAAGATTTTTTTTTTTGTGAATCTTATCCTTTGGGTAAAAAACTTAATCCGGATTATTGGTTTTTTGGTTTTTCCTCAAATAATCTGGATTAAGTTTTTTACCCAAAAAACAATTAATTCATTCTTGGATCTATTTTTCTTTTTTTCTTCTTCAAATGAGATATCCAAACATAAAATGAACTACTTAAAGTGCTTTGAGATCTTAACCTTTCGCGTTATATTCAAGATTCAAGTAGTATTTGTTTCGACATCAAGTGGTGAGCTTAGGAAATCGATAGAGTAATACATTCCTAAGGCGTGCAATTATAATCCAAAATTGAACCATTTTGATTTAGAACATTCTCGTATTTGTGGTCCAGGAATGATGATAACAAAAAAACAAAAAAAAAGACACAAAATGAAAGAGAGGCATAAATATAAGTTGACTCAAAAATGGTATAATGATTTTGTTTGTATTTTCATGAATGGGAAGTTTTTATGGGTACGTAGGTGGGGTGGATATGATTTTGTTGAAGTTATGGAATATATAGGCCGGGGGATGTCTGTCAAGCTGGATATATGATATACAGTATCAAGAAAAATTCCAATTGCATACTTTCAATTTAAGTCTCAAATAGTTTTTTCCAAAAACCAAGATAAGTCATCATCTCACAATAAAATGTTGGAATTCTGTGAATGAAACCGGGGCACTCGGAGGGTCTCCCGAGGCAACCGAGACCACCCCACGGATTCATTACTTCCACGTGTAAATGCTGAGTAACTCCCCTCTTGAAGGTGAAGATAATGGCAGCATAATATCCCACTTGAATTCGGATTAAGGGCAGAGGTTACAAAATTGGAAATTGAATTGCTCAATTCATTGGCACATTTGATTTCGTAATGAATGGGGAGGCTCCTCCTTAATGCCCGAATTGATGATTTCAGCTCCCCCTTCACGCTATAAATTGAGAGCTCTGCCGTTTGGTTCAACACACCAGAAATTCGAGCAATACAATACATTACAGAAGGTTATTTTTGAGAGAGAGAGGCAGACAAGAGTTTCAGTTCGCCAAGGCTTCCAGCGGCGGTGTTCCGGTGGTTGTGGTCCAAGCCGTTTTTTCCTGGGACGAAGACGCCGGTGTATCCTACAACACCCACGGTAGGCGGCGAATCTTTGTTAAGGAGAGTGTGTTACACACGACTCGGCCTTTTCGATCTACAGTTTGTATCTCTGTATTTCATATTCAATTGATTTATGTTATTGTAATTTATGTTGTATTCTGTTATGATTATATCGAATGAATTGTTATTTGGAATCTGGATTGCCGCTGTAAATTTTTCCAACATAAAATACATAAAAATGTGTGAACACAAAAACCAAGACAATTTTAAAACAAAACTCTCTTAGTGGAACACCTCTTAAGTTAGGCTCTGTTTGGTACCCTGGAAAAAGAAAAGAAAGGAGAGGGAAATAAAAAATTATTTGAGGTTGAGAGGAAAAGGAGAGAAAAATAACTAAACTAAACTATTTAACTAAAGATTTTCCTCTTAACTTTCCTCACTCTTTCCTTTTATTTTCTTTTCCTTTCTTTTATTTTCTTTTCTTTTCCAGGGTACCAAACAAAACGTTAATTTCTACAATATTGGGGAAAAAAAATTCCTTTCAAAGGTTAGGTTCCATGCATGTGCAATTAGGAGGATAATTTTCGTTCCTTTCATTTGTGTTATGATTTTGAAAAACCGTGTCATGCATTGGCAATGGAAAGTGTTTGCCATTGCCAGCAATTTCCCCTTGCGAAAAAATTTTGTTTTCAGTTTTCACCTCTGCACAGTACCTTTGGTAAAAAAAAATTCACTTTTCACCTCTGCACAGTTGCAGGAGCAGCTTCATCATCAATTTCTCATTTTCAGCACCGAGCCACGTGAATAAAGTTGAGCATCTCATCAGTATACATAAAACGCGTGGTAGGGTAACGTCATCCTACTCTGGGGCCTCAGATCACCTATACTGGATTTTATGTTCCGACTCTCTGTACCAGCACCCAAAGCTTGACATCTGTCCAAAAGTTCAGAGAACTAACGCCACTTTACACTTCCGTTAAAAAGTTAGTGTTCTGCTAAAAAAATAAGCCGGTTTTTTTTTTGGACTTCTATACTTTTTTTAAACCATTCTTGAAATCACTATTGTGCTGCAGATATACATAGATGATGAAAAGCAAGAAAAAAAAAATTGGGTGCTGAGTGGGTATTGCCGAGATATTTTTCAGTGTCGGGTAGGTATTTCTCACGTGATACCCGCTCGGCAATCTCAGTCGTCTATAACTCGATCCAACAGTCCGGAGTTTAGATGGAGAAAAGGAAGAGATAGAGTGTTTGGGTGAGAGGAGAGAGAGAATCAATCTGAGCCGCCCAAAACACATTTGGACGACTCAGATCATGCTAGGATCATGCGTGGGTACCAAGTGGCATTACCCGAAAAAAATTTGGGTGCCGAGTGGGTAGTGCCACTTGTTACCCAAGCATGATCCGAGCGTGATGTGAGCCATCCAAATGTATTGTAGGCAGCTCAGATTGATTCTCTCTCTCTCCTCTCACCCAAACACTCTCTTTCTTATTTTTCTCTCTCTAAACTCCGGACTGTTGGATCGCGTTATGGACAGCTGAGATTACCGAGCGGGTACCACGTGGGCAATACCCGCTCCGCATTGAAAAAATTCTCCAAAGCAAGAGGAGTTACGACAGAGAGGATTATGGTTGAAGACAAAATCCGTACGTAGTACCCTAGGAGATCAAGGCCTCAGAGTCTCAGAGATAGTCTGACGAGATTTTGTGTTGTATCTTTTGTTTGATTCTTGGGTGTACCCCTGCATTTACCGCCTATCCATCTCGGAAAATATATGGTCCCCGTGATCAAACTTTGTCCTTGTTTTGTGCGCTTTTCATACGTTTTTGTTGGAATTCTCATCAGTCCAAGAAAGTTTGGAAAACAACAATCATCAATGAAATGTTCTCATTTAGGAATATGAGTTTGACAAGCCAGTTGTCCATACCGAAGTCCATTAAAATCATAAATATGATGTACTCGTTTTTTATTTTTTCCATACCCTTTTTCAATAAAGTCTAATTACACATTTAATTTCACTAAAATACCAAGAAAGCGGTGCACTTATAAAAAAAAAGTGTGAAAATCATTTTCCCAAGAAAAATCATTACTACCTCTGTCGCGAAAAGTTAAATACATTTTTACCATTCTAGCCCTATGAAAAAATTGGGATCAAACTATGGGTATAGAACCTATTGCACAGAAAATACACAGATCGAGCTCGGGGACCCACTTTTGGGTCTCACACGAACAATTCGAGCCGTTCATTTATCTTAAAATTAAATTCCGAAGGGGCCCATGAAAATTCAGCTCAATCGGACGTCTTTAAGGGCTTGATCTAAGAGCCCCCCGTTTCAGTAAAAAAAGTGTGTCCCCGAGCCCGATCTGTGTATTTTCTGTGCAATGGATTCTGTACTAATTACCGAAAAAATTGTGTGTATCTTTTAATATGAAGTGTTTTTTATAAGCAATACCAATCTTGTTTGATAGATCAATTAGTTTTTTGAAACGATTTTTTTGAAAATCACGTAAAACATTGTGAATTAAAATATATAGACAATTTAAAAATGACACGCGCTCTAAAATAGTGTCTCACATTATGAGACAGAGGGAGTAATCTATCTATATTAGTATTGCAGGATGACTTTTGGTGAATAGAGCTTCCTGAGCTTGCCACGTGTCCCCCAATTCTTTGCACCTTTTTAGCAATTAGCCAAATTTTAATAACTGTGTATAAAGGAAAGAAATGATTCTTTTCCAATTTCATTATTCAAAATTTTTTCAATTTGAAATTAACGGAAATAATGATTATAATAAAGGAAACTAATGAAAGAAACTAATTAACGAAATTTCCTTTTTAGGAATTAGCCCAATTTCAATAACCGAAATTACCGAAATTTGTGCTACAGTTATAAAGGAAAGAAATGGTTCTTTTCCAATTTCACTATCCGAAAATTTTCAATTTGAAATTAACGAAAATAATGATTATAAAGGAAACTAATGAAGGAAACTAATTAACGAAATTTCCTTTTTAGGAATTAGCCCAATTTCAATAACCGAAATTTGTGCTACAGTAATAAAGGAAATAAATGATTCTTTTCCAATTTCAATAACCGAAATTTTCCCAATTTGTAATTAACGAAAATAATGATTACTGTATAAAGGAAACTAACGAAGGAAACTAATTAACGAAATTTGTGATATAGTAATGAAGGAAACTAATGAAGGAAAGTAACGATTACAATAGATATGCAATAATATAATACATATTTCCAAAATTTTAAAGGAAAGTAATGATTATAAAGGAAACTAATGACGTAAACTAATTAACGAAATTTGTGCTGCATTAATGAAGGAAACTACTGAAGGAAAGTAACGATTATAATAGATATGCAATAATAAAGGAAAGAAATGATTCTTTTCCAATTTCAATAACCGAAATTTTTTTCAATTTGAAATTAACGAAAAATAATGATTATAAAGGAAACTAATGAAGGAAACTAATTTTTGAAATTTGTCCTACATTAATGAGGGAAACTAATGAAGGAAAGTAACGATTATAATAGATATGCAATAATATAATACATATTTCCAAAGTTTTTAAGGAACGTAATGATTATAAAGGAAACTAATGACGGAAACTAATTAACGAAATTTGTGATACAGTAATGAAGGAAACAACTGAAGGAAAGTAACGATTATAATAGATATGTAATAATACAATACATATTTCCGAAATTTTTAAGGAAAGTAATGAAGGAAAGTACTATTCTTTTCCAATTTTAATAACCAATTTTATTTGCATATCATTTGGCGGAATAAGTTGATTTTTATAATCACATGGTTAAAGATTAGAGAAGAGTAATAGCTAAGCATTTGGGGCAGAGACCATCTCCAGGGGAAGATAAGAGATAGTATGGTAGCCGCTTCAATTCCTAACCCGTTCTTTGAAAGGTAAATCTTTTGATTCCTCCCACATCTTAATTCCTCATTCACTCTTCTTCAAAAAAATTAATTCTATGACTATATCATTCATAAATTTCGAATGTTAAAAAAACATGTGTAATGTATGATACTAACGACAAGAACCCTATAGCAAACCCCTTGCTTTGTTACTTTTATTTTCTTCACTGCTTTGTTAATTTTTTTAACAGATATCTAAATTAGTTAATCTTATCCTTAAATTCCTTTCATTATATTTGGACATAAGACACAGGATGGATCGTGAGAACAGAGATCGGAATATCAAACAACGGTCTCATAAAAAAAGAGCACTACTTGAAAGTATTGAAAAACAACCAAAGGAAGCAGCAAAAGAATCCCGCCGTGTAAGAACATGTATCTTAAGAGACAAGAAGAAGAATGTCTGTCAAAACATGCCAACCACTCCATAGGTAATTGTCATCTTCATGATTTTGTATAAACGTTACTTCTTTTCTCTTCTTTTTTTTTTCTTTGCATTTTTTAATACCCGACGATGTAGTAGGTCGAATCGATCAAGTTTATCGATCAAACCAAAAAGAAGTGGTAAAAGAAGGTCATAATCTTAAATCACGCTTCCCACGTGCGAAAAAACCAGCGGCTCCAATTAACATCAACCCCTCCATAGGTAAATTTCTTTTCCTTCATGCAAACTTTGTTTGTTAGATTTTTGTGAAAAATTCCAGATAACATAATCATCATTTCAAAAATGGGTTATAATTGATATTTCTCTTATGTTGTTATGTAGGTGAAGAAAATAGTATGCCACCTCATGAGGATGCTAAATTAGCAATTGCAGAGCAGAATTTGGTGCCTGACCCACCAACATGTAACATAAGTTATTAACTCTTAACGTATCCTTATTATGTTACAGGGGCTCATACTAGATAAGTTGCTAAATAAGATGCTCTTCTCTTTTAAATTAGGTGAAGAAAATAATATGCTGCCTAACGAGGATGCACACGCAAAAATTGCAGAACAAAATATGTAAGTTGACCAGGCAATAGGTAACATAAGATTTTTTTAACTCTTAAAGTACCCTTATTATGCTATGAGGACTCAAAAAGATAAAGTTGCTACAGAAGATGCTCTTCTGTTTTTATTTATCTAAAGAAAAAATATGTTGCCTGATGAATAGGGCTGGCCCTGACGTTTGGGTTGCCCTAGTCTGACTTCAATTTTGGTTACTCACTTACTATAAAGTAAAAAAAAAAATTTGACGTAGAAGTTACAAAAAAAATAATAAAATCAATGTTTACATTGTACTTTTCAAAAAAAAAAAAAAACACAACAAAAATGTAACTCCTGTTATAGTGTTTTAAGCAAGTTCCATTTGAAAAAAAAAATAGAAGTGGCAAGTGAGAGCGACATTCTTCTTATCTCAACTTTCATACCAATAAACTCAGTATGTTCCATTTTTTAAATGGAACTTGCCTAACCAATAGTAAATGATTTTTTTTTTTGACACAATAGTAAATGAAGTTGCCCTAACCCTTTTGGTTGCCCACTTACTATTGTGTCAAAAAAAAAATGACATAGAAGTTAGTAAAAAAAAAAAATCAATGTTACATTGTACTTTTCTGTACAATGTAACTCCGGTTACAGTGTTTTAATCAAGTTCCCATTATTTTATTTTTTTTTTTAAAAAACCTTCTCATTGCATTTTTTAAAGCAAACTCTTCGATTTAGATTAAAACAAATCCATTTTGTGACATGGTAATACAAATATAATTTTTTTTTATCAACATCTGTGAGGACTTAAAGTACCCTTATTATGATATGATGACTTAATCGAAATGAAGTTGTCAATCTAGGTTCTGAACTCAAAGTTGGCCTGATTTTAATATGTAATGGTTTTAAATTGCTACATGATCAAGTGGCTATTAAATTCAAAATGTGAAAAATGACCCACAAAATGTTCCGCACTTATAATACCCTTTCACACTATTGAAAATGACCCACCAAGATAAGCTAATATTTAAGATTAGTATAATTATAACTTTTTCATTTTCAATCTTATTTTAATTTGCAGGGCACGTGCATCAGATAAGTGAAGTAGCTCAGTTACATGATGATGCTCAAGAAGTTGTCGAAGAGGTGAATTTGATTAGCAATCCCCAAAATGGTAATAATTTGCTAATACTAATAGGCTAAATAACAATCATATTTTTTATTTGTTTTTACCATGAAGCTTAAAATTCAATATTGCCTAATACTTTGGTTTGTAATTAATTTTTCCCTTACCGGTCTTATTTTAAGCTGGAGGGAACATGCACCCAGTAAGTCAAATAGCTCAATTACATGGGGAGGCCCAAGAGGTTGTTCAAGAGGTGATTCCGATAGTCGATCCCCATAATGGTAAGAATTCAGACATAATTTAATGTTTGGATATTTAATGTTACAAGTACATTAGTTTATTCAAGTTAAATTAAACTACATTATGTTGTGTACATAAGTGAAGTAATTGACATTGATCCAATACATGAAATTGTTCAATCGCAAAGGGGTGCTAGAGAAGTAAATGGAATGGAAAATCAAAATACGAATACCCCAATTGGTAAGCTCTAAAAAATATCTTATAATACTGCTGAATTTTTTATTCTATACATCAGGACATTTAATATTGAATAAGACGATTCAAGCGAAAATCATTTATTTCATGTCTACTACTAGGCCATTCTTTCGTTAAATTGTTGGCATCAATATTAATTGAAAATTGTTCCAATTATCTAAATAGAACTGTTTGATGTTGATTGCGTGATATGACTTTAAAACTTTCCTATAAACCCATTTATTGTATGAAGACTTGGGAAGTTAGACCTCTTGATTGATTCTTGTACTAATTAGGGTGAGATAACCATCTTTGTTAATCGGTTGGAGTTATTGTAATTAATAGAATTTCTACCATTAGTGTATGTTTATACTGATTGAGAGGTTCAAAAGTATACATTTTTTTTTTTGCACGGCAAAAAGGATTTTATAAATCAAATATCAAATATCAAATATCAAATATGCAATATTAAACAGGGTAAGAGAAAAGCAATAAAGCCTCTCGAGACCCAAAAGATTGGAAGGCCGACCAGAAGACAACCAAACAATCAAAGGGAAAAATAACTTACATACACAACCTCAACCCCAACTTATACCAAAAATACGAAAACATTTTTGTTTAATTCCCGTGCATAGCACGGGTTTCACGCTAGTCTATATTAGTATTGCAGGATGACTTTTGGTGAATGGAGCTTCCTGAGCTTGCCACGTGTCCCCCAATTCTTTGCACTTTTTAAGCAATTAGCAAAGTTCTAAATGGTGATTGAAAATCAAAGGTCATTTTTTAAATCCAAAAAACAATCAATTATTTAATTCTATCCCGAGTTAAAGGAAAGGTAATAAATTCAATTACTCCTATGGAAATCTAATTAGTCAAACATAACATAACCGAAACATTATTTTCCTGTTTAATGGTAGGATCACATTTGCAAAATAACGAGAAAATTTTGGGCATGGGGAGGGTACCACGTGGTACCCTCTCGACACATCCGAGCCGTCCAATAATGCAATCAACGGTCTAGATTGAAAATGCCGTATGGATTTTAAAAAAAAAATAGAAAATAAAATAAAAAGTGTGTTTTAATCCTAGCCATCCAATGCATTTTTTGACAGATCGGATGTGCCAAAGGGGCACCACATCACCCATACCCTATTTGCACCCAAAAAAAACCCCGTGCTATTAAGAAAAGGAAACACTCTAATCAAAAGCCAATTATAAGCATAATTACAAAAGAAATATACATACCAAGATTATAACCACCTATTTTAGTTCGATAAAGGAAAGTAATAAATTCAATTATATAGAAGTCTATAGTCAAACATAACATAACCGAAACATAAGGAAAGTAATAAATTCAATTATATGGAAGTCTATTAGTCAAACAAACATAACATAACCGAAACATTTCTTTTCCTGTTTTATGGTAAGGATCACATTCTCAAAAGCACGAGAAAATTTTGGGTACGGGGAGGTACCCTCTCGACACATTCGGGCTGTCCAATAATGCAATCAACGGTCTGAATTGAAAATGCCGTCCGGATTTTAAAAAAAAAGAAAATAAAATAAAAAGTGTGTTTTAATCCGAGCCGTCCGATGCATTTTTTGACGGCTCGGATGTGCCGAAGGGGCACCACGTCACCCATACCCTATTTGCACCAAAAAAAAAACCGTGCTATTAAGAAAAGGAATTAAAAAAAGGAAACACCCTAATCAAAAGCCAATTATAAGCATAATTATAATTACAAAAGAAATATATATACCAAGATTATAACCACCTATTTTAGCTCAATAAATCGCGACTCTATTAGTCAAACATAACATAACCGAAACATTCTTTTCCTGTTTTATGGTAAAGATCACATTCTCAAAGTCACGAGAAAATTTTGGGTAAGCCTCACTGATCACAATTGGCTTCCATATAATGGTAAGGATCATAACCGAAACATAACCGCAATTGGTAAGCCTCACTGATCACATTCTTAAACTTATGGTAATCAAGCACTAATTAATTAACTCAATGATAGGTACACAATTCATGAACACATGATTTTATTAAGTGAATATGCATACATCAAAAGCTATAAATTAAACTGACGTTAATTGATTTGTATGATGAGCTTTAGTTGGTTTGGTGGATTGATTATGAATCTTTAATTTGGCGTGACTAAATCATAATAGTAATCATTTTACACGATGCAAGTTTCGTGCATAGCACGGGTCACCACTAGCAATAACTGAAGGGAATATCTATCTACCAATCTTATATATAATTGTAGAGCGACTTGGATTCGCCCCGTGCATAGCACGGGTTTGATGCTAGTGTAATTAGTAATGCAAAAGCATTTTGAATGAAATTGGGTGATATTTTGGGTTGAGCTCTTAGGGCCATTTGATTGCATCGATTCCTGCGCAGGCCTCCCTCTGAATTTAATTTTGAGATGGATGAATGAGTTGGACTATCTGTTTGGGACCCACAAGGGGATCCCCAACGCCGGTCGGTTCTTGGTCGGTACCAATAGCAAGGTTCCATAAAAAAAATTAGGGACGGTTTTGGGGTGGGGCAATGTCTACCCGAACCCTACCCTAACCCAACAAGGTTTCTTCAATTTTGTCCCGCCCCCGACTCTATAACCTAACAAATTTAACAAAAACATGGCCCGATCAAGATGGGTAGGGCGATTTCGAGGCGGGGCGGATTGAATTGTCATCCGTAACTTTTCATCTCCCACATTACCATAAATTGGAAAATTTTCCTTAGTTACCCATAAATTGAATTGTTTGTGTTTTCTCAAGTCTAAGACAAAAAAGGTGTAATAGTCTATGCTTAACCACCCCACGTTGATAACTTTGGCCTCATCCCCACCATATTAATCTCTTGAGCAATGCCACATTGCCTGGCATTGCTACTTGCATACCTCTAACACACAACGTCATACACATCTGGTCCAGAATCATTGCATGTACATGAGCTCTCCTACATCCAACGATTCCAAATTCCAATTGGTGAAACATGTAAAACCAAATTTGGTGAAGGAGTGGAGTGTGATTTTTTTGTGTTTTTTTATTCAAATTTGAATTTGGTGAAAATTTTGATGAAGGGGTGAAGATGCTCTTATTGATTCTGGAATATTGGCCCATGTTCTCTTCTCTAGATCATTTTTTTTTTTGCCATAAGCACAAAATTAGGGGTGTAAACGAATCGAGCTGCTCGCGAGCAGCTTGTGGCTCGGTTCGTTAAGGCTCGTTTAGTAATCTAGCCAAGCTCGAACTCGAGTTTTAGGTTTGTTTAGTAAAAAAGCTTGGTAAATCTCGGCTCTATCGCTTATGTAGGCTCGACTCGTTTAAGAAGACTCATTAAGTAAATTACCTTGCATCGGCTTGTTTACGAGAAAGCCGAGCTCGAACTCAATTTTTGGCTCGTTTATTTAACGAGCCGAGCTCGAGCTCTACAAAGCTTAATTTTTGGCTCGTTTACACCCCTACACGAAAGTTTGTTCTTCTAAAACAAAAGGTACATATATATATATTTTTTTTTGAAAGGGAACAAGGATGTGGTGCGAATGAGAGAGAGACGGTGGTTGAAGTTAGTGAAATTCATTTTAGTTCCATTTAATCCGCAAATTCATTTCGGTGAGCTGGTAATTAATTAAAGTGGATGTGAATTCATTTTGTGGTTGGTGAATTTATTCAATAGGATGGTGGTTGGTTGTTCAATTTAAAGTTATTCAAGTTAAGTATGTGAAATGTAGAGTCTGTTGCAGTACACACTTCTAACTCACCTGTCCAACTATGTAGAGAGGTAGTAAAGTACAATTTCCAAGGTAAATTTTGCAACTATGTAAAGTACAATTTCGAAGGTAAATTTTGCTACCTCTGCTATAGATGCTCTAAGATGTCAAACCAAACAGCCAGTAGCTACCTCATGTAATAGGCTAAGCACTATAATTTTCTTTTGTCTCAAATGATCACGAAAAATGTACCAAGATTCAAGAACGACATTTAAACAGAAAATAATTCAAATTGAGAAAATTAAAAGCATACAGAACCAAGGTAGAATTGTGCAGTGCTCCATCTATGCCATATTCCCCGTTTTCGTTTGGAACTTTGGACTTCCCGCTCTTTTGCATAATGAAAGATATGCCTTCTTTAGTGGCTTGTTTTATATGCTCTTTTCAATTACTCTCTTTTTAACTCCCACCCCAAGAAAAAAAAAAAAGAAGAAGAATGTTTTAAACACAAATTAAAATACGGACGAGTCTAGAATTTCACGCGATGCACGTAAAACCTACACACATTGGAATGACTCGAGACCTGTACACATGTGGGCCTCAAACATAATTCACGATAGGAAATAAAAGAAAGCAGAATTGTGCTGCAGGATGTTGTGATTTTTACTTAGGGTGATTAATTTTCTACTAAAAAATACTATCATTTTCCCACCGTAGTCAAAAGTATGTGTAATTTCTGCTAAATGATATTTAATTTTGCGATGAATGTGAGGGGAATGATTTGTAGGAAAAAATACTGAATATAGCGTCAAAAATGCCATAGGAGAAACTCAAACTTAGTCCATAATAAAATTAGGGAAATAATTTTTACACTCTTTTATCCGTTGACAGTTGACACTCCTTTTTTTTTTTCTTTTCCTTCATTGAAATGAAATGCAATTTCATACTTTCAAGTGGATAAAGAGTTGAAGACAAAAAAATGTAGTGCTCATGGATAAAAAGAGAGTGGGAACCTGATTTTCCTAGAAATATGCTCAAACTGTAAGGATGAATAGCGCAATTCACCCTTAATGTAAACTGGGATTCATTGAGAAAGAGAAATGGCCCGAAGTGCCCACCACGGTACCACCCCCTATATAAAGGGCCTCCCTCCTTCAGACAAATCATCTCTCTCTCTCTCTCTCTCTCTCTCTCTCTCTCTCTCTGGCTACCCTCACAAAAACAGGTCATTGATACAAAAATTACTTTCAAAGTTTCTGACGTCAGGCTTTGCACCTCCTTTCGGTTGGCCGCAGTTTATTTTCAGGCTTAAGAGGCGGTGCAAGCTTGACGTCTGTGACTTAAAGTAATTATAGACACTTCAGTGGTTCGAATGGGTTAGGGCCTCCGCCTTCGCCACCGTCGTCTGATACGTTGGAAGGTCTATCTATTCCTCTCTCTTCTGATGATTTTGGTGTTTATATTTTGCTACAGATTCTTTGGGATTTCTTTGTGTTTTGTTTACGATTGTGTATGGATCTGTCTGTGCATCACGTACTTGTCGATTTTATGTTATACGATCACCCGTGTGTCGGATTACCTCTTTAACTATGGTGGATTTGTCTTCACATGTCGAAGAAGCTTCGCGGCGGAGGGAGGAGGATCTGAAGGAGGCCAAACTCTCCAAGCGTGAGGAAAATCTCTTGAACACGCGCAGTGGAGGAGAGGATCTGATTATACTATCATATCCTTATACTTACTGAAACTTTTTACGTTTGGACGATATATCTTCACAATAAACACCCTCCATTTTCATGAATCTGTTAACAAAATCATCCACACGAAAAAATATGATGATTCGGGTATCCATTGTTGGTGGGAATAAGAGAGATTATCAAACAAAACTCAACTCACCAATCTTTATTGAATCAGTTCACATTTCACAATTCTTTCACAAAATACAAACAACTCATTGTTTCTCACGCAGACCTCTCACTCATACACACTAACATAATCTGCTACTGGAGGCGTGGAGTGGAGCTTACAGTGCATATCTAGGGACTGTCTTCCACATAATTGTTTCTCTCTCCCCCCCAACCCTAAAGTGATAGACAAAGTTTTGCAAGAGTTCAAACTTGTAGTTTGTCGCTAAAAGTTCATTTGATGAGATCAGTTTATTACTACTATACATACTGCGCACATGCATGCTTTTTCTCATACAATTAAAATTTCATAACAGTTAAAGAAAA
Source organism: Vaccinium myrtillus (assembly GCA_016920895.1). Taxonomy (NCBI): domain Eukaryota; kingdom Viridiplantae; phylum Streptophyta; class Magnoliopsida; order Ericales; family Ericaceae; genus Vaccinium; species Vaccinium myrtillus. The sequence continues at coordinate 952,957 of CM029270.1, forward strand.
AAAATGGGTCCTCTTCAATAACTGTCTCGGATAATTCATTGAAGCTATCTGATAACAAGTGTGAACTCTACATCAAATTTTCATCGATATCAATTTCTTGCATTGTGAAAAAGTTATTGGACTGCCCGAGACTGTTACATTAGAGAATTCAGACCCTTACACCTAAAATCCGGGACTTGAACTAATATTATTACCACTTGAAAAGGCCAGTCGCCATGCAAAATAGGCTGATACTGCCGCAGGCCAAGCAATAGTAACCCAAAAGAGACACATGTTCCGGATTATTTTTGTCTTTTATGAACTTTTTCAAGTTTGAATCATAACTTTTACGTTTCTGATTCTTTTTGCATTGAGATAAATAAATAATGTAAAAAAATTGATGAAAAGTAACAAAAATTTAGAAAAAGCAAAAATAATCTTAGTAAATAAGTTACGACAAACTCGTCCTAAAGCTCAACCTATATATTGCTATCTATTCTTTATCTAGGTCTAGAGAGATAAGTATCAAAATAAATGTTTACATGGAGGGAAAATAAATATAATTTTCCTCGTCATATCTTTCATTTTTGTCCTTGCTAGCTACAAGCAGCTTGAGGCCGTAACTAAGCTAGAAGCACTTCCTTTAGCATAGGCACAAGAAGCTTGGGATTTTTGATTTCGATAGCTGAGGTTCACATCTTCCAGTATTATCCTATTGCAAGCGTTTTCTTCACTGCAATCAAAATTCACAGCTACTGGTGACGCTGATGTCCCGTGTATGTCCTCATACCGTCATACGTCACGGCGCTAATTTTCATACCCGAGGCCTGCCACTGATAAGTTTAGAAGCAAAGGCTTGATCCAAGTATCTGATCGTTCGACCTCCAATAGTATTAATCTGTACAATTAATGGAACAGGATGACATGGTTGGTGTAATATTTAGCTATATATATATCCTTTTTCCCTTACTTATGGAAACCTGTAACCATGACCTAGAAGCTCAATCTTTGTGTAGATTGAATACTGACACTTTTTTTTTTTTTGGATAAATTAGCTTGAAATATAAAAAAAGGTTAACCGGATATACAACCTACAAGGGGCAAACCCCAGGAGGAAAAGAAAAACAAAGAGAAAAGAGAAAATCCAAAACCTAACTACAACAAAATAAATATTCAACAAAGCACAGAGCACACTTCTAAGAAGTAACACCAAAACACCAAAACAAAAGAGGGTCGTGCTAGCCTCCAGAACTAAGCTCTTGAGGCCTTTAACATCTTGATTTTCTCCTGAAACTTCTTTTTGTTTTGATCTCTAGTGGATGAAGGAGTTGAAGAATCACCCACCACCTGGTTCGAACAATGTCGAGCTCCAATGAAATCACCTTCCAAGGGAATTCGTGGAGGCTCTCGAAACCGTGTAGACCGACGAAGAGCCACGGGGGGAGGCTCTTGTTGAGTACTACCTTGACGAATCGGAGTAACATCACAAGATACATCCCCCGCAACATCTATCTTTGTCACCTCCATAGCGGAGGAGACACCCGAATCCTCACATTTCTCAAGAACGTCAAACGCGTTAGTTGTAGAAGGAACACTGCTAGACAAAGAAATGGCCAAAGGCATACCCGGATTTTGAATTTTCCTCTTCACCACCTTTACCCAATCATCCTTACTTTCACTAGATACTCCAACTTTTGCATTTCGCTCCTGAACAACCGGGACATCTTGTCCAACACTCTCCTTGACATTTTGTTCTTGAACAACCGGGACATCTTGTCCTACACTCTCCTTGACATTTTGCTCTGGAACAACTGGGGCATCTTGTCCTACTTTCTCCTTGGGTTTCCACACTGGAAGAGATGGAACTTTGGGTTTAACATTGCAAGTGTTAGTAGAATGGCCAAAAATCTTGCAAACATTGCAAGCTTGAGGTTTCCAAGGTGAATACTGACACTTGTTGGCTATACGATTGTATAATTCCGCTGGTTGGACCCATACAAAATTCCTCCCAAAAAGGATGTTGGTAATGGTAACTCCGTACAAATATTTTCTAAAATAGATTTACGATTAGTAAGGCTGTTTTTTCGAAGGGAAAACTAGTACAATTAACATGTAAAATTAAGATGCAAGTTCCTTCTCCTAGGCGTTCATTAGAGGTGTTCCGACGACGTACGTAGTTCAGCAAAGGTTACAACACCCACACAATATGTGGCGAATCTATTTTTAAAGAGATTGTGTTTACACAAGACTCGGTTTGTTTCATTTGTTTATCTCAGTCCAGTTTGTTTTCGTATATGTTACGTCAAAATTTAATCTGCATTTCAAGGTTGTTATTATATTTCAGTATATGTATCAATGGAATTCTGTGTTCTGGAATCGTTACTGTTCGGGAATTTCACCCAACAAAATTTTCTGGGTTGAATAGAATTGACTGTTGTTAGCGGTGTATTTCTACAAACCCAACCACCGCAATATGGTAATCCCACGGAAGTTGATTGTTGGCCCATATGAGGTATAGAAATTGAGACATAAGGCCTCGTTTGATTCGGGTATTAAGTACCTGGGATTGGACTATTTGTATCCAATCCCACACTATCCCTTGTTTGGTTCCTGAAAAATCACATGGGATTAACAATCCCAGGACTGTTTTAGTCCAATACGTATGGGATTATGTAATACCGGGGGGGGACTAACTAAGGCCGGACTATTTTTCTCGCTACTTTCGCTACTTTGTCTGGTGCTATTTACAAAATTGTCATCCAATCGTCTTCTTCCTTTTTCTTTCAACCGTTGTTCCTCTCTCTCTCTCTCTCTCTCTCTCTCTCTCTCCAGACTCCAATGTCTCACAGTCCAAGCATCAATGACCACTCCACCCAACTCCTTCATGCGTGACTAGCAACCCCCATGCCACCGCAGTACCGATCCCGTCAACAGTGCGAACCATGGATGGTTGGATCTCCTCCCAAATCAAAGTCGCCGAAACCTTTGTGCAATAGGCAAGTTTTGATGATGGGTTCAATTAGTTCTTCCTATTGTTTTAGTTTTTCAATTCCATCTTCCTATTGTTTTTTCGTCTGCAATTTGGGTCTTTGATGATGGGTTCAATTAGTTCTTAAACAACAGTTTGATTTCCTATGTAATTGCACAGAAAATTTTATGGAGAAGCTCGGCATCCTTGTACAAGTGAATCAAAATGGGATGCCCATTTATTGTTGTTTACGCTACCCATGAGACGTGGAAGTTTTGATCGGTGAATTTTTTAAACGTGGAAGTTTTGATGTTCCTACACGACTGTTCTTGCTTGAAAGAACATTGAGAGAGAGAGAGAGAGAGAGAGAGAGAGAGAGAGAGAAGTTAATCCTGAAATGTAGTTTAGGGAACCAAACATGGGAGTGACCAAAACATGGGATATCCCAATGTTAATCCTGCATGAATCAAACAGGGGATTGTGTGAGATTCAATACTAAATTAGTCTCAGGACAAATAGTCCAGGACTATCAATCCCGGGACTATCAATCCCACCTATTTTAGTCCGCGAATCAAACGAGACCTAAAGGTTCAATCTCATTATCAATGTCCGTCAAATCATAAAATTTCCTCGCCAAAGGTCTTGTCTTTTGCACCAAAATTTATTTCCAGCGTCAGAAGCAATTTTGATTTAAGTACAGATTACCAGTAGTTATTTTAGACCAGGTTACTAAGACAAACTACATCCCAAACATGATTCAGTCCTAACATCACTCAGCATCAAAGATCAAACTAAAAAACAACCACAACTTCAGTAATAACTTGCTTTCACAGCAATATCATCAATAACTTAGTAAACAAGTCCCGACCAAGCATAAAAACAATGAACCACTATAGCGAAAGCAAGAAATTGGACGAAACACTATTCATGCAAGGTTCAGGTCTTGTGTGCTCATTCACCGTTCAAAAAAGAAGAAAGGAAATGCATATATAGTTTTATAAAACATACGGGTATTTCATTATTTCTCCCTTTGAAAATTTCGTCCCTGAAATTTGATTTCAGTACTCCAGCGACAACATCCCCTGAATTAAATACTTCAATCCTTACACGTTATGCCTACTCGCTAAGTTGGCCCTCACCATGCAAACCATTAATTCCATCATGCTACCACAAAGAAATAGTATTAGCATGAACTGTACCCAATCAATTATTTTCACAATCTAATAAATTTCTTTCCTTGTTCCACTTGTAATCACACGTTATTTATTAACACCATTACCTGATAACTTACGAGAATGATTCCACATATCACCACCAATACACTTGCATCCCTCTATTCCATCTAGAGGTGTCAAATGGGCCTTGCCGGCCCGGCACGGCACGGGCCCGGCACGAAAAACTCCGGCACGAGCACGGTTTGGGCACGGTAAAAGTTGGGCACGGCACGGCACGACACGGTCAGAGGGGGCACGGGCACGGGCACGGGGCACGGAAATGGGTGAGCACGGCACGGGCACGGCACGGTAGTTATGTCATGCACGACACGGCATGAAAATAAGTTGGCCGGCGTGGCGGACGGCACGACACCGGACTTAATCGTGCACGGCACGGCACGCATTTTATTTCAAAAATGTGTGAAGGGCAATAAAAATGTGAAGGGGCAAAAAATAAAAAAAATTAAGGAAAATAAATTTTATTTTATTTCAAAAAATGTGGAAAAATAAAAAAAATGAATTTTTGAATAATAAAAGTGAAAATTTTGATTTTTGAATTGATAGAGAGAGAGAGAGAGATAGAGAGAGAGAGAGAGAAAATGAGGGCAATGAGGGAAATGGAGTTGCCATAATAAGGAAAAATGAGGGAAATTAAAATTGAATAACATAAATGAAAACTTAGGGGTAAAATAAAAATTAAATTTTGATAACAAACATGTAATGATATAAATTTTGAAAAACATTAAAAAATAAATTAAATTTTATTTGAAAATGACGAAAAAATGAAAAATAAAATTTTTAATGATTAAAATGAATTTTTTTAGGGGGAAAAAATTGGGGAAAAAAATTTAATTGGGGAAAAAAATTGGGGAAATTTTTTTTTAATGTATAAGCAAAGTAAATTTAATTTTGAATAAGAAAAATAAGTAAAAAATACATTTTTATAAAATAAATTTAATTATATTTCAAAAATGAGGAAAATGAAAAATCAATTTTTGAATAATAATTAGAATTTAATAAATGGGCTTGCCAAATAAAAAAATAGGGAAAAAGGAGAAATTTTTGAATAAATTATCATAAAATATATGGAGTTCACAAAAATAAATAAATACATAATAAAACAAGAAAAACATTTTTATTAAATAAATCAAGTTGCCAAATGCCATAATAATGAAAAAAATGATGGACTTGCCAACTGAGGGAAAAAAAAAGGGAAATGTGAATAAATTTTAATTAAATAAATGGACTTCGCAAAAATAAATAAATACATAATAAGGAAAAAATGAGGGAAATTAAAATTGAATTTTTTAATAACATAATATGTTAAATTTTATTTGAAAATAAAGAAAAAATGAAAAATAAATTTTTACTAATTAAAATGAAATATTTGATTTTTGAATTGATAGGTCAAAATTGAATTTGTATAATTACATAATATGTTAAATTATTAATATGTTATATTGTTTTGTATAAAATTTTGATTATATTATGCATTAGCCACACGATCGCAACACATTTATGACGATCCACACCGTTCACTTTGTTTGTTTTGCTATTTTAATCACCCTCGCCAAATTTGAAGTCCATCGGGTATTGAAAGTCCTTTCATCACGAACGTTGATTTATTATCAACCGACAATTTATGTCCTTCGATCAAATACGTAACAATATTTAAATCACTTCATTTTTTGCATGGAGGATATAATCACTCCCACTTGCAATCTAGACGGTTCCGATACGAAAAAAACTGCTCTGATGGTCGTCGAGTCATGCATTATAGGACATTATTGCTCTTAAATGCACCGAATTTGATCCGATCAGATGGTTGGCGACATTTGATAGCCACCGTTTTCGGAGAAAATGATAGAATTGATAAGATATGAAATCGTAAATCGGTTTAGATCGAACATTCGAGAAATCGAGTTTGTACCTACCTTTTGATCATATACATCGAACTAACTTTGTTATGAACTAAGATGTTATGTTATATGGTAATGTACGCTAGCCACGCGATCTCAACATTATTATGATGATCCAAACCGTTCACATTGTTTGTATTACTGTTTTAATCACTCTCGCCAATTTTGAAGTCTATCGGGTATTCAAAGCCTTTTGATCAGCACGATTAATTTATTGCAAACCAAAATTTCGTCTCATTCGATTACGTACCTAATGATAATTAATTTACTTGTTTTTTGGCACAGAGGATATAATCACTCCCACGTAAAACGTAGACGGTTTCGATTCGAAGAAAAATACTCTGACAACCCTCGCGTAGTACAATTTTACGGCAATTTTTACCATTGGGTGCATAGATGGACTTAGTGACATATGCACTGGATCCTATACTTAGTATAAATATACTGTTATAGGGTCATAACCCTATAACGGCTCTCTCTCATCTGACTCTCTCTCTCTCTTCTTCCACCGATCGATCGATCTCTCTCTCTCTCCTCTCACTCACCACCGCACCACCACCGTACCACCACTCACCACCAGCCCCCACACCACCGGTCCACCACCGCACCACCACTCACCACCACAAACCCTAACCACTCACTCTACCGAACCCCCACACCACCGAAACCCTCCACCACCGCAACACACCACTCACCACCACCACCACCCACCACACCACCACACCACCACCACACCACCACCACCCCTCACCATCGGTCTACCACCACACCACCACAAAATCGAAACCCTAAATCGATTTCCCTAAATCGATTACTGAAACCCTAAATCGAAAACCCTAAATCAAAAACCCTAAATCGAAACCACAAATCAAACCCTAAATCGACTGGGTGTGCTACTGGGCTCTTGGTTTTCTCATTTCTGGTGTTGGTTCTCTCATTTCTGGTGTTGGTCCTGTGCGTGCGGCTGGGCTCTTGGTTCTGTGGTACTGTGCTCTTGGTTCTGTGCTAGTGCTACTGTGATCTCTCTCTCTCTCTCTCTCTGTGATCTCTACTGTTTACTATTGTGATCTCTTGGTTCTTGTTTACTATTGTGATCTCTTGGTTCTTGTTTACTACTGTGCTACTGTGATCTCTTGGTTCTTTTTACTGTGATCTCTTGGTTCTTGTTTACTATTGTGATCTCTTGGTTCTTGTTTACTACTGTGCTACTGTGATCTCTTGGTTCTTTTTACTGTGATCTCTTGGTTCTTGTTTACTATTGTGATCTCTTGGTTCTTGTTTACTACTGTGCTACTGTGATCTCTTGGTTCTTTTTACTGTGATCTCTTGGTTCTTGTTTACTATTGTGATCTCTTGGTTCTTGTTTACTACTGTCATCTCTCTCTGTGACACATATAACTGTGGTTCTGTGTTTAGTTCTGTGTTTATCACCACCACCACTGTGTTTACTGTTGTTCTGTATCTCTGTGTTTACTGTGTTTACCATTGTTCTGTACCACTGTGTTTACTGTTGTGTTTGTTATGGCAAACATTCATATAGACTTTACACATGGCCCTAATTCAGACTCTGATGAGTCACAAGATCCACTACCACAAATTCCTGTATTTTCATCACCACATGGACTTAGTTCCATAGGTGAAGGCGCTTCAAACACTGTTGGACTTGGACCAACAGGTTCAGGTTCGACATCTACACAACGCACTGGCACGAAAAGGGGTCGCACTTCATGGGTATGGAATCATGCTAAAATTGACGCACATTACAAAACCAAAGAAGGGGTTGATATAGGACCCAGAGGTGTGTGTAATTATTGTTCAAACCATTATTCTTGCGGTAGTAGTGGTGGCACGGGGCATATTGAGAGGCATCTTAGGAAAAAACATAAAGAGGAAATTGGCGTACTTGGTGGTGATAGTAGTGGCACTGCTGTTTGTAATTTCGTATACACAAAACCTAAAATGAGACATGGATTGGCCCTTTATGTAGCTGCAGCGGAGCAGCCATTCACTTTTGGCGATGATATTAGATTTGAACATTTCATGCAAACTAGTATAAATCCTGCTTTTGCTAAAGTTTCTAGAAATACTACTAGAGATTGTTTGAAAGCTTTTATTGAAGTACGTAAAAATTTGATCACCGAAATTGGTCAACTTGGTAGTACAATGTCTTTTACTTCGATTTGTGGAGTGGTAACAATAATCTTGGTTATATTCTTTGTGATCGCTTCATATATCGATTCTAGTTGGATTTTGCATAAAAAAATCATTGCTTTCCGTTTGATGGAGTATCCTCACAATGCTAATCAAATTTTTCAAGTGTATAAATGGTGTTTTTAGGGAGTTTGACATTGTTGATAAAGTATTTAGTATTACATTTGATAACCATACCGCTAATCTTTGCTGCGATTGATTTATTCCAACGAAATTTGTCTACTCCTCATGGTGGTACATTTTTTCATATGCGGTGTGTATGCCATATCATTAATTTAGTTGTGCAAGACGGTTTGAAACATATAGGACCACAAATAGATAAAATTAGAGATGCAATTCTTTTTATATCTTCTTCCCAACCTAGGACCCAAGAATTTGAAGGGTTGTGTGCTAGTTTCAATGTGAAACCTAGGAAAATGAAAACGATATCAAAACTCGTTGGAATTCAACATATCTTATGATAAAATCTTGTGTGAAACATGTTGATGTTATTACTTCTTATGTGAATGCCAAGTATGGTGATTGTTGTTTATCTCAAGGTGATTGGCACATTGCGTTCGAGTATATGAAGTTTTTAAAGGTTTTTATGTTTGCTACTTGTGCTTGTTCGTTCTTATTATCCTACTTCTTGTCTTGTGCTCAATAACTTGTATAATATAAGTCTCAATTTTTTCAATATAGATATAGAGCAAATTTTGTAGATGCGATTTTAGATATGGAAACAAAATTCAAAAAATATTTTGAGGACATGCCTAAAATTTTTATTTTAGCTGCAATAATGGATCCAAGGATTAAGATAGAAGGTGTTGTCTTGCTCTTAGATGGGATTGCTAGTAATTTAGATATTACATTACCTTCTGCTTCTACTTCTGATGTGACATTACTTGTGAAATCTATTTATGCTTCATATGAGTCTAAATTTGCATCTTCTACATCTAATGTTGCTCCTTCACCATCTCCTCAAACTAGCAATGACCCATCTTGGTCTTTGCTTTCAAGTAGAGGAAGAAATTTAGTTTCACGCACCGAACTTTCTATGTATTTAGATATGGATTGTCTTACTACTCTAGACACCCCAAATAATTTGGATATCTTAGCTTGGTGGAAAAAAAATGAAAGGACATTTCCCATTCTTTCAATCATGGCACGTGATTTACTAACACCTCCTGTCTCTTCAGTTGCTTCTGAATCTGCTTTTAGTGCAAGTAAAAGAGTGTTGGATGATAAGAGAAGCCGACTCGGTGCAGACATTTTGGATTGTTTGATGTGTTTGAAAGATTGGGAGGATATACGTCTTGGAATTAAGAAGTGCGATGCAAAAGAGGAGTTCAAAGATTATTTTGAGATCTCTGATACAGATAGTCCTTAGGGACTTTTATCGACTTCTCAAAAGATTTCGAGGATGCTATTACTGCTGCAACTTTATGTTGCATTCCAGGTGCTATCTTACTCTTGCTATGTAACCAAATGCCCAGAAAACTGTAACCAAGTGGTGTGTGTAAAGTTGTTGCTGTGCAAGTGCAAGTGTGCAACTTATGAAGGCCTCAATGGCAACATAAAGTTGCATACTTGCATTTTGCTATTCTTTATGGGCTATGATGATAAAAATAAACAAATGTTATTAGGTGGCAACTTATGAAGGTCTTTATGGCAACTTAACGTTGCATTCATGTGCTATTCTATATAGATCTGAGCCCAATTGTTCTATACTATCATTGTGGCATGTTCTATCCTTGTACAATCTGTGTATTGCAAGATGTGGTTACAGTTTTCTGGGCATTTGGTTACTGGTTTGTGTGTGTGTGTGTGTGTGTGTGTGTGTGTGTGTGTGTGTGTGTGGGGTGAGTGTGTGGGCATGGTGGTGTTTGTGTGGTGTAGTGGTGTGTTTGTGTGACTTCACTGCAACTTGGGGCAATGATAATTTGAGCCTATTTTACTTCTATTATGTAATGTTGCTGCTCATCATGGGCAGTGCACTGCATTTGTTGATGAAACCTGAGGCCAATGATGAAACCTGAGGCCATTGATGATTGAATGTGCTCTTTGCACTGCATTTAACACTGATTCTCACCAAACAATGAATTATATGCACTTGTTATGGTGTATTGGTTTCTCTGCACCTGTTGATGCTGCACCTGTTAAATGTTGTTGGTTCTGCACCTGTTTAGTTACCTTGTATTGCTGCTGCTGGTCATTGTTTGTCATTCATTTTGGGCAGTGATGACTAAAGCCTGAGCCCTTGTTTGATCATACCTGTGCCTTTGTTCATACATGTGCTATAGTGGTGGCTTTGTGCCTTTGTGGTGCCTTTGTGCCTTTGTGGTGCCTTTGTGCCTCTGTTAAAAACAATGTAGTGCACTGTAGTGCAGTGCAGGTGTGTGAGCAAATGCAGTGCAGTGTAGTGCAATGCAGGTGTGTGAGCAAATGAGTTGCATTTGTATTAGTTCATTTGGTGGTTTAGTTGAAAACCTTTGAAGTTCTGTTGATAGTTAGTTCTATCCTATAATTGTGGCTGGTTCTAGCCTTATTTAATATTGAATGAGTGGCTTTCTTACTGGAATGCCAAGGTGCTGAAATTGTTTAAACTGCTTCTGTGCCTGAGTAGTGTTGAAACTAGGTGCTGAAACTGCACTGTTTGGTGCTAAAACTGAATGGTTTCATGCTGAATTTATGCAATTGGAAGCTAAAACTGCATTTTTGAGTGCTAAAATTGCATTTTTAAGCTGAAAATCACATCTGTGAGTGCTGAAACTGTGTAGTTTAGTGCATTTTTGAATGGGCGATGATGAATTAAACCAAATATTAATGACGGTAGTTACTTGGCGTGGCAACGTTGGTTGCAGCCATGCGCAACCTTGTGGATAAAATTTTTATTTCTGAGCCCTTTCAAATTGCTATATCGTTGAGTTTAACTGAGCCCATTTAATTGACACTTGCTGGATTCTGTTGTAACTGGTACTTGCTGGTTATATTTGTAATACCCTGTAAGTTTTTCTTAATATTATAACTCTTACGCAAGTATATTAATTGCAATAAACCAAAGCTTGAGCTTTGGTCAAAGTATGGATATCTATAAGAGGTGGGTTTGGCCAGAGAAGTGCACGTGGAACATTGGGTGTGTGTGTGCTGCTAGTGTATCTCGGCTCTGTTTGTATATGGGCAGTGATGAAAGCCTGAGCCCATTTATGTCTCTCTCTCTCTCTCTCTCTCTCTCTCTCTCTCTCTCTCTCTCTCTCTCTCTCTCATTCCTGTCATTGAGGCACATTCTTTTAGATGATACTACAGAAATCTACTAGTGAAATATTGAAATTCTGCTATTGAAATGTGTTGAAACTCTGAATTAGAGAGGTGGAAGTACGAAATCCACTGCATGTCGTATCTGAAACTTCACTACTAGGTGCTGAAATGGCACTGTTTGGTGCTAAAACTGAATGGTTTCATGCTGAATTTGTGCAATTGGAAGCTAAAACTGCATTTTTTAGTGCTAAAACTGGAACGTGGTTGCTGAAAGTATGTGATTAGGTGCAGAACATTGTCTTTAGTTGCTGAAAATGACATTTTAAAGCTGAAAATCACTTCCGTGAGTGCTGAAACTGTGTAGAATTGAGCCCATTACTTGAGACTTTCTGAGCCAACTTAGGGGCAATGATGATTTGAGCCCAACTTAGTGGCAATGATGAATATTTATGTACTAAGGCAATGATGATTTGTGTCTCTGACCTCTGTTTGTGTTTGTGTATCTGCGCTCTATTTGTGTATCTAGGCTCTGTTTGTGAATGAAAACCTGAGCCCATTTATTTCTTGTAGTAGCTGAAAACTGGGCAGTGATGAAGCCCTGAGCCCATTTATTTCTGTGCATAATTTTCTGTCCCTAGGAACTTTTGATATGCCTTGGGGAGGGGGAATTCCTCCCAATTAGGTAGGTGTTTTCTAATGCTCCAGTGTGATGCCTGTTGTCTCTGTTATGTGGTGTTTACTGCCCACTCAAAGTGTGTTATTACTCAAGTCACTAGACACTGTGTGTGTCTCTGTTATGTGGTGTTTATACTATGTTGATGTTGGTATTTAGTTGCTGCACCTGTTAGCAGAACAGATTTTGTCTGTCTCTGGTATTTGTTTCTGGGCAGTGATGCTTGCCTGAGCCCAATCACGGGGATATGTTAGTGTATCTGGGCTCTGAGAAATTACGAGATGTGCTCTAGTTGTTTTCTGGGCAGTGATGCTTGCCTGAGCCCAATCTTGTTGGTTTTTAGTTGATTCACAACCTAAGTGTGCTCTCATATGAACCTGGTGGGTCTGGTTCTTCTAGATATGTTTGTGTACTGCTGATGAATTAGTGGATACGTTTGTGTACTGCTGTCAGTGCTGTGGCATCCGTGATTTCTGGGCAGTTTGTGCAGGCTACAGCAGTTTGTGCTGTGGCAGTTTCTCTCCATTCCTTTCATTGAGGCACATTCTTTGAGATGATACTACTGAAATCTACTAGTGAAATACTGAGGCATGTATCTTCCAGCTGCGCCTAATTTTAATGATGATCCAACTTCTTCTTTTGAAACACCGTATTGTATTCTTAATCTACAATTTGGGCTTCATAGAACTTGTTTTTACTGGGCAGTGATGAAAAGTGAAAACCTGAGCCCATTCAGGACCATTATTCCACATCATTTTTTACTGTATTTCTTACATAAAGAGAGGTTTCTACATCTCGACTAACGGGTAAAAATTCATAATCTGTGAAAGTGTAATCATCTTGTTTTGTTTAAGAATTTGTTGGTGTGCAATGGTGACAAGATGGAGATTGGAGATGGTGCAGTCTTGGAAACTAGAGAGTAAGAGCTTGAGTTTTACATGAAGAAGCTCTAGAGGAAGAAAGGCAAAGGGGGGGGTGCAAAGAGTGCCGCCGTGCCGCTTAAATGAGAGATGGGCCGGATAGCCTAGTTTTCTGTTCGACTTGTTTTTTTCCCGCACTTGTAACTTGTTATTTTGTTCCCGCACTTGTTGTTCAAGGATAAAAGGTTGTGTATAAATGTGGTTAAGTGTACAACTGTTGTTCTATGTTTCCTTCACTGTTCTTTTTGCTATTTGGAAGTTGATTTCATTCTAATGTCCTCCAGTTGGGTTCCTAATTGGAAGAATAAATGTTCAATTCTGCGAGAATATCTAGATTAATTATATGCGCAAATAAACTTTTTAAATTGTTGATTTACTTTAACAGAAAAAAAAAACCAAATAAACAAGCAAGCCAAACAAACTATAAAATCTATCTATTTAGGTTAGTAATTATTCAAAACACGCAAGCTAGTAGCTACCCACAATTTTAATCTTGACTTCAACTCTAGGTTAGGAAATAGGAATTAATCAAAACGAAATAGACTATTGTAAGACGCTTGATTCTGGTATTGTGAGTCAAACATTAATCACGTGGAACTTTAACAAGAAGAAAACAATTCATTCAATATTTATAGATAACATATATAGAAGTTCGTTCTTGTTTTCATTATCAACTAGTAGTCCAGATGTAGAAGCAATACACGAATCACAATTAAGACATTAAGTGAACGGCCGGCACGGGCCGACACGATTAAAAAACGGCACGGGCCGATACGATTAAGTAAAAGGGCACGGCACGACCCGACATGAGTCAAACGATTAAGCGGGCCGGCACGGCACAACACGATTATGTAAGCGGGTCGGCACGGCACTACGCGATTAAAAAATGGCACGGGCCGACACGATTAAGTAAACGGGCACGGCACGGCACAACACGATTATGTAAGCGGGTCGGGCACGGCACGATTAAGTAAACGGGCACGGCACGGCACAACACGATTATGTAAGCGGGTCGGCACGGCACTACGCGATTAAAAAATGGCACGGGCCGACACGATTAAGTAAACGGGCACGGCACGGCCCGACACGAGTCAAACGATTAAACGGGTCAGCACGACACGACACGATTAAGTAAGCGGCACGGCACGACATGACACGATTAAGTAAATGGGCCGGCACGGCACGGCACGGTTACAAAACGGCACGGCACGGCACGACACGAATGAAGAAAAATGGCACGGCACGGCACGACTAAAAATGGGCACGACACGATTAAGCAAGAATTAACCAAACGGGCACGGTTGGCACGGAAAAAAGCGGCACGGCACGACGGGCCTGTTTGACACCTCTTATTTCCATCTACATCCATCATCCCATTGAGGCATGCATAAACAATACAAGTGTCAAACAAAAATTAATAAATTAATTTTAAACCAACATAGACAACTTAGCCAACATAATAAAATTAGTAACATTTCCCCCCTCCACGTGCTCACCGCAAAGGCAATCTCCATACAAACAAAATTCCATGTCACAAAAGTTCTTGCCACCAAGGTTATATATTACGCCACTAAGGCTATATTTTATGTCGCTAAGGCTATAATCACACCACAAAGCAAACACCACGAATGCTATATATATCACGCCACAAAGGCTACATATATCACAGCACTAAGGCCACGCTACAAAGGCTACATATATCAAAATATTCTTTTTAATTCTTACCCAAAAAACATCATTTTTTTCAATGATGACATGTCCCAATTTTGTAACATCCAAACTCACACAATTCACCAATTAGTAAAACCAACCAAAATACAAAATTAATGATTTACGCCACCTATTCAATTCAAGTCCAATCACAACTAAAGTCCAAAGTGTTCCATAATTTTATAAAATATACGGGTATTACAATTACCGCCAAATCACCATCAAACTTGGGAGTTCCATCCTTGTAACGGGCATCATCACAAACCTAGCACCGCATCACATCCTAACCTTTTTTTTTTCCCCCACCGTCTGCGACCCAACCTCTGTTCTTGGTGTGAACCCTCTCTACCTAAATCAATTTTTGTTTGAACTCCCATATGGAAGAGAAATCAAAGCAAATACATGTATGTATCATGTATATGAATTATCAGAGTTACATGATCTATCATAGAATTTTATTTTTTTAAAAAAAAACTTTTTGTCAATGAACCAAAATCATGGCATGATCAGTTTTACATGACTTCAAATGTAACCAAAATTCACAAACACGCTTGTATATAGCATAACATGCCATAAACATATATAATATACCATCTGACGATTTCTGCCAGCAGTGAGGGAGCGAACCCCAATGCGCATAACGTGAATTTGATCAATTCAGTTGGACACCTGGCTGTGCTCCGATCCATTCCGCCCTTATAACACCATTCCGATTAGTATCTTTAGCATCCCCAGATTCAGGGATATCGTCCGGATCTATCGATAATACTATTTTCAAAAACTTTGCAAAACATCAAAATTTTATGGTATATTTGCTTCAAAAGAAGTTCATATATAAATAATCATACTTTAATAAAAACGTAAATTTTTACAAAAATATCATGTAACAAGGATAATTCATAACTCACATTTTGAGTCCAAAATCTACCATAAAATCTAGCGAAATGTACCGGCTCCTAGAATTGGACATTAACAATTAGAAATACAAAACGTCAAGTTCGTGGTTTAGTAATCAACTCCTTGGGGTCAGTCCATACAGAGCATTGTTTTGGCTTTAAATGGGGCCCCCGCTAGTGGACGATGGGATTGGTCTCCCAGGATTAGTCGTGGTGCACGAAAGCTGATCCGGACACCTGGTTATCAAAAAAAAAAAATTATATTAACTGGTTTCTATTATTCGCTACTAAAATCTAAGCTATTGTTATGACTTGATGAAAGTTATAAGTTGAAGAAAATATTCTCAACAACTTATGTTCCTCTGGCTTTTGGAAAATCACTATTTCGTAATATTGAAGTTATTGATATTATCAAGTACCAAAAAAAAAAAAGAAGTTATTGATATTATCATAATACCTGGACCAATTAATCCTTTCCTAGAAGTTTTAATTAATTAGCGACTCTAATTTTGTGCTTAAGAACTTCAGGGAATCTGTAAAAAGAACTTGTATGTGCGCGAGCAAGTCTTGATCACCCCTCTGATTTCATTTTTCTTCTTCTTCTTCTTATTATTTTTTTCCTCATATTTGCGTAGCTCGTCAACAGTTTTAATTACCCCCTCTTTTTTCACTACAGTTATATATAGATTATGATGTTTCAAAACCAACTTCGACTGTGCAATAGTAGGCACCCGGCAACCAGAGACCAAGCTGCACGAGAAGCTTGATTCATGTTATCCCCAAATCAAACTAACGACTTTGAGGAATTAATTATTTATATAAATTTTGCGAACGCATGAACCGAATTTATCCCGAGTTCATCTGATCCTATTTCCAAACTCCAAGTTGGCAGAACTTTAGACCCTCTGTTGACGATCCTCCTCTTCTTTTTTTTTAAATTAATCAACAGAATTTGCAATATGGCAAAAGACATAGTCCTAGGTGAAAACCACTGGAATGGAATAGTAAAAAAAACCAAGAAAAGCAAAGGAGGGAAATCGCGTACACCTAACAATACCACTCGTGGGAATTCTTACTGGTGTCGAACTAATCAAGAAAATTTTGACTGTGCTTTTCGTAATACAATCTCCCTGAAGGATTTGAAAGAAAAACCAAAAATCTCCTGTGGAGAATTCTCCTCTGCAAGAGACCAATGTCTCTTTTTATATGCCGTCGTGGTGATAAGCTCTGAATTACAGACACTCAATGATCCAGAAAAGAAAGGTAGAAAACTAGTGAAATTTCAATGAGAAAGTAAAAAGTAGTGAAATTCTCAAGAACTAGTGAAATTTGCAGGGGAAGAGAATTAGTAAAAAAGGATGAAGGAAAACTGAAGTAGGAAATGGGTTTATTGATAGAATGGAGCTCTCGTCCACTCAAGCCAAAGGAATTCTCGTCCTTGGTTAACAATTCAAGAATTCATAGAATGAATTTCACCCCTAAACAATATCCCACTTATACAGGAAATGAGAAAACTACAAACAACTTGCAATACAGTTGCATTCAAAACAGTTACAAGAATGAACAAAATCCTAACTAACTTCACGACACAGCTACTTCTGCAGATGTTCCTTCATAGTGAATTTGGGTTATGGAGAGCCATACGAAATTAGAGTAGATGTTCCTTGGAAACCTCAAGCCTGCAATGTTTATAAGATCTTTGGCCATTCTACTAACTCTTGCACTATTAAGCCCAAAGTTTCACCTCCTCTAGTGTGGAAAGCCAAGGAGAAGGTAGGTCAGGTTATCCCAGTTGTTCAGGAGCAAGGTACCAAGGAGAAAGTAGGACAACATGTCCCGGTTGTTCATGAGAGGAATGCAAAAGAGGGAGAAATTAGCAAAAATAAGGATGTCTGGATAGAGGTGGTGAAGAGGAAAATTCAAACTCCGGGCTTGCCTTTGGTCAACTCCTCGTGTAGTTTCTTCTACTTCTAACGTGTTTGGCATTCTTAAGAAATATGATGATTCGGGAGCCTCCTCCGTTGAGGTGGTGTCACAGATAGATGTTACCGGGGTAGTATCTTGTGATACTACCCTAGTTCTCCTTGGTCAGGATAGTACTCAACAAGATCTTCCCCTCGCGGCTCTCTGTCGGTCTACACGGTTTCGAGAGCCTCCAAGAATTCCTTTGGATGGCAATTTCATTGGACCGAGGCATAAGTTGAACCCGGTGATGGGTGATTCTTCAACTCCTTCATCCACTAGAGATCAAAACAAGAAGAAGCTTAAAGAGAAACTCAAGATGTTAAAGGCTTCAAGAGTTTAGTTATTGAGGCTAGCATGACATTCTTTTGTTTTGGTGTTTTGGTGTTATTTCGTTGTTGTGTGCTTTGAGCTTTGTTGGATATCTTTTTCTTGTGGTTAGGTTTTTCTTTTTCCTTTTCTCTTTTTTCTTTTCCTCCTGTGGTATGCCCCCCCTGTAGGCTGTATATTCGGTTAACCTCTTTTCTATTTCAAGCTAATTTTCCCAAAAAAAACAAATTACTGCACATGGCGTGCAGCATGCTAAATAGATTGAAGCAAGCTGCATGCACTTCTAATGAAAATGTATTTTCCTCCATTAAGTCTTCCTACAATGATGGCAACAATTACATTCAAACATACTACCAGTATGGGTCACAAAAGGTCGACAGATAGACAACCAGAGAAAATTTCTAGACTATCTGTTAACTTGCTGTAAAGGTCTATCATGTTAAAATGTGTTTGTATTGGTTCTTCAATGCATTCCATCCCTAGCAAAAATTATACCCAATGCTGTCTCAGGAAGCTCAAGAGGCACCTCCTCAGTCCTCAACAGGCAGGTTGCTTTCCCATGTCTCATCTGGAAGTCCATACAAACACAAATTCTCCTTCTTTGTGAGGAATATCATACATGAATGAGAAAAACTCAAAAACCAATGAAATGCATCCTTGTATTTCCAGAATCACACTTTCTCAAACACTCATTCAACACAATGACAAATATATTAGTATGACTTATGCAACGCGTCACCAGCAACTACGTCAAATTAAAATGAAAAAAAAAAAGAAAAAAAAGAGGACAAACTTGCTGCTTTAAGTTTCCTTTGAAGAAATCCCTCGTCCCCATAAGTATGCCATTCTTTCAAGTTCTTCATGAGAGAAGCAATTTGTGACTTGAATATGAAATACTCCAGTAAGTAACTAAGATAAAACTCTAGTTATAAATGTTATGCCAAAAAATATGAAGAATAAAATCAGGTTTTGAAGTCATATAATTATAAGGCTTTGTTTTTGTGGGGTCCTATCTAGGCGTCTCACACAAATGATCAGCGTCGTTTAATTTGTTTGCAAAAATCAGCTCATTTTGATATCAGTAAGAACTTGATTGATTCGTTCAAGTTTAAGACAATCATAGATATCAAAAATTTTAAACAAACTTATTAAGTCATTAAAGATATCCGAAGACTGAGCTGATTTTTTATCATTTGAAAAATATTTTAAAAAAATTGAGCGGCTTCGATGATTTGAAAGGGATTTCGGAGTGGTCGCACATAATGTGGTGTGTATTTGATGTACACAAAATGGTGTACCCTTGCAAGGCTCTATCAATCAAGAGTAGCCCGTACATAGGTGTTCCTCCCTAAGACATTGAAAAATTACACATGATAGTAATTTTTCCTAGGCGTATTTACCTTTTTAGTCCCCAAAGTATTCACGAAATGTCAATTTGGTCCCCAATATTCAAATCGTGTCTATCGAGTCCCCAATGTTCACAATGTGTGTTTAAATGGTCCATGTGTCTAACTCCGTCCGTCTTCTCCGTCAAATGCAGGGGTAATTTCGAAACTTCACCCCCACAAAGCTTATTTTCAACCCTCAACCCTCACCCTGTTGACAAAAAAAAGGGAAACTTTTTGATAAGGACTAATTACGGAGAAAGCATCTGTGTGTGAGAGTGAGAGAGAGAGAGAGAGAGATTTGCTAATATGTGCGGGCTTCAGGAGTGGCGCCAACGGTGGGTGGCTCCGGTGGAGGAAGATCAAGGGGTTGTTGTGGATCGGAGATGGGGACGGAGAAAGAGTCTCTGGAGATGGAGTCGGAGACAGAGTTGTTATCACAATCCCCGGAATGGTAGATAAGCTACCAAGTGCAACGGCTCTTCTTCTTCTTCTTCTTCTTCTTCGTTGCCGTCGTCGGACATAGCTAGGCAAATTATTTCCGCAAGTGTTCCAGTATCAATATATGTATTTAAAGTTCAATTTAAAACTCGTGACCCAAATTAGATTTTTTCAGGAATTTCTCTCACATGCAATTGGTAGTGAATAGTGATTGGTCCTAATTCTCACAGAGGTGATGATTTGCATATGGCTGGATTCAATCTGATTGCCCCCTTCTTTGAATTGCTATGATCGGCGAGGCAAAGTTCCCATATAGCGGTTTTCTCGGAAACCACGGCAGGGATAGTGGTTTTAGTTCCGGGGAAAAGGTACTAAATAAACGTACAAGAAGAGGATTTACACGATCTGATGAATAGTGATCTATTCACAAAATAATTGAAGAGTGTTCGAACTGGAGTAGTGTTCTTACTTACAAGTTTGTTGTTGTCTCTCTCTATTTCTTTTCTTTTTTTCAGCAGTCACATTTGTGTTTTGTTGTGATTGTAGAGAGAGAGAGACAGAGAGAGAGAAGGGTGTGGGGGTTGAAGCTAAGGGTTTAGAGGTTGAAGATAAGCTTTGTGGGGTGAGATTTCGAAATTACCCCTGCATTTGACGGAGAAGACGGACGGAGTTAGACAAATGGACCATTTAAACACACATTGTGAACATTGGGGACTCGATAGACACGATTTGAATATTGGGGACCAAATTAACATTTCGCGAATACTTTGGGGATTAAAAAGGTAAATAAGCCATTTTTCCTAGAGTGAGGGTGTAGTGAGTGAATCTTGACAGTTCAAAGTATTTAAGACAGTCTAGATTTTCACTAATCTATTTGCGCAAATAGTTTATTTAAAATCCGGACCGTCCAAAACAAGAATGGATAATTGAGATCTCACTACATCCTGTAGTGAGATCCACTTACTACAGGGCCCCGCTTCCCAAACTGATTATACTCGAGTCGGTCCTAAAGTCTGGTTACAGTATCTATTTGCACCCAATTAGTTAATCCTTTTCAAAACCATAGTCAACACAAATGTTCTAACAAAGAGTTGAGGCCGATGAGATTTGGACTCTAGGCCTTTGGGCTTGAAGGGGTCTTTTCCGAAAGACAGAAGTAGAGAACCACCGAGCCGATGTTCACTTTATATACCTCCCTGGCTCCCTCACATATTTTTTTTTTTAAAAACATTTTATGCACGTAGATCTGCCACCCAAGTTTTATCCTAGCAAGTTATTTTATGATAAAAGGTTGAATTATGAAAAGTTTTATCTGCGGAAGTGATTGGCGTTGTATAAAACCATTGTATAGTTTTTGCAAAATTTGTATCCATAAAGATTTTGATACGAATATTTATGTTTTAACTCGGTAGGTTGTACGATAACTACGGATTTGCCACTAGACACTTGAACAAAATAAAGGGTCACCTCTTTCATGTACAGTTGGATTGGATCATCTTCTTATACAACCTAGCCACCATCATCGTCCTCCTTCCTCTTCTCTACGTTCCCCCTCCCACCTGTAGTAACCTCTGACCTTGCGATCTCCGTTTCCCCGGAAACAAACGGCCATGGCTGTCAATCACACTGTTTGTGGACAAACTCCCTGAGGAACGATCTCCATTTCCCCGGAAACAAACGGCCATGGCAGATCACACTGTTTGTGGACAAACTCCCTGAGGAAGTTGGATTTGATTGGTTCCATAAGCTCCCCTCCAACTTCGGCTCTATCAGGCACGTTTTATTCCAAGTAAGAGGAGCAAAACTTCCGGATGCAACTTTGGTTTCGTGAGTTATTCTAGTACGCACCGGCTGAGATGGCCATAGCCGAAACAAATGGGCTATTGGTGGGGAACAGATGCTTGTTCAAAATCATCAAAATCACAGAACTGTATTACACTACACCAGTGAAAAGGCCTTAAACTGCACAATTATAGTTCCAACGACAAATTCATCCATACATTTAACGGTTTGGCGAAAACTATTAGCAAATCCAGTCCCGGGAAAATAAGATGCCATACACATACCCCATAAAATCAAATGGCTAGGAGACAGTAAACCTGATCACAGGCCGCTGGAAACCTTCAACTGGATCGGACTTGAAAGCTGATGGCGAATCGATGGCCTGATAACTCCACACCTGACTTTCATTGATGTCCGGTAGAATACAATACTCGTCAAAAGGAAAATAATGACATATGATAACCAGAGCCTTCTTAAATGCCTCGAACCAAGCTGTATCCTCGGGGTTGTCATGGTCGGTGATAGATACAATCGAATCCAATCCACCACATTCAGCAATCTTCACCCTGTAAATATTTTTTCCGCCATTCTTTCCCGCTCTTTGGTCAACCACCCCCACCTTCAGAATATTACGAAGCCCCTCAAGGCAACAAACCACGATCTTTGGGTCTGGATATTTCAGAAGTCCACAGAGTTTCTCAATGCAACCATGCTCCACGAAGCATCTGAAAGAGGACATTGATCATCAAAGTGAACGAATGCCATTGCCTCAATTTGCCTAATACTGGCGGATGGATATTTTAGAGAAATCATAATATTATGATCCACTAAAGCTTGCTATGTATCAGCAGGGTGTTTAAAACGTGTTTTTAAGGGGACAAGGCCAAAACTGTTTTTTATTGTGCCAAAACTGTTTTTGATTAAAGAGTTTGTACTTTACGCATGAGTACAAGCCATTTCATGCACTTGGGTTTTGGCACAATCAAAAAGAGTTTTTGCATTAGCACTACCCTTAATTTGTCTTGAACCAATAAATGGCGGGAATGGAACAGGCACCCAAAAAATGTTTTAAGTGCAGCTAGCAGTGATGTTGAACCCTGCAGGCCATTCGACACGAGTCTGAGGTGGAGATTATGAGAGGTGGAAAGAAAAAAAAAACTGTGTCATTCTACTAAAACCCAATAATCCTACACTCTCTTTTGCTCCAACCATGTGAAGAAAATGTTAAATGATCCACCAGACATCTCCTTCAAAGTCTTCTTTCCCCGAAAACCTCGTCGAACCAAATTTGACACCAGAACATGTGTTTAACCAATTTCTAAAATCATGTTCCAAAAATCAAACTTCGTACTATCCTAACACCAGATCTCAACATCCGATTTTTCTATCTTCGCCTCTGCTCCCTCGTCCATTATTTAAAGGAATCTCCAGTCTAAAGTAATCATTGACTGGGAATTAACATATTTGACTGTCACCTGTAGGAACAGCAACTACCATCGATCCAAATGACACTTCAAAATTTAAGAAAATGAGAGAGAAACAATCTTGAGTAATTACAAAGACGGGATTTTCGGAGAACAAATACATGAACGACAGTGTTTGCTGGGTCCATTTAGTTCTTTTAGCAAAACGACACGTTTTTAATTCCCTTCGTGCCTGTCATAATCTCCACCTTACGTTGGTATCTAATGGCTCGCATATGTTTAACTTCACTGCTGAATTTCATGATTCAAATTCAGCAAATCCAAACTCTTTTCTTTCTAATAGAAACGCTCTAAGTCGTCTATAGTCAGAACAAGGGAGAGGAAAGACGCACCGGATCTGTTCATCAGATCCTTCAGAGAGAGCTTTTGCAATGGCCAAAGCAGCAGCCGCCGCCGCATCGTTATATTCTGCATGTTGAGGGCATACTTCAGAAAGGACCCTAATGGCTTCAAAGCCAGCTTTTGCAACAGCCTGTTGTAGAAAAGCAAAGGGAAAGAACAAAGCATTAATTATCACCATCCGCATACATAACAAAATCAACTGAAGTCTGAAGTTCAGAACTAGCTAACATGCACAAGTAAATTTGACTCGCCCCTTGTGCATCCTAAGTTTTTCCTGAGATTTCCACGCTGCCACCATTCACTCCAATTTTACACAGAAAAAAGAACGAGGCGCCGGGTGTTCGTGCGAAACTTCTCTTGTACATGTCATTCATGTTCGCTCTTGAAAATCGCTCCCCAACCTTTCAATATATAGAATTAAACAGTGGCCTAACATAAATCATTGTCTTGTATTTGGAACGTGAAAGGTTGGGGAGCGATTTTTAAAAATTAGCTAAATAGCCAATTCTATAGCAAATTGTGAATCAAACAGTGAGCCATAAGATTCATCACCAATTCTATCCAAATTTGATCCGCCTAGGCATACGTTTTGATTTTGTCTGAAGGGCTAATCTGGCTGTGAATTGAATCGTGAATCAGAGACAACTATGCATGAAAGTGAGTATTATATGGGACATAGGGCACACATGATTAATCCTAACTGGGGGCCTGTAAGCATTCTAGCCTACGGGCTAAAAGGAACCTACATGCCGCACATCTTACCCACTTAGCGCTCCGCCGCTCTGTAATAAAGGTCAGCACAGGCATGAAATAATGATTATATACTAAATCTTGAAAAGAGCCTTAGAGGTCAAGTCCTCGGATTTTGGCATCTAAAAGGAGCAACTAAGATAGAATATAACAGTAGAATTCAAATCAAGAAAGCCAAACAAGAGCTTGCAGGGCTTTCGCATTTCACTCAGTGACGAAAACAAAACTCAAAATAAGGAAATATGAGCATGAGGTCAAGACGGTTATACCATCTCCCCAGTTTCATCATCATGGGTCTGCGAAGCATCTGAGAACAGCTTCTCAGATTGGAGGAGGAGCTCCTCTCCTCCCCCGCGCTTGTTCAAGAGATTTTCCTCACGCTTGGAGAGTCTGACTTTCTCCAGATCCTCCTCCCTCCGCCGCGAAGCTTCTTCCAAATCAAGCCCCGCCTTGTATGACTTCTTACGATACTCCATGAGTTGCAGAGAAGACATTTTTGCCTTTTCTGTTTTCAATAAGCACTCGAAAACTGATGACATACATTGATACATACACAGTCAAATTCACAAGGAACTCACACACAGATAAATCCAAACAGAAAAGAGAGAATTTTGCTTTTATCCCCTAAACTATGCACATTTTTTTCTACGTCGTCCCCAAACTAAAAATTACTCAAATTAAAAATTGCCCCCACGTCATCCTTAAACTATCCAATTTCTTCCGAAAAAATAATAAATTTCACATAGAATCCTGTGAGTGAAAGATAAGATCAACGCACCATCTTCAGTAAACCCTATCTTCCGTGAAACGTCCTCAAAATTGACTGGTATTGTTCCGTATCTACAGTTCTATTCTAGTTTATCCAGACTTAAAACATGAAAATTCCACAGATCGGGTAAAAATTACACAAATCCACCAAATTTAATAAGGTGACGTTATCGTATAACATCAAAACGATAAGTTATGTGAAGCACAGACAGATGCATACACAATCGAAAACAAAACACAAAGAAATCGCAAAGAATCGGTAGGAAAATATAAACAGAAAATCGTCAGAGGAGAGAGGAACAGAGAGAACTTCCAAGGTGTCGGACGACGGTGGCGAAAGTCGAGGCAAAGCCACGTGTAGCACGAGGACCCTATTTATTTAGGGTTAAGGCTCACGAGCTATAGTAGCGTGGGCCTTAGAATTATGGCTGGGCCTTAGACTTAGATTTAAGGGCAACTTGTTCAAAAATCCTAGGCAAAGAATTTGTAACCCCGTTAATTCACCAAACAAGTTTACAACCTATCTACTAATCCTAATGCTAGCATTATTTTATTTTTTTTTTTACCTTACCAAAAAAAAGTTTGTACCCTATAAAAGTGCCAAAAAAGTTTGTACCCTATGAAAGTGCCTAAAATCCTAGGGTACCCTACGAAAGTGTCTAAACCACTAAAACTCTATAATAGGAAAGTGCACCCTAAAACCTAAACCCTAGGGTACCCTATGAAAGTGCCTAAAACCCTAGGGTACCCTATGAAAGTGTCTAAACCACTAAAACCCTATAATAGGAAAGTGAACTCTAAAACCTAAACCCTAGGGTACCCTTTGAAAGTGTCTAAATTCTAAAAATAAAAAATAAATTCGTGGACACCTTGTAAAACTTTAACATGGACTAAATGCCCAATAAGTCTCCACTTTTGGACCCTAGAACAATTAACCGTAGATTTAAGGGGTGTTCCACTAAGTTGGTTTTTTAAAAAAATTGATTTTTTACGGTTTTTTATGTGATGTATTGTGAGAGAATAACCTGTCTCGGTGTTTGAAAAAAACAATTTTTCACGGTTTTTAGGCTCTGTTTGGAACTTTGAGGATGGAAAGGGAAAAAAATGGAAAGTTTAAAAAAATTTCTTCCCCTTGTTTGTTTTCTAGAGAAATAGAGGGGAAAGTTTTTAAAACAAGTGTAATTTTCTCTCCAATTCTTCTTAATTTACTCTACAATTTTCCTTCTTATTATTTTTTCTTCCTTTCTCTTTCCATCCTCAAGTTCCAAACAGAGGGTCCATCCGAGGCTCAAATGGTGCACAACGACATTTTGGAGATCGAGAATCGGATATGATATGGGAATTGTTTTTGAAAAATTTAGGTGATCGGATAGGCCCCCCCAAAGGTTAGGTTTGTCTCCAATCCATCTGTTTAAGTGGTATTCTGGGAGCAGCCACTTTGTTCATTTATTGCCAAAGTTTAGGTCTATCTCCTATCCACCCCCCGCCCATACTCCCAATTATTGAGGACTTAATGGGTTATGTTATTAATTGTTGTTGTTGTATCTTTAACCATTGTTGTAGTATCTTTAACCATTGTTGTAGTAGTGATACTGTAAACCTAAGTTTTTTATTTTTTATTTTTGAGCAACAGAAACATAACATATCCATTCCACTAAATTAATTAATACAAGTCATGGCTAGGGCATGAGCAACCCTAACCAATTGTCTCAGAACCCTAGTTACAGACACAAAAGAAAACCACATAGAAACATACATAATATCCATCAAGACTGGCACAAAACCAAGACCCCACTAGACACTTAACTAGACACACCAACCAAACAAGACAAACCAACACAACCAAGCAGAAAGGAAGAGCAAGACATCAACCCCACACAACCTTCCTGAAACCTGCAAACAAAGGATAATGGCACAAGCAAGCGGAAAGGAAAAGCAAAATAGTGAAGAACGCGACCCTGAGAAACTCGATAACTGTGAGGGTCGTCTTCTATGACCCTTTCCCTCTTCTTCCTTCGACGAGTAGGTTGCTAAAACGTCCTAGCCCCACCACCACTATCTTTGACACAACCTTGAATCTTGTGCATCTGCTTGCCAAGACTCTTGACAGTGCCATGACCACGATTCTCTACTCAATAGCGCCAAAAAGCCGCAATCCTCTTTGCTCTCAAATTCTATGGCTCAGAAGCAGTATCATGAAGATCGTCTCCCACCCTAACGAAGTTCCCTCAATGCTATACTGTAGAGGGTCAAACATTGGAGACATAGTCACAAAGCTGGCCAAGGAAAGAGGAATCTCTTCCATTTGGGAGGAACTATAAAGATCTGGCGCTCTAAACAAAGGAGAGTCAGTATCCTCAACTCTAGTACCTTCATCTTTGACGCCGACCTCTTGAGGCATATGGGTATCCAAACTGCCCGAATGGTTGACATCCTTAACTTTAACATTGACAACCAAGAGGTTGGACCCATGAAAAAATTGAACTATCCTACCCAAGTCCTAAAATTGAGTTTTCACAATGTTGAGCCATAAGGTTCAACCACTTCCATTAGAATGCAAAACCTTTCAGGTTAGTTCAGTGAATTTCTTACATGATTCCACTAGTTTAGACTTGGATGCTCAGCTTTTGACCAAACGTGGAGAGAATTAGTCACAGTGGAAGTAAGTTGGTTGTCATACCGCTAGGCACAACATTATCTTTCACCAAAATGGCAAGATCCTTTTTCAGTTTCGATTTGGTTAACCGTTATTTTAAAAAAATAAAGTTATGAAGATACTTTTTTTTTTTAAATCTGAAAAAAAAAATTTAAAAACTATTCTCAAAACTAGTTTTTTTTTTTCCTGCAAAGAGCATTCAAAATGAAAAGCGATCTAATTTTTTTGGAAAATTTTTTTAATGCTATTTTTTTTTTAAAATGATTTTTTTAGGGTGGAGAATACATACTAAGGGTGTTACAGTCATTTCATGCAAAAAATTAACGCCGTTAACTTCAAAGTAATGGTAGAGGCGGTAAGTGATAATTATTTTGAAAAGTAATGAAGAGCAGTGGAATTTCATAAAGTATAGGGGAGGTCTCTATATTTGTCAGAAACCTTGGGGAGGTAAGTGAAATTTATCCTTTTTTTTTTTTTTTTTTATAAAGTACTCAAGGGAATACGGATGGATATATTAGATGGATCACATTTTTGTTTCATTCCAATTTTATCGGATGTCCCCGAAGGGACACATTTTTGTTATTCATAATGATATACTCGAAACAAACAACGGCATTTTCGACAGCAGAGGCTGGATATATGAGGGTTCTATTTTTTGTTCTTCTCATTTGTATGAAGTAGTTTATTGTTCCGTTGTCCTTGTATCCGGTAGTTTGTAATCGCATTTCTTGTGAAATGAAATTCTCTCTTCCCCAAAAAAAGAAAAAAAAAAGAGGATACTTATTATGAATTGAATATGGGTTAAGAAGATTTAATTCACCTAAACAAAATAATCCCCCATGTATAATGTTGGAGTTGAAACAGAAAATGTTAACAACCACCGTATGCGGTCATCCCGAATTACCATATCCCGGGAATCATTATGTCACATCCATACGACCCCATGCCATTATAATTGCCCAATAAAGCCATAGGGATTTGTATTTTTTTTGTGACCGTTTTAACATTTTACCGTAACAAACTTTTTTACTTTTTTAATAGAGGTACGCAATGTACATCTAAAAAGTAAAAAGTAAATAAAATTTACTCATTAAAGACGAAAAAACAAAGATGACAAAATAGTGAAAGCTCTTGGAGTTAATTTTTTGAAACTCGTTACTTTTTTATATGGTTATCTGAGTACACCTGCGATATGATTTTGTTAATTTGTTTGGCCTCAAATATGGTATCCCCAGATTATTTTGTACCCTTCGAGAGATTACGAAATCGGAAAACCTGGGGGTACAACCCTTTTTGCACCGAAAATGCACCCCACGCCTTCGGGGACCCGCTTTTGGGTCCCACACGAGTGATCCGAACCGTTCATTATTCTTAAAACATTTTTCCGAGGGGGCCCACCAAAAATCAGCTCAATCGGACGGTGAGACTTTGGTTCAAGCACTTTTAACCGTCCGATTGAGCTGATTTTTGGTGGGCCCCCTCGGAAAAATGTTTTAAGAATAATGAACGGTTCGGATCACTCGTGTGGGACCCAAAAGCGGGTCCCCGAAGGCGTGGGGTGCATTTTCGGTGCAAAAAGGGTTGTACCCCTAGCAGCGTTCATTACGAAATAGTGAAAGCTTTTGGAGTTAATTTTTCAAAACTTGTTACTTTTTGATATGGTTATCTGAGTACACCTGTGATCTGATTTTGTTAATTTGTTTGGAAGGTGAAGTGATTTTTATACCTACTACCCAATGCAACCGGTTAAAAAAAATAATTGAAATACCTAATCGCCTAAATTTCTCTACGTTTATTGCTTTGTTCTTTTCATTATATTTCTCGTACTTGTAATAGGGCGGCTCATATCACGACCAAATATGCCCCATCTAATTATCATGTGATGTCCCAGAGTGGAGATTTTCCATCTTGGATACAGCATGAGATTTCTTTGGACTCTCCTTTATTGCAATAAAACTATTGACCGATTGGTATAAAAAAAAAAACTTGCTTTCTTTGATGGGATCAAATCCAATGAAATCTACCTACTAACTCATACCATGCACAAAAAAATTTAGGGGTAAATTTCACTTACCTCTCATGAGGTTTCTGACATAAACAGATACCTCCCCTCACGTTTCAAAAATTGCACTTACCTCCCCTCTGGTTTAGTTGTTGGTTGCAGTTTCCCCCAAGCTGTTAGGAGGCCGTTACAACTTAACGGAAATTGCTGACATCATCAACTTAACCTCTTTTGCTACCCATTTTACCCCTTAGCTTAATAGTATGACATGAATACCCTTCCAAACTCAATTTAAAAGACATTAATGCCCCTAATTACAATTTCTTAAAAGAGTTTTATTAATAGATTCATTTGGTTTTAAAAACTAAATACGTCTATTCATTTGGTTTTAAATATGCATTTACAAGTATTTTTTGTTCTTTATTTTTTTCAAAATGTTTTGGCCCCATATAAGCAAGTTTGGATGCTATTCTTCATTATGGCCCCATTTGTAAGATTCAACTAAAGTTTAAATATAAAAAACCATTATTTTATGAAAATGGTTCTTATTTAAAAAAAAAAAAACTCTACAAAAGTGATTTCCTTTATCATTACAGTTTATATATGCATGTATGAGTTTTTCTTTTTTACAAAGCTTGAAAAAAAATTCAAATTTTATTTTTTAAACTCTTCAATTTTAAAATTTTAAATTTTTAAAACTTTTAATATAGATACGGTTTAAATTTATTTTTTACACTTTTAAATACATACAGTTTAAACTCTTCAATTTTATTTTTTTTGTTGCAAAGAATAACAAAAATTTCTTAAATGTATCGGTTTAAATTCATATAAACTTTTTCCCCAACCCAATACCATGCATCTTTACACTAGTAATGCTCAACTACTTCTTCACCAAAATTAAAGGCGGTTGGAGATTGCATTTGAGCTTGGGTGGAGTCGTGATCCTTGCCCTAATAATCACAATCGGAGCATTGGTCCATCTAAAAACACCTCTAGATTTTTTTTTTGAATTAAATATTCATAACTTAAACAAAATTCTAAGTTAGTTTTCACAAGAAATTATAGATAACTCTTCAAACAATGTTTTTCTTTTTTAGTTAAACACATTTATACATTGGATTTAAAATATGCATGTAAACATATTTTCTTATTTTTGAAGCTTCAATTTTTATTTTTATTTTTATTTTTTGATTTTTTATAAGTCACATACAAATATTGATAACTCTTCAATTTTTATTTTTTGAACTTTTCACTAAGACGTATGTCTTAATCTATTAAATACTTCAAACTATTAAAAAAATCAATTTCTTTTTGCAAAAATAAATTGCGCGTGTCTATGTAGGAGTTGGGACCTATAGGAGTTAATAATATACTAGTTTAGTGTTTAATTAATTTTCTTTGGCTTGTTAGTAAAAGGAAAAAAATCAAAATTTGAAGAAATAAAAAAATAAAAAATTATTTTTTAGGGGAGGTATCTGTTATTATTATAAACCTCAAGGGAGGTAAATGAAAGGACAAAAAAGTAAATTCACCTTTTCCGTTAACGGAAGTTAGCCGACAAGGCTGACAGAGGAGGTTAGTGCAATTTCAGAAACGTGAGGGGAGGTATCTGTTGTTGTCAAGAACCTCAGGGGAGGTAAGTGAAATTTACCCAAAATTTAGTTAGCAGTTTTTGAGGGATGCTTCAAGCATTCAAGGGTTCATCAATACACATCATACTTTTTGAGTGGAATTGTCAAGATCCTAACTCATCCCCTAGGATCAGTTAATGACAATGGGCATGAGAGGCCTAACAATGTTCCAACGACCTGATCTGGTGGGCCTGTAGTGAGGAGACTACTGCATGAGTGTAGTGAGCTCCATCGACCGTCCGATCGGCGATCAACAGTCTGGATAAATTGGGATTAAAGTAAATGTACTTGTGCTTTTGGTACTACGTGTCCAGTATCCAACATATATTACAAACCAAATTAAATAGCATCATTTTTGTCACACAGCATCATTTTTGTCACACAGCCCAAATTACATATCATACAGACAAGTCTTCAATTCAAGAATCTTTCAACAAATATTACAAACCAAAAGAAATAGTATCATTTTGTCATATATCCCGAATTACAAATCATAGAAATAATTCTTCAATTCAAGTATCCTTCAAACAAGTAGGGCGGGAATTGAGTTACATCGTTCCATTCTTATTTCCTGGAAATACCTAAAACAACAACAAAAGTTAACGCTTACATGAGATATTGCATACAAAATTAATAACAATCCATAGATGATTATGCACATATAGAAGCATTTGTAAAACCTCCATTCTATGAGCTTCCCAAAGCTAGGCAACAAAGCATTTGTAAGTTGAGCATAACTGTAAACTTTCCAAAGCTAAGCAACATAATTTAACAGTTCACATTTACACCGCCAAGGAGGCATGAGACGTCCCGTTTTCAAGGCTCATTCACCGTAATCCAAGGCATGACTGGAAATCTCACACTTTAAAACTAGCCAGAGTCCTCCATGAGAGGACCAATCCATAGTGGCAGCGTGGCACTGTTAGGTTTGCAATCAATTTAAGAAGGGTTTAACATCTATGGATATCTTTTTGAAAGCGTCATGTCATAAATTAGAATAAGTATGAACAAATAAATACCCTATGATGAACGACATGTTATATACAACCATAGTAGCAGTCCTTTGTTCAGTAACAATAGCATATAAGGTTGTAAAACATGAGGAAACATGTATAAATCAAAGCTTACCGCGTGGTGTCACGGACATGGGTAGATTCAATAGTGCAACAGAATCAAGAAAGATTCTCCGGTGACCAAGACCCATCGGCTTGAAGAACAGAAGATTGGATGAAATGGATGTGGCGTACCATCTCACGATCTTCATGAGTCTTTTGAAGTTGATTGGTGAACTCAACGGGCATATCATACAACAGAAGCTCTTCAATCTTAGTAAGATTATGGATCCCCAACGGAAGAATCTGTTGGAGATTTGGACTATGTGGCTCAAATTCAACAAAGGCTGCTGAAGTTGACTATCAAACCCACGTTTGATATTCTGAAGATTATGGAGATCATCCACTTGATAAATGGATATGCTCTCAATAAATGCAATGAGCATCCAATTGCATTCTTCCCCTATTAATACCCACGTAGTCTGCAATTGTAAAGTACAGCAGAAATGTAGAGTTGCGAGGGAGAGAAAGAAACCAGTGGGTTTCCTGTATAGGTTTTAGTGTGAGAAAAACCTCTGTAATCTCTGCTCATATTGAAATCCGCTGCCCGTGGACGTACCCGTTTCTTTTGGGGAACCACGTAAAAATCTGTTTTGTCTGTGTGTGTGTGTTTCGTGTGTTTGGTTTTGATCCTTGGGGCACAACAAAATCTTCAATTTTTCACATTTGCATAGAGAGAGTTTTTGAAGCTTGGGCATCGCGTCGTCCTCTACTTTCACTGTATCCAGCTGCTCAAATTGTTTGATATTGTAGACACCCCGATTTTGACCCGAGATACTAGCCAAGCACTCCCGATGATGAGAAAACCACCCGTGAATACCTTGAAGCTAAGAATAAGGTTTGGACTTGCCCTAAACCATCATAAACCACCCCAAACCATTCCTAAATAACCTAAACCGACCCAAATGATCAAAATACCCCTCAAAATACAAAACAATCCAAGATCAACCCCTGAACTCAAAGGAGTTTGAGCGCTCAAACCCCCTGTTTGAGAGCGCTCAAACCTTGTCCAGTTTGTTGCTAGCAAGGTATCTAATGATGAGATTCTGACTGCATGGCATGCACTCAGCCATTTTTCTATTGCTCGCATGCATACAATAGACCCCAGGGAGGGCCTATTAAACCCATTCCCTCCATTTCAATTAAACTCATTCCCTCCATTTCAATTAAACCCATTTCTCCCCCCATTTACCTCTATAAAACCAACCCTTTCACCTCATTTACAGAGGTTAGACACTCTTTCACACTCTGAGCCATCATCCTCTCTCTAGAATTTTATTTCTAGCACCTTTCAATCCATTTCACCCATCTATTGAAGCTCAATCATCTCAAACTAGCAAAACCCACTTGATACTCAAACCCTCTCACTATGACACCATCATCCACTCAAAATCGGCTTAAGCCAACCCACATTCATCACATTCTGTCCTAAACTACCCACATTGTGTCCACAAACCCAACCAATACTCATCCATCCATCAAAACCACAAGTTCAAGCCAAAATCAAGGCCAAAAGGTATAAATACCATGTAAAAGTTACGGGTTGGTGCTCCTGAGGGAGACCAGTGGGTTTATCCAAGAAAAACTGATTTCAAAATCTCAGCTCAAGATGACTTGAGTGCTCAATATCCATACATTGAGCGCTCAAGCTGTTTTAGCTCTTCTCAATGTTTTGTAGTTTCTGATCATGTTTGATGTTAGTAGCCTGTT
This sequence comes from Vaccinium myrtillus, assembly GCA_016920895.1. Lineage (NCBI taxonomy): Eukaryota > Viridiplantae > Streptophyta > Magnoliopsida > Ericales > Ericaceae > Vaccinium > Vaccinium myrtillus. The sequence goes on from CM029270.1 coordinate 987,039, forward strand.
CCTCATGGCTTTTGCTGGGTCTATATTCTCTAAAATCTTCTTATCTTGTTCTTGATCATTGATCAAAGACCCCAAAAGCCATATGAATGATGTCGGTTATCATTAAACAAATGTTGATGTTATTTTGTGAAATGACTAGAAGTATTACATACTTTTAAACAATGATGACATGATCTCAGTTTATACCAACATCAAAAAGTGGTCAAAAGTTACAAGAACCCATAACCCCCTGAGATGGTGCTTGAGCGCTCATACACCTCTCTCTGAGCGCTCAAACACTGTTGTGGTCCATCTTTGCTTTTGTTTATTTCAAGTTTGTGTTCTGTTTCTGGTTCATTGCAGTGTGTGTGTGTGTGTGTGTGTGTGTTGTTTTTGGCTAAGCCAACCTGATCCTCTCTCCCTCTCACTCTAATCATGCTTATGCATGGCCCAATACTCATTTCTCACTTATGTGGACACCTCAAGTTTATTTTATTCATGCTTATGGAGTTTTAATCTCTTGTGCAACATCATATATCATGTTGTACTTGTTTATAGTCCAAATGAGGGCAAAATGGAATATTAGCACTCAAATCGAGTAGATGGTTTGAGCGCTCAATGCACCCCTTTGAGCGCTCAAACTGTATTCTGGTCCAATCAAATCTCTATCTTATTTCAGCTTGTTTATGGCACTTTGAGCATTTTGAAAGGCTTTAAGACACTGAGTCTTCATTCCTTCCGCACTGTTTGCCTCATTTTGGTTCATGAATGAGTTTTAAACCCATGATCATGTGATTATGTCATTTTGTTTAGTGATTTAAATGCTATTTTTGAGCAAACAACAATGATCAAAACAGGTTTTCATCAAACCAGAATCATCAAAATCATGTGTGAGTGAGTAGGAGTTTGAGCGCTCAAACCCTCAGTTTGAGCACTCAAACCTCCATCAGTGGATCAGATTGGTTTAGTTTGTTTTGTATATTGTTCATGCTATTTTCAGTTTCCTCTCTTTGTTTAACATGTACTAATGTGGTTTTCTTGGAGTTTGTTGTTTGCATTTATTCACCATCATCATCATGCATGTAGTCCACATCTCACAAGCATACACGATAGCTCATTGTTGTGTTTATTATCATTACGTGGCTCCCATCCCCACCCCCCGTATTTGTTCATGGTTGAATTGCATTCATTTCACGTAATCCCACAAAAGTCAAGTAGAGACCGGTCTTCGAACCGGGCAAGGGGGGTGCCGTAAAACCCTTCCCCTCTCGTAACTGAGCTCCCGAACCTAAGATAGTATGACCAGTAATCCTTATTCATTGAATGAGGCACGAGTCAATCGAGTTCGGTTCCTCGGAGACAATCCGCTAAAACCCATGTGGCGACTCAGAATCGATGAATCGACCTCCGGACCGACGTCCACAGATATGTAATATCTTTAGTTTGTGGAACCTTCCAGCTTCAAACACCAACATATCCCCAGTGAAAGCATCAGCCATACCGAGCTCCAACAGATTGGGCAACTCTCTAAGGGCATCCAATGGGTTGTTCTGTAATCTTGACCACTTTAGACCAATCCGGAACAGATTATCAAGTTTGGAAATCCACCTGGGGAACCACTGTAGGTGTCCTTTCCGATATAGGCGTCGGAGATGGAGAGGAGGACTTTGCATGCCATCAAAATCTGGAGATTCGTATTTGTTGGTCGAAGTAACATCAAGAGTTGAAAGATGTACCATCTTTTCAACGGATGCGCACAAGTACTTTCCGCCTTCTTGTTTGAGGTCTACCAACCATAGATTTAAATATCGGCCGAGACGTATCGTATCGGCCGATACGTATCGGTATTTGAGACCTCCGATACGGATACAGGCCGATATCTCGATGTGAGGAAAAATCGCACCCCGTCTCGGCCGATACCTGATACGTATCGGTGTCTCGGCCGATACGGAAAAAAAAAAAAAAAAAAAAGCTCAAACATTTTGAAAAATGATCGGTGAACCAAAAATTAGCAACAAAAAGAAAATGAGAGATTATAATTTACAACACCAAGAAAATCAGATCTTGAACACCAAAACAACCAGATCTTGAATACTACAATAGATTATTTCAAAAAAAAAAAAAAGAAGATCAGAGAAAAAAATACATATCTGCTGCATCGGATCATCATCGCAGCCAATCATCGTCGTCGAATCGTCATCATCGGCGAGAGAGAGAGAGGAGATCGGTGGTTCAGATCGGCTGCTCTGTGCAGCGGCGGCCGCTATGTGCGGCGGCGGAGAAAGAGGGGGGGTCGAGAGAGAGAGAGAGAAATCAAACCTCTTTTGAAGTTTTGCACGCAACAAATAAAAGGGAAAAACAACTCTGTCCGGAAAAGTTTTACTCGTGCACGTTAATTGCTTTTTAATAGAGGAAGTGGGGTACAGCCTTACTCCACACATGGTCTGGTGAAAAGTAGTGCAAATTGCTGGATCGGTCCATCAAGTCAACACCAACTTTTGGTCATTTCGAGATTCTCTCTGGTCATTACACGCATAGGACGATTTGCAGAGTTCGGGCCAATTGTCCAACAGTTGGTCATTACATCAGTTGGCCTTGGCCATTATCAACATGGGACCACAATGCATGTGGAACCTTATCTGGCTGTTTGGTTCAATTATATGTGTTAAGATTGATTAAGATATCACTAATTAAGTTAATGAGAGAAAAAAGAGAGTGTAAAATCAAGTTTTCTACATTTTGCTAATGATTTTAAAAAATTCACGGCCGAGACAGTCGATTCCCGCGACGTATCACCGATATGTCCCTATACCAATACACCGATACTGCGACCGATACCGAGATTTAAAACCTTGCTACCAACCCCAGCTTCCTCAATTGGGATAAAGTTCCCAACTCTTTTACAATTTCATGGTGCTTGTCGGATTTGGTAAGTGACAGCTTCTGCAACTGCAAGTTAGCTAAAGCCCCGATTCCTCTTGCTATCTTTACTCCAACCACAGAGTCCCATGTCACATAATTCTTTACTCTGTACCAATAAATCAGAAGATGACGAAGATTACGAAGCTGTAATATAGCCTCCGGCAAGCTAGTCACTTTAGTTTGCTTGAGGTCTAAAGTTTCGAGGTATGAGAGCTCCTTAATGGAAGTTGGAATCTTCTTTATATGAGTATTCCTCAAACATAGGTACCTTAGAAGTTTGAGAAGAATAATATCTTCTGGAAACTCATCCAGAGGGGCATCACGCAAATCCAAAACCCTCACAAATTTGCAGGCACGGAGTATGTGTTCAATCTCTAAAGCGGAAACATTGCTCCTCTTGAACAAGAAAGCAGAACGAACATTGTTCAACTTCAAGTCTCTGCTCTGTGACGAAGTGATGGGACCATAATCTATAGAAAGACGCCGAACTTTCTTGCTAGAACTCGCATGTAGTTCTTTGATTAGTGAAAAAAAATTCACCTCCTCAGACTTCTGAATGATAAATTCATGCACAAGGTTTAGAACTCGACAATATCTGGCTTGTCCATCAAAATCCCATCTACTGGTATGAACTAAGTTCCTTTCAATTAGTTCATTGAGGTAATACCCTGCAACCTCTTCCAGTGTTTTGCCTCGTTTTTCCGACACAAATCCTTCAGCTACCCACAAGCGTACTAGCGTCCCACGACCAATTGAAAAATCCTCAGGAAAAATGCAGAAGTACAAGAAACAGTTCTTAAGATGGGTTGGTAGATCTGTGTAACTGGGGAGCAGATTGCAATGGTTTCCAATCTCAGATCCAAGGTTGTCATGCACTTTCTGCCAATCCGCTGGAATTGTTGGTTTCTTTGACAGCAGATTACCTGCCGCCACAATTGCAAGGGGTAGCCCCTCACATCTTTTCACAATTTTTTGAGACAAGTCCTCTAACTCTCGAGTACATTGTCCATTTGTAGGTTGGAAAGCCTTTTTACAGAACAGGTCCCAGGCCGCTGGCCATGATAAGCCAATTAAGTTATGGATAAAATCAGGCGACTCTGCACAATTGGAGGCGACATTGGAGTTTTGAGTAGTGACAATTATTCTATTGCCTTTGGGACCACGAGGACAAACTTTGTGAATCAATTCGCAGTGTTCTTTCCTCCAAATATCATCTAGAACAAGAACATACCTTTTTCCCTGCAGATAGTGCCGCAGTTTATTGTGTGTATTTGTTCCTTCTGAGGGAATTGGTTCCTTCCTTGATTCACAAAATTGCTTCAACATGCTGCAAAAGAGCTCCTCAATATCAAGTGATTGGGAAATATCAAATGATTGGGACACCTGAACCCAAGCACGACAATCAAACCATCTCTTGATTCTTTCGCTCTCGTAAACATTGTTGACAATTGTGGTTTTACCAGAGCCACCAGGACCCACCACGGAGATCGTTATGTTCCTTGATTCTTGGCTTGTCAGTTGATAGATAAGAGCTTCTACATGCTCTTCAAAGCCCACAATTTCTTCATAACCAGGAATATAGGGAGCCACCTGATGACGCAATTTTGGGCCAGAGGTCCCAGTGCTACCACTCGGGAAACGGAGTCGATCTAATTCCACGATGCTATTGATCTCCCTTTTAACACCTGCTATCTTGGACACCAACTCGTGGACTGAACTCAATGGATTCCAAAACTTGAAACCATAAGCGAGTTCATCATATTTGTCAGAAATTCTATACCTATGAAACCTATGGGAGACATGATACATGTACTCCGCGAGAACATCTTCAATATTAAAAGCCACATCTCGAATTTGTTTCACACGTTCTCTGAGTTGCTCACTGCCTTCGTTTCCATCCATGTCTGCTAAGTTGGCGCCCAATGTTCGCAGGCAGACATCCAGATGTTCCACGTCCTTCTGAACGTCCTTCTGATTGTTGATCTGCAGTTGGCGGGGAGACAATAAAACCTGCTCAACCAAAAAAAGCGTTGCTGAAACAGCTATTTCAGCCATTCCGCACTCCCCACAACCTCTATGGTGCACTCGTGACTTGTTCTTCTTTTCTTACACATAGCAGCAGTGATTGAAGATTGGATGCATTAAAGGGGACCACAAGAGAGTGGAATATTAATTGAATTGGTAAGGAACAGCTAAGCTCTGGACAAGGACATGCTAGCCTGTCTTGTTTAATTTACCTAGCCTCTGTGTCAACCCACAAGCCAAAAATAAATAAAAGAGCAAATCCATCAAGTTTGTGATAATTACTTATATTTCTTTGTTTGGATCTTGACTTTGTAAAATGAAAAATGGAGATGAAGTTGACTCCAACTAATAAGGATGCAAAAATTTGATGTGAATTGACATTTGAGTCAACTCCAACCAAGATGTCAATTGCTTAGATGTCGGACAAGAATTCAAATGTAATGTGCCACTAAGTCAATGCTATAGGGCATTGAAATTAGGATCAGACCCACTTTGAAGTTGCACAACAACTTCAAGAATGCTGGATTCCCAGGTAAGGTATTGCATGATAAAATGTGGGAGTTAGCTAGGGCAAGTTATGTTGGTAGGTTCAATTTCTTGATGGGAGAACTAGAGAAAGAAGACCCAAAGGCATTTGAATGGTTGTCTCACCCAAACAGGGACCCTTGCCATTGGTCTAGGTCACACTTCATTCTCACCCCCAAGTGTGACATTTTAGTCAATAATCTATGTGAACCATTCAATAAGGCCATATTGTGTGCTCGGGATAAACCTATACTGACCATGTTGGAAAGATTGAGAACATACTTCATGGATAGATTGGTTAAGAAAAGGGAATTTGCGACAAAATGGGTAGATGAATTGGGTCCTAAGATTCATAAGAAGATAGAGAAGATTAAGGAGAGATATGGTGACTATATCATACACCCATGTGGGGAGGGAGAGTTTGAAGCAAGAGGATTCGATGGTGGTCAGCATACTATTAATCTTAAAACACAAACTTGCTCTTGTAGAAGATGGGACCTAACTGGAATTCCTTGTGAGCATGCTGCAAGAGTGATAATTGAATCAGGGGGACAACTAGAGGATTATGTTAGTGACTGGTATTCAAATCATAGCTTCTTAACTACATATAAGAACATAATGCACCCCATGAATGGCCCTGATATGTGGGAGAAGTCAGGTAAGGATCCAATCAAACCTCCACACTTTACAAGGCAACCTGGAAGGCCACGTAAAGCAAGAAGAAGAGAAGCAGATGAACTTGCAAAGAAGACATTCAAGCTCAGTAAAAGAGGTGTGAAAATGACTTGTAGAAAATGTGGGAAACAAGGCCACAACAGCAGGACATGCAAAGCCCCAGTGGCTGCCTTCCCAAGAGATCCAGAAAGAGGAAGAGGGAGAGAAGGAAGAGGAAGAGGAAGAGGAAGAGAAAGAGCCTCCAGTGCACAAGACCCTACCATGATGTCAAGTTGAAATTTTGTTTATGTTGGTTAGTTTGAGATATAATGTGGGATCCATAACTACTTTTTGTAATCCAGTGAACTCAAGTATTGGAAATGATGTAATGTTTAATGTTTATGCTAAAATGAGCTACTGGAAATGCTGAAATGAGCTACTAATAGTGTTGTAATCTTTTTGTTGTTTGGATCCATAACTACTTTTTGTAATCCAGTGAACTCAAGTATTGGAAATGCAGTAATGTTTATGCTAAAATGAGCTACTGATAGTGCTGGAAATGCTGAAATATTGTAATGTTTGTTGCTGAAATGAAAAGTTTGTATTGTTAGCACCCTCTGTTTTTTGGTGAAGGAGGAGAGAGTGGATGAACCCTTCCTTTTTTTTTTTAAACTTTTTTTTTGTGCTACTGGATAGAGAGAGATAAATCTATATTTTTTTTCTCATATGCAAACACATATTGGAGGGAAAACCAGAAAAATTGTGGAATCCATGAAATCTATATTTTATTTGAAGAGGAGATCTGTTCTCATATGCAAACACATATTGGAGGATTTTGAAAACCAGGTAAAAAGTTTAAGTGGTGGTGATAGTTTAAGAAAGCCAATCCATGGGTTGAAATGACTACTTTACCCTTTTATTTGAAGAGGAGATCTACCACCACGTGATGCGCCGCCGCAACTCTTGAAAAATCATCGACGTTTTGACGACGCGACAACCACTGTCCAAAGACTTAACAGTGTGAGTAGTTGGACTTCATAAAATGGATTTTGATAGTTGAAGGTGGTATTCATGTTTTAGATAGTTTAAGGACTAAGTAGACAAAATGGTGATAGTTTAAGGGATAAAAGAAAAAATAACTCTAATCCTAAAGTCCAAGATGGGCCTAAAGAAATCTAACTCTCAATCTTCCACCCAAATGTCAATTTCCTTCATCATTCCGAAATGTCTTTCCACTTCATTCCGATTGTTCTTCTACACCAAATTCTCACACTCCCTCCTCCTCCTCCGACCAACTTCCCCAATCTTCAAAACCCTTTCATTCTTTAAATCAATCTCAATCGAAAGACTACCCACCAAACCCCTCTCTTCACCGCCGCCACCAGCATCTTCATCTGGCCCACCCTCGTTCTCTCTCCAACCCATTTCAGATCTCCCTCCAAAACTCCAAGAAATTGTCAAGCTCTTCCAAACCGTACAACAACCCAAGGCCAAATACGAACAACTCCTTTTCTACGGAAAAAACTTGAAAACCCTCGATCCCATTTTCAAAACCAGCGAAAACAAGGTCCAGGGCTGTGTCTCTCAGGTATGCGAGGACGGATCGAAAAAAAAATTAGTTTTAGGAATAGTTTTATTTTGGTAATATTTTTTACAAATGTACACGATTGTATGCAGTTTTTCTTCTTTTAAAAAAAAAAAAATTTGTTTTTGCAATTTACTTTGGTAAGCTTAATTCGGTTTTGTGTGTTATATCTTTCTTTAATGTCCGCCCACCCAAATTGGGAATCAGGTATGGGTCAGAGCGTACCTTGACTCGGACAAGAACGTTGTTTTTCAGGCGGATTCTGACTCGGTACTCACCAAGGGACTCGCTGCTTTGCTAGTCCAGGGGCTTTCGGGTCGACCAGTCGAGGAGATTATACGTATTTCACCCGATTTTGCGGTGCTTCTGGGGTTGCAACAGAGTTTGACGCCGTCGAGGAATAATGGGTTCTTGAATATGCTCAAGTTGATGCAAAAGAAGGCGTTGCAGTTTTTGTGGAATCTGAGAAAGGAGGTGCATTGACTAGTGAATTGTCTTCTGTATCGATGAGTGGAGAAAACCCAGTTGAGGATTTGCATTCTGGCTCGAAAGGTGGGATTGGTTTTGGGGATTTGAAGCTGGGAGTGAGTTCTGAAGTAGGTGATGATAATTCAGGATCGAATTCGGGCGGTTTGGGGAGTAGAGGGGAGAGGATTAAGGAGAAACTGGAGGCAGGACTGAGGCCTACTGAGGTTAAAGTGGAGGATGTATCTTATCAACACGCTGGGCATGAGGGTGTTAGAGGGAGTGATGGTGAGACACATTTTAATGTGAAAGTGGTGTCGAAGGAATTTGAAGGAAAGAGTTTGGTTAAGAGGCATAGGCGTATTTATGATTTGTTGCAAGATGAGTTGCAGAGTGGATTGCACGCCTTGTCAATTGTGGCAAAGACACCATCTGAAGTTGATGGTAGGTGAAGACTTGTTTACTTGGAAGAGGCTCCATTTTCTCTTCTTTTCTTCTTTCTCTTCTAGAAAGGGTAATCAATCAATGAATTTGCTTCAGACTATTATCGGTAATGGACCTTACTGATGTTGAGGATATGGTAGAATGTATGGCGAATTAATTATTAAGTCTTAATAAATCCTACTTGGAGATTCGTTCTGATGTTTTATCTTTTCTGTTCTTCAAATACTTTTCAATTATTTATATGCTCGTTGATATGAATTCTGTTGAAATCTCCTAAAGATAATGCCGAATAGTTTTGATTTTGTTCGTAGTATGCTGTAACACCCAAGGGACGTGATATATTTGCTTCTTGATGTGTGGCAAGGAGTTTGCGCTTTAGGCTTTCCTTGCTTCCTTTTAGTTATTTTCTTATTTCAGTTGCTGTGAAGTAGTAGCTTAAGGCAGGCACTAAGACGCGTCATACCGTTTGTGGACATTCTTTAGCGTGAAAATGTAAGGTGGATTGCGACAAAGTTCTTGTTGTCTTTTGCCAGTTTCCTTGTGTTGCTTGGATTGCAACCAAGTTTTAGGCTGTCGAGGAATGAGGGGGATTTGATAATGTTGAGTTTGACGCAAGAAGGCATAACAGCTTTAGTTGTGAGCTGAAAATGGTGGGGTTTGGCAAGGAGTTTCATCATCATTTACGAGTGGAGAAAACTCAGTTAGGGGTTTGGATTCGGGCTCAAAAGTTGGGATTGGTACTGGGGATTTGAAGTTTAGAGTGAGTTCTGAAGCAGCCGATGATGATTGATGATACAAGATAGAGGGTTGTCTCAAAATAGTTGTGAAAAAATGCTAGGAATTACCCTGCTGTCAAAGACTACAAATTTGAATACCAATTGGAAAAGAATGCATGACAGCCTTTTACCCGATATTGTAACTGATCCATTCGAGTTGCTCATCTATCAACAAGTTATTAGCATGCTAAAATGATCAGCCATTGAATCTTAGAAACTATTTCTTCTTTCTTGTATTTTGGGGTTGTGCCGTTGACTGTGGAAGATTGATTTGCTGGTGGATAGCCCAGGAGTTCATGCTGGAGAGTGGAGACAAGGCAAAACATTGGAGGGGGTTGCAGAGGATCACCTCAATTAACTACTTGGAAGGAATTTGGTTCTTTGCTAGATTATGTGACATCACATGGACTTTTAACAAATTTACGGAAGAAGTCACTTGTCAAATCAGACTAAGCTCCACAAAGAAGTCGATAGAGTTGGGAGCTTTAACCAGCTAAGGAAGCGAGGGCTGATAGAGTTGGGATTTTGCACACAGCAATTGAAAATATGGTAAATCTTTCAACAATGTATGGAAGTTCAACCAGCAAAGAGGAGTCTCTGCTCGAAAAACTCACTCTCTGCAAACGTATGAAATTGGAGATGCGTCCATAGTTCCATTTTCAATGATCTTACTGAGATACAAGAGCTGCTGATGTGTGATATGCTCACGGGGCGTTCACCAATTGATTTCTGAAGAGTTGGGCAAACCTTGATGTGGTAAGCCGCGTCTCTTCATGACGGATAATCTTTTGTTCTTAGAGCCAATGGGTTGTGGTCACCGGATATATTGCTTGATTCCTCTTCGAAGATTTAATCTACTCATGGCCAAATAAAAGAACACACCACCTGTTAAGCATTTCTCTCTCTGTTTCCTCATCTTGGATAATCTTATATACCTCTGTTATTGAATGAAAGGCCGCTATTATGGCTGAGGGAGAAAGTTATTGAATCAGCAGTATTTAGTACAAGTATGGTGTACAATGACTGTCTCCCACTGGCTTCCGCAATTTCTTTTCTTACACGTACACACGAGGGAGGAATGCATTGGAACAATGTGTTACCTTTAACCAACATATGCAAAATTTGTACTCAGAATAAGCATGCCCAAGGCCAAAAGTACGATCATATTAGATTATAGTTACTTTAGTTCTCGCTTCGGTTGTCCTGTGTGTTAGGCAACCCGCAGACAGCACCTAAAAATCCCGTTAGATTCTTCGGACGTAAATCCAATTATGAAAAAGACCCCTTGACAGAGCTCAATGGAAGAAACAGATAAATGTAGCTGATCCCAATTGATTGGGACTTAAAGCTTGGTTTGCTTTGGTTTGATTTCTCAGTCAACCCATTTCTCTATCCTACTCTTGTCCTGCCATACTCTCCACAATTCAAAATCAATACCTAGTACCAACCCTTTTAATAGTAAAATAAAAGCCACATGACAACAATAGTAGAGAGACTTTGTATTGCGTTCAACTTCTGAGTTCTGACACCGTGTTTAACACTGATAAGGTAGGAGAGGAGAAGATTTTGGGTGCCAGGCGGGCACCATGTGGTCGTGCCTGAGCACCCAACTCGGAAGTCTAAAACACTTTTGGATGACCCAAATTTTAAAGAGAAAAGGAGGGGAGGGAGAGGAGAGAGGGGGAAGAAATCTGGACCGTCCAAAACACTTTTGGATGGCCGAGATGGGTGCTCGGCCACGGCCACGCCACGTGGTGCCTGCTTGGCACCCAAAGTTTTTTTTTGTCGGAGAGAGATAGAGGATAGGAAAGAGGACAGATTCATTTTGCATTCATCTGAGAAAATAGAAAATGCTTGCAATGCCACACCCCTGCAAAAACTACCCTTTTTTTTTTTTTAGGACACTTAGCAGGGATCATAAAGAGGAGAAGTTGAAGACTTTCAAATTGGGCTTGAAGAAAGGTTCCAACTCTAAGGCCCTTTGTAGCTTGTCCAAGAATGGATCTCTCTCTTTGGGGGATAGCCGACATTCTGTCTTCGAGCCCAATCTTTCGTCTCAAGAGGGAGATAATAGAATGAGAAATAAAGTGGAGAAAGAATTTTCAGTTTCTTTAGCAAGGGCGAAATCTCTCGATGTTAACCTTCTCCCTGGGGATGAAGCTCTTTTAAAGGAATTGCTTGAAGAAGATTTCCATTGAAATCTTAGAGTTGTAGTTTGGTTTTTGGGTGTTGTTTTTCTGTGGCAGCAGCTTTGGCTAATTCGAGCAGTCTGTTAGGGGTTGATTTTCGGGAGTCTTTTGCGGTGGTTTTTAGTTTGGGTTTGGCTTGTTTGGGTGGTTTTCATTTGATTGCCTTTCTTGTTTTTTTCTCCTTTCTTTTTCTTTCATTCAACCTCGGTTGGATGCCCCTCGATGTACCCTTTCGAGTTTTCTAATATATCTTCTTCTGTTGATCAAAAAAAAAATTTACTAATTTTTAATCTACACAATACAACCGACTTTTCCGGGTACTTTTCTATACAAATTTGTTTGGTGATTATGATCTCTAAAATGCTTGAGAGACTAAAACTTGTTATTCTTAGCAAAGTCCCGGTGCCAACCCATCACCACTTTAGTTTCGCTCTTGGAATTCTCTTTCCTCTTCGATTGTTCCCTTCTCTATCTTGCTGTTTTCTCCTCTTGATTTTATCTTCCAATGTTTTTTTTTTTTTTTTTTTTTGAATGGCTTACCCTTCCAGTGTTGACACGTCTTCCCAATTTGCAATCGATATAAACTCTCTTAATTTGAAATTAAATTCATGTCTCAACTGTTGTACAAAATACATAGACAATATATTGGTAGTTTGGAATTATGGCAAAAGTGTTAGTTACATTTGAAAGGTAGGAGAGGGAAAAACAACAGACAAAGAGGAAAGTTGATTTTAATCAGCGTTCCCATTTCCTGTTGAGAACGGCCATTAATACTTGTAACCCTTAACATACAAACTCTCATTGGCCAATCCATCACCGCTACCCCCAACATACTTTCCTAGTGTGGCAGCAGAATTTGCCTTGCACCGTCCCAAGAAGACCTCTTGAGCCTTGGCTACATTCTCCTTCTTTCCACCCCATGTCTTGAGTGTGCTTTGCTGCAGAGCTCGCCCAAATGAGAAGGAAAGTGTCCATGGCTTCAACACCTCTAGCTTGTTCATGGCATTCAGGTTGACTGTCGCCTCTTCCTCACTCTGCCCACCTGACAAAAACACTATTCCGGGTACTGCGGGTGGGACAGTTCGGCGCAATGCTGCTACTGTGTACTCTGCAATCACCTCTGGTGCTACCTGTGAAACAAAGATACTTATGAAAGTCTAAGAAAGAGTTACGGGTAAGGAAATAGATACGCAAATACTAAATATTCTACACTCCGTATATTTAGCACCCCTGTCAAGACAATATAGAATAGAGTAAATTACATTAAACCCCCCTAAACTATAACCCATTAGCACTTTGCCCCCTTAAAGTTTAAAATTCAACACTTAACCCCCTCTAACTTTCCAAGCGTGTGCGAGTTGACCCCTTAAGTTACGGACCTCCACCTTCCCAATGTTTTTTTGAAAATCCGAACCGTTAGATGTGTTTAAAAGGTGTTTTCAAGGTCCAACGCAAAGATTTGGCAAAAAAAAACACCCGGAAGGACTTGATCGGAGCAGTTTTTCAAAAAAAAAAAATTTGAAAAACTGCTCCGATCAAGCCCTTCCGGGTGTGTTTTTTTGCCAAATCTTCGCGTTGGACCTTGAAAACACCTTTTAAACACATCTAACGGTTCGGATTTTCAAAAAAACATTGGGAAGGTGGAGGTCCGTAACTTAAGGGGTCAACTCGCACACGCTTGGAAAGTTAGAGGGGGTTAAATGTTGAATTTTAAACTTTAAGGGGGCAAAGTGCTAATGGGTTATAGTTTAGGGAATGTAATTTACTCTATAGAATATCAGTCTTCACAGAAGCCTATTGTTTCTTTTTGTGGCACGCTTAGAGCCACCATATGTCCTATGACTATTATCAAGCAAATTTTCGTATTTTCTACTTGAGTGTTTAAGGATGTTCGACTTTAAAGCACTTTATAATAACGACTGTGTTACCAAATAGATTACCGAAAACATGGATCATCGCATAGGGTCAGGACTCAAGAGCAACAGGAGTTTTTTTGTATTACCTTTGGGCTATCGGATCCCGGTGCAACCATGTTAGGCTTCAAGAGTGTTCCTTCTAGAAGAACATGGTGGTCATTCAGTGCCTTGTAACAGGCAGCAAGCACAGTTTCAGTGACAGCAGCACATTTCTTAATGTCATGACTCCCATCAGTCAACACTTCTGGCTCAACAATTGGCACAAGTCCGTTATCCTGACAAATCCTTGCATAACGGGCCAATCCCTGTGCGTTCTGCTGGATTGACAGCTCAGATGGTTCAGTGATGCCAATCTTGAGGACAGCGCGCCACTTGGCAAACCGGGCCCCAGCCTCATAGAATTGTTGACAACGAGCTCCTAATGAGTCGAAACCTTGGGTTGTGGTCTCTCCATTGGTACCGGCTAAATCAACGGTGCCCTTATCAACTTTGATTCCAGGGACCACATTGTTTTCCTTGAGGAGCTCGACAAAGGGCTTTCCATCGAGGGTTTTTTGGTAGAGGGTTTCTTCAAAGAAAATGACGCCGGAGAGGTATGGAAGGGCATTGGGAGAGGTTAGAAGGAGGTCGCGGAGGGCTTGGCGGTTGTCGATGTTGTTGTCGACGTTGATGCTCGATAGACGCTTGCCAATGGTGCCGGTGCTTTCGTCGGCTGCCAGAATGCCCTTTCCTGGGGTGGCAATGTACTTGGCATTCTTGATTAGTTCATCTGTAGAGGGATAACTTTTTAGAAACCAAGTGGAAGTTTTGAAAACATGTTTCATTGACTACATGATATCAAGCTTCTTTGTTCGTAAACTCTCCTCATCTTCATGTTTGTATTTTTGTAGTATGCTATATGTTATATGAATTCTGATACTAGTTTTCGATGCAGTATGCATATATCTCGAATTCATCCATTTTCTATGGTTCAAAACGCGCTGAAATGGCCAGATATTCTTCTTCTTATAGTTCCTCTTTAATTTTTCTGGGAGAATTGGTGTCTTTCAAGGAGCCAAGGGACATTTGAAGCATAATATATCAAATCCATTACGCAAATGTTTCCTGGATATAAAAAGGTACTCATTTGGTGAATGACTAACTTGCTACACTTTCTGAATTGTGATACATACATCATGATATTATTCAGGTGGTGTTGAGTATCGGTACGTTCTCAAGGAGTATAGGATTCACCTGATGGTTTTCTACCCATCAGATGGTGGTTTTGAATCTCACCGGCTCCATCGGCTCTCCGATAGATTATAGTAGTTTACGATTTGCCTTGTGGGAAAAAAAAAAAAAAGAACGTTCACGAGTAGTATATGCATGTTATCTATATCTATATCTGTACGTGGATATAGAGATAGGAATAATACCTGAGAACTTTCCTAAGAAGGCAGACATGGTTGCTGCTGTGGATAATGGGTGAGAAGGAAATATTTTGATGAATCAGAAGTTACATAAGAATGTTTCTATATAGATGATGGGAATGAACTATGACAGAATATACCAATGGGATCCAATTGGCACGGGGATCGGTTCGACACGTGTCTGAAGATTAGCCCCACAAAGGTTATCAATCTGGGATAGAGGAACGAGTGATCACTGTCCTTTGCCAAAATGGCTGGCGCTTTTAGGCTTCATCTTTATCCCCCAAACGACCTTTAACTGCTGAAGAAATTTTGTGTGGAAAGGCTCGTGACCCTCATCCTCTTGTTTTGTTGTTTTCACAACTTCATGCAACTTTGAAAGCTAAGTCCCAAAGCCAGCTTTTGGTACTTTATCAAAATCCTCTCTCTCTCTCTCTCTCTCTCTCTCTCTCTCTCTCTCTCTCTCTCTCTCTCTCTCTCTCTCTCTCTCTCTCTCTCTCTCTCTCTCATGCACGTAGGAAGTTATTTGGGGCTCTCGGAACATTGAACTCGGGGATTCTGCCTCCCCTTAGGGATGGCAAGCCCTACCGTCCCATTAAGGATGGCAGGCCCTACCGATCCGATCTTGGTCATCCAAATACATTTTGAACGGTCCAGATTTGAGGGGTACCGAAGTGTGTTTTGGGTATTTTAACTTCTGTCAAATCTGGTCCATCCAAAACACGTTTGGACAGCTGAGATCGGTCGGCAGGGCTTGCCATCCCTAAGGGACGTAGAGTCCCCAGATCCCGGAACATTGCATCGGGAACACACGATCTCATTTGGTGCTATCGAATCAATGGATTGGGAACACAAGATCTTATTTGGTGCTGTCGAAGCACAAAATTAGGAGTGCTAGATCTTTCCCGGACTGATCCACCAAATCCATGTGGGTAGCGCATTGAGTGCAGTTTTGTTCACCATCTAACGCACTAGTGCATGACATTATTTTGTTCGTGAGGGTAGTGAAGTCCCACAAGCGACAATATACAGTGGTGATCAGAATAATTTTTCCCTCCCTTCGACAGGCAATTTCTTTGGAAAATGGATATTCGGCTATAGATAAAACCCATTCTTCATGAACAAAATAGATAATAAAGTGATAAACGATTGAAAGTTGAAACCAAAATTCACCATCTTGGGTATAAATCCATAACACGTTGTATTATTGATTAAACAATCTCAACAAATACACTCTTAATTATCTGTTAAAAGATTGTCGGGAAATAATTGGAGGGAACAGGTTTAAACAACTCTCAAAATTTGTTATAGAGGAACCACTGGTGGTTGGTCGTCGTCATCAGTGCCAAAATATCGATCTCCGAATTCGCCCATTCCTGGTACGACCCGGAAATCTTTATTCAAACCAACTTCAATCTCAGATGTCACTATCTTTATTCTTGGGAACCGTTTGCAAACCACATGAACTCCTTGAGGTGCCTGGTGATATCAAAACAATGCCATTGAAAAATATCCCGTAAACTTTAGCAGAAATTTGTTATATTAGGGAAGGCTGAGAAGCCAGTGGCAAGAAAGGGAAAGGGTTAGTCAACTTACAGATATCAGATTAAGGAAAATGATATTGGACTCCGGAACGCCCTTCTTTACAAGTAAAGATATAGCTTGAACAGCTGAATTCCCTGAAAGAAACGTCGAGAAATTAAAAAAGAAAACGGCAGGATGGAATGTGAACCGAGTTATGTTCTTATGTTGTTTTTGGTTACTTCATTTTACTATGTTCTTTTCTCCTTTCATTCACATTGTCAAAAAGTTCATATGTGCTGGTGTGCATGAACCCATATAGTGGCCAAGAAAAAGGTAATAAGCTTGATAAGATAGGGTTTTTACTATAATGACAAACGAACCTGTGCCTAAGATAGGATCCAACAGTAGCACATGCCTATCTGAGATGTCATTCGGAAGTTTTTCGTATATCAACTGTTTAGTAATCGAGAAACGAGATAAGAATAAAAAGACTAAGAAATAGAAGCACGCGACATCAAATACACAGGTAGAACAAGAGGGAGACAGGAAACAAACCTGTTGTCCATTGTCACCTTCTCGATGAATAAGAATCTTTCCAATCTTGATACCTTTACAACATGCCCGCAAAGCATTCTCCATACTCTCACCACTATCGCAGTAAAGAAATTTCACAAAAACGAATAAGTGCACAAAATAGGTCCTTTCTGAACTTGTGATTTGGTACAGCAAAAGAATTTTCATGTCAAGCCACAGCCATTTATCATATGTTAGCATGTTCTAATCATCAATCTAGGCAATGCGGTCGGGCTAAAGACTTGAAAGCCGCGTTTGAAATTGCGACCAACTGTTCTATGTGTCAAATACATTGGAATACACTGAGTGACAACACATACCAGTGGGATCAAGTTCATCTATTGAAAACTTCGTATGCCATAGACGTACAATACTGGAGCAACATTAGTACAAATTTGTTGGAGCACATTCTAGAAAACATGCTCGACAGGGACATGCTGCTAGAACTGTTATATCTCAAGAAGTTATCTCTCCATCCACACAATTGTACATTTGAAATTTAGTATGTTTAAATGCGTATACAATGTATACCTCATTTCAATAAGTATAAGTAAAGAAAAATCTAAAAAAATAAAAATTCTTGTTCAGGAACCCAAAAAGTGATCATACCTTCTAATCACGGAAACACCGCATAACCTCTTACAAAAGTCCACACCAGTGTACACAGAATCTGATTCACACAAATAGTAAATGTTACAAACATCAAGTGTAATACTGCCATGGACACCAAATACTAGATACCCGCTCTGGCAAAAGATTTATTCTGTTAAGCAATAGCAGCCACAACATGTCAAGCAAAACAAAAACGAAAAAAGCACACTAGGGAATATTGCAATCTCTTAAGGCCCAAAAATGGTGCGAATAATAATCAAGTAGCAGCAGCTTACCAGTTGGCGTGATCACCTGCTTTTCTGTAAATGGGAGATGCCCCAGACCATGTTCAACAACCTGGATAAGATGGGGTAAAAGTGATAGTTGAAGAAATGGTTCTACACGGAGAATCAGGTAAAATCAAACTAGAGCAATCTCATTGCAACAAATACCCACCAAACGAATCAACCGGTCAGCATAAAAAACAAAGTCATGCTTTGTTGTTTGAGAATCACGTATAAGAGTATGCATGCCCCGAATCTGGATGTAAAAACTAAAACTCGTAAGTAACATTTAAATAAATAAAATGAGGTGAACCCTTAGCTAATAGATTGAAAAAATAGCTACTAGTATGAATTGATCACAGAAGGTCATGATAAACTAGGATAT
Organism: Vaccinium myrtillus; assembly: GCA_016920895.1. NCBI lineage: Eukaryota > Viridiplantae > Streptophyta > Magnoliopsida > Ericales > Ericaceae > Vaccinium > Vaccinium myrtillus. The sequence continues at coordinate 1,005,285 of CM029270.1, forward strand.
TAGCATCATAATTGATTGAACTTTAGAGCTAAACGAATATAGCCCCTCTGAAGACATTTGACGTAGGATTGAATGGACTAACCAACCAAGTACTGCAAGAAAAGCAATACCTGGAAAGTTGTCTGAATGACATAAAGATTAGGATATATTTTACAAAGATCATGTTGGCCCAGTTTTGTACGGATGTGTTGGACGATCAAATCAACAGCAACATGATTGTCTCCTCCACGGGGAATGATAACGTCTGCATATTTCTTTGTTGGAAGTATAAAGTCATCGAAAGCAGGTTTCACAAATTTTGAGTACTGCACAGGATCAACTTGTAGTTAACACTATGCAAAATACATGACCACCGTTAAATAATCAGGCACCGAGGTAGAGAGAATCAATACAGGGGCAAAGTTCACAAGAGTACGAGCAGAAGTTTTACCAAATGTGTTTGTCAGCAGAAAAACAAATTTGAAAATTTGCTAACCTGGTCAAGTACTGTATTGATATCTCTACCCTTTTCAACTGTATCACGCCTTATTCTCCTTGCCAGGCGGACATCAGCATCTGCACTGAAAAAATTCAAATGGTAAGATCATAACCTCAATAATCTAGCTTGGTAATACTACAAGGCAACATATTAGATTGCCATGATATTAATAAATCTCCAGACCTCATTTTATTCTATTTCGAATGAACTATGACAACAAAAACTCTAGCAAAATCATAACACCACCAGAGAATGTATAAATTAGGGCATGCAGAGAGTTAGCGATTAAGGGCAAGGAAGGGCTTAGGGGATGGTGACTAGGGGCAACCGCCGCCCCCAAGTTTCAAAAAACCCATAGGATCATTCATTTGAATAAACTAGAATTACAAAGCTTTTCTACCCGAAGATTTACTTGAAAATTTAATACCCGTCACTGCAAAGTCTGTATGCCCTCCCTAATTACGAGGTCAACAAAAGCAAACATTAAGGCTCATTCACTGAGCAGCTTAGTTGATCCACAGTTTCCATCCAATCAAAGGTAGAAAATTTATTTTGATATGCCTACAACACTAAACCTTCCACAAAGCAAATTGCTGACGAATATAGTGAAAAAACAAAGCAGTAAATCTGAGAAAACTTCATACAGAATTAGTAGACACTTGGCTGAGGACCACAAGTTTCAATGGGAATGCAAGGAGGACAAGTGTAAATTTCCATTAAGTTATGCCTCAAACCTATGAGGGCATCTGTATTGAACCTAAAACCATGATTTCTTAGAGTTCATGTTTACACAACTCAATGAAAGTGATTAAATCCCAAAATGTGCAAATCAACTTGTTATCTCATATCAAGAATCCAACTGACCCAACAGACCACTAGTCAAGGAGCTATATGGAAAGAGTGCCTTCTGATTAAAGATCTTCTACAATCTCTCTTAAACGAATGGTTTTGACACCAAAATAGTGACCAAAAGGTACTTGAAGCTATGAAAACCAATCAACCTTTGAGACTACATCATTTTCCACAAACAAGTACAAGTATGAATAGATATCTGGATACTGAACTACGAACAACATGGCACAGGGCCACTAGTCAGTACAAAACATAATGCATCCACGCACAAAAAGGGAAGAAAGGAACCTGTATCAACAAAAATCTTCATATTCATCAGATCTCGCACACGAGGATCATGGAAAATGAGAATTCCTTCCAAAATTATCACATCTGAAGGATTTACCTGGTGAAATTTCATGGCATCAGTAGGCCGTGTTGGGAACATACAGTAGCAGAGAACAACATTAGATTCATCCAATTACAACTGCAGGACCAGGTCTTTCTTTGATAGTGGAAGGTCGCTAATAGCACCATAACAATTTTAGGACCAGAATATAGAGGTTCATCACAATGATATAGGATAACATTGAGTTGGTTACACTGTATGGGTATACATATCCGGTTACTGGTCAAAAAGTCAAAAGAAAAGAAAAATTTAAAGCAGCATGTGGGCTACTTAAACACATCTAACAAAATTGATTTGTTGATGAGGTAGTAACAATCCAGTCACCAGAAATAGTTAAGGATGGGCACCAGTAGAACCCACAGTAATGTGATGAAGGTTGTGAATCCCCATGTGACAACGAGACCTTAAAACCATATTACAAAAGCATAACAAGCAGCAAGTAGAAACAGAAGCCACCTCCTCGTAATTCTCCTATTTCAAGAAGTTTCATCTAAATACTATCATCTGTATCTCCAATCACAAATTCAAATGTGCATGTCCTACATGCCTAAAGAAATTTACCCTTCGAGCTGGGAAGACATTTTTGTAACTCTTGAAATCATACTTCGGAATATCTACTGCTTGCCCATGCTTCAACTTCTCCATAGCACATAATAATTGCTCGGTGTCGAATGCATCTAACAAAGTCAAGGATTTGCACATTAAGAAAATCGATGACAACTTACAAAGAAAAAATGGTGAGTCAATGAACCAGAAAGGGAACAAAATTTCCAGTGTGAACTATAATCACAAGCGTTACTAATACTATTCAACAAATGATTAGTTAGAGACTTTTGCAATGTAGTCATGACACAGTTGAATGTTAGAGAATCAGAAAATGAATATCCTGAAGCTTCAAGATGTGAAGCGTCAGTATTATTGCAAACCAGTCCTGAAGTTGCAAATATATGGTTCCAAAATCTTATTTAGCCAAAAAGGAATAACACTTTGGAAGCAAAAAGAAGACAAACTTCAACTGAAAAGTTTGGCATGCCGCATATTTTCAATAGTATTGCATGCCTAAAAAGGGAATGAAGTTATCCAAACAACAGCAATTCAAAGAATTTCCAGCACTAGAACACTAGAAGAATACGGGGGTCATGGCTGTAGCCTGTAGCACGATGAGGCAGCCCGTTAATGAGTGCAAATTTACTGCTTAGGAACAAACGTGTCTGGTTACGTAGATATACTTGCCAGGAGTTCACCCCATTTCCAAACAATGGGAAAAGAAATATATTGTTCACCGTTAATAAGAGATGGACACTTGTTGAGTAGAGTATCAAGAATAAGTGAGAAAATCAACTAAAGACTTATGCCAAAAGATGAATGTCATAATCAAACTCAGGGTACAGAACTCACCAGGATGGTCAAAGTTATATTCATGAACTCTGGAAAGTTCCTCTTCAGTCAAATTGTGATAAAAGGAATCCTGCAAAATAATGCAGGAAGGTATTCATAAAAATTTGTCAACGGATAAGGTGATCTTTTTAAATTTGGCAGAAAAAATGCAGGTGAAACTTCTATATCATAGACTGATGAACAAAATCAAGCCCACTCACCCTCATGCTCACACGTGGAGAGAGAGAGAGAGAGAGAGAGAGAGAGAGAGATTCATTCATTAAGACCAAAATGATATTTTGGGAGATCGCTAATGCAAACTGAGCATTATTAAGAGGTGCCTATGTTCTCCAAGAACTTCAAGAATAATGAGGTCAACACAAAGCATGTTGTTCTTCTGTGTATCTTGATTAGCCCCAAGGGTAGCCGGTAGCGTGATGGCAATTTGAGTAAAAGACTGTTTAGTGGAATTGTTTATAGAGTAGCCAACAGGTCCACCAGCCCACAACCCTCCGAGGTACGAAAAGAAAAGGAAAGCTGGGTGGAAAGAAGCTTGTGATAGGACACCATGGAGAATTAAACAAAACAAGGTGTTATTACATTAGACAACTCGGTGCCTTGTTTGCAAAACTTAAAAAGGTAGATTACCCTTTATTGATAAAAACACTACACGGAAGAATAAAAAGGAGAAGCCGGTGATGATGATGAAAGACTTGGACCGAAAATTTCTCTTTTTGTCAACTATCTTTCTATAGCATCCTGGTGATAAATGAGATACCTGATTAACAAGTACAACACGCTGATCACGAAGCTGCTCAATAATCATATCACATACTGGAGTCTTTCCTGATGCTGCACCTCCAGCAACTCCTGCCCACCAGAATATGAAGTAGAAACACACAAATGAAGTTAAAATGGATATCAAATCAAAAGAGAGAGACACTTGTGAAGAGACTTCATTCTCCAAATATGCACACACTTTATGTGCTTGGATGTTTCGATTTGCCATTCTGTGCCAAATGAAGGATAGCGTATTATTTGATTTGCCATTCTGTGCCAAATGAAGGATAGCGTATTATACTAGATGAGGCAATATGAATGTTAAGCACATACAGCCTTACTCCAACAACTATTTCATCCCATGAAGCACATTTATTCATGTAACTCATTTTTTCCAGGCCATCAGCTGGCAAAGGAATATTTTTTGGTCAAAGGCAGCTGCCCAAGGTTTTAAAACTAGTTTCGTGGTTGGCTGTTGGGTGAATGGCTGGCGTGGAGCCTTTTGGGATAACAGTAGATAATAAACTGGAATGGTTTCCCAGAGGCAGGGCAGATAAGAGTGGAGATGTCCTTGTGGGGAGAGAGGATTGGAAAGAAGTGCCTCCAGGCTTGCCGGAGGGCCGGGAACCCTCTTTCCACTTGTATAGCAGATAAAGGGACATCAATCCAATGAGTCAAGGAGGATTTGAGTGGATGTCATGTGAAGGGCAAGCGGAGACAAGTAAGATCCGAGTGCACTTGGGTGGACTATCACTAAACTCATCAGCTGAACCAAGGACCCAATGAACTAATTGGAGGGTCGTTTCTGACCCGAGGCGCTAAAAAGACATGGATATAGCTCGAGTTTGGAGGGAGTGCATTGAGAGAAGTGATTGATCACCCGTCACTTCACGATGTTGACAAGTGGAACCTCACCAGTGTGAGATGCTTAACTGGAAATGGCATCGGGATGTGAAGCATCTGACCAACATGACGTTACGTACAGCTTTTAATGGATGTTTAAGGCAAGGCATAAAACCACTACCCCTATTCACGAATCATGTGGACTCAAGTATGAGTGTTGGATGACGTTCCATTTAGTTTTAGGTGATTGATCACGCGTCACTTCACGATGTTGACAAGTGGAACCTCACCAGTGTGAGATGCTTATCTGGAAATGGCATCGGGATGTGAAGCATCTGACCAACATGTCGCTACGTACAGCTTTTAATGGATGTTTAAGGCAAGTGCGTAAAACCACTACCCCTATTCACAAATCGCGTGGACACAAGTATGAGTGTTGGAAGACATTCCATTTAGTTTTAGGTACCTTGAAAAGTAAGACTAGGGTTTGGTATGTCTTAAACCTGAGAGAGTCCACCAGAAACACAATCTTCCATACCAGTTATGACATTTTGTTGAAAAGAAAAAAAAACCAAAAAAGAAGCATGTTATGAAAGACTATGGTGTTGCACAAACTCTTCTTTCTTCAATTAGTACTTGTCCATCAGAAAGTCAAGCTAATCCTCTGTCTTTCTAAGATCAATATAAATGGCTAGCATCTCAATTTTCACTACTTTTTCTATCATTGATTTTCAGTATTTTTATGGTCCATGAGAATTAGAAGACAACTTACGACTTACAAGCTTCCTTTCAGTATATTGTTAGCATCTCCGAAAGCGAAAGCATTCTATCCACGGGTAACACTAACTTACTTTTATGTGGGCTCAGGTAGAACTCAATTCCAAGCGCTAGCTATTGAAGTGAGAGTGCATGCACACTACATATTCTATGTTCTTTTGGTACCCTCGTAATGGGGACTTAACTTCACACCCTTCCTCACGGGCAGCATCCTCACCCTGCCGCATGCAAGCCAGTCTAGCCAGAGATACTCACCCTATCCATTCCTCATGCCTAGCTCCAAGTCCATGCTAACTCAACCCCAAAAGCTAGCTATTGAAGTAAGAGTGTCCTCATGCTATATTCTCTATATCACTTCTGTACCTAAGTGATGTGGGACTTCTCTTCACAGTTCACACAACATAAAAAATATCAAGATCTCTAGTGCCAATTACCAATGACAAAAGGTTGCTTAGGCGCATGTTCTGCAGCTGATGTTGTGGGTTGCTCCACCTCTGAATTTCTTGCATCCAATCCACCATTCAAGTGAAATCCAGAAAAATGAACCCCTGATGAATTTTCCATCAAATCAACAACTGATTTAGCATTAGAACCCATGTGGTGACCCCTCCTACACCCTGCAAATTTGAAAATTCATCAGGCTACCTGAGTCATCGAAGGCATTCATATAGGCTGTACCGGATTAAGATCCTCTTGATTAAATCAATGCAATAGAGAGGTCTATTACATTGCAAATCATAGTGACTTCTAGTCTTCTACTGATAATATATAAATAAAAAAAATGACGGCATATCCTGCAAATTTTAAAAAGCAATTGTTTCTCCCGCTTTTGAAAACCTCTTAAACTGATTCATGTGGATTCATCCAGACCGTGGTTTCGCTCTTAACCTCTTCTTTACATTAGTGGAATGGAGAATCTTGATCCCACTGAACAATATCCAAAGAATACCATGCAATTTGCATAGATATAATCGAACACAACCACTGCAATTTGCATAGATGCAGAATACCATCGAAAATGGAATGCCCATTCTTTCAAAAACCAAATCTCCAAAAACCATAAATGAATAAAAAAAATCACTATTTTCTATTCAGTGAAGTACAGAAGGCAGATCTAAGAGGTTGAATGACAAGCGTTTAATCACAATCTCAAACAAAAGATGACAGATTGATGATTTTGAGTCTAAATCGAGCTCAATAAGAGATCAATTTAATGTAAAAGATCACGACATATGCAGGCACAGACTGAAGATAAAAAAAAACATGTATCTATAAACTGCAAATTCGAGATAACAAAGGTAGATTCTTGAATGCACCTTTGTGACTCGATTTTGAGTCTGCAGATCGCGGAGAGAGAGAGAGAACTATTATTGCTTCTCTGTTTATTGCTTGAATCAACTGTGTATAAATATATGAGAGAGAGAGGAAAAACAGAAAGATGGAATTTATAGGCAAAGCCGAGGAGGGAGACCTTGAAGGCTTGAACCAAGGTCTAAGTTTCAATTACTACAGAAATCAGCCACTAGGCTGTGTTAAGGTTTCAAAAGTGTAGCGACTGAGTACACTTCCAGTCACGGAGCCCGGATTTTAAAAAAATCCGGACCTCCACTTTCCCGATCGAATTTCGACGATCCGAACCGTCCAATGTGTTTAAAAGGTGTTTTCAAGGGTCCCCGTGAGAAATCATCAAAAAAAAATACCGGGAAAGTCTTGATCCGAGCCGTTTTTCACAAAATCGTCGAAATTCGATCGGGATCAATGAGGTGTGGATTTTTTTTAAATCCGGAAGAGTGGACTGGAAGTGTGGTGTATATATATATAAGCGTATAGAAAATTGAAAAAGGACGTTTGTATTTTTTTTATTTTCTTTTTGTTTTATGGTCAATCTAGTAAACTCCAATATCTTGGCTAAATTCAGCACGGGCTCGTATGTGTCAGTAATCGTTTTGTGCGAAGAAATTTAAACGGAACTTGACGAAAGTGAGAAAAGGAAAAGAAAAATAATTAAGCAAAATGAGAAAAAACTAAGAGGAAAATTCCAATGTATGTTGCGCTCTATTTTGTTATTTTCTCTTCTTTTATCTCACAAGCCAAACAATGAAAATATTTTAAACTTTCCTTTTTTTTCCTTTTCTTTCACAAGTTTCAAACAAACTCTTAGCCTTTGCTAATAGAATTTAAAATAAATTTGCATATAAGTGTTTGCTGTAGAACCCAAACACATACAAATATTAATCACATATGTGTCCGAATATATATACATTGACATGTGCTTGTGATATTCTGTATGAAACTACGATGGAGATATTCATGTGTCAATCACCTTAAAAATAAAAAAAAAATATGTGGATCCTGTAGTGCGGAGTGCGGCATCTAAGTCGTTGATCTTTGTAATCAATAGCTTGGATTTCATCTCGGTAATGGACAGTTCGGATAACGCAAGATCGAATGCTTTAATCAAAACCATTACCAGACGGTCACCCGGTCAGATGCTACTCTACAGAATGCACGATCCCCAATTCCAAAAAAAACTATTTATGTATCTATCGAAGCAACTTCTGTGATTGGAAGATTTATTTGTTTGGTCGTGATCAACCTCACCTTCACTCAATAGGTGAGGATAATATGCATATAATGATAAATTAGTTCGAATAATAATACATATTACACATATAACAATATACTTTAATGGGTTCTAATATGTCTTTCTCAAATATCTAATCACTTTTATTAGGGTAAATCAAGATTTGAAAAGGTATTTTAGATCAGACCGATTCGAATGGAAAATCAATAGCCGGAGATTCATTTGGAATGAATCTTGGTCATTGATTTTCAAATTAGGGGTCAATTCTGATACCATTTCTGTGTACGTAACAGTGCTCCTTTTATTACTTATTATCATCCGCCTATTTGGTGAAGATTAGCATTTTCCCATCCATATTTTTAACAAAAGGAGGAGTAAAATATTTTATCTTGGTACGGATGTTAAGGATACACGTAGACAATTTTTATAAAAAACGAAATACGCGTGGGCATTGCATCAGATTTGGGCCCAGCTGACTAGCCTTGTCGAGTAGAATCAGGTCCATTTAGGGTATAGGTTCATCTTTGTGAGAAAAGCTTTGGGTGCAAATAGGGTAGAGTTGACGTGATGTCCCTTTGACATATTTGGGCCATCTAAAAGTGTGTTAGACAGTCCGGATTAAAATACTATCTCACCCATTTCTCTCTTTTTTCCCTCTCTCATATTTCTCTCTCTAAATTCGATCCATCTAAATGCATTTTGAACGGCCTGAATACGCCGATGACACCACGTGTTACCTATTTGTAGAAAGTTTTTCTCCATTTGAGATTGTGTACAGTACCGCGCATGACTAATAATAGTAAACCAGCGGCCAACCCGAACTCGTACTGTGCAAAGACATTTTCAAAACACAAATACGGATTCGGAGGCTCTAGTGAGTAATCACGGCCGTCCGTTCGACAATCAACGGTCCCAATTAAATGCAATTATCCTACATATAAGACACTTATATTTTATATAAGATAATCCAGACTGTTGGCTGCCGAACAGATGACCATAATTGTTCACTACAAAAGTGTAGTGAGCTTATTTACTACATGGCCCCCATCCCAACAAATACGTCTAATAATTTATACCCAAAGTAGCCTCTTTAATGGTGCTTACATTTTGAGAGAAGCAAATAAGGCCTCATATATCTTCCTTTAGCGGTCATTTGATGGTCGGATAACATTTTGAGGTTTAACAAAGAAATGTGAATAAGAGTTGAATATGTTATAAGTGGGAATTAGTTAAAAATGATTCCCTCCATTCTAAATTTTTTGTCCGGTCTATAAAATGAGGACTTGAAAATAATATAAAATTTTCAAGAAAAATTCAATATTTTTTAACAAGTTGCTAGATATCAACGAGTACTTTTAATTTATGAAAAAAATTTAAAATTTTCTTTTAAATGACTCATTATATTAGGTCCTCATTTTGCAGACCGGACAAAAAATTTGGGAACAGAGGGAGTACTAACTAAGAAGCAGTGGCTTGGCGTTGAGTGGGCGACCCCACGGCCAATAAATAAATTACTATTAGGTTTACTCCTGTGTTCTCTCTTCGTCTATTCATATTTCACAGCATAGTCGGTCAGAATCATCGCTGGTTTTGTCTCTCCTCTCATTTGCAAATTTAGCCTAAAAAACTAAAGCATTGATACAGATTCTAGTGTTTGCTCCTTTGATAATTAACTTTGAGTATTCGAAAATTGTTAGTATTAAATGTATACTCCTTCCGTCCCTTTTTAACTGATCTACTTGGAAAACGTGTACTTTTGCGGACGTTTAATTGTTAGTATTCAACGTGTAATTTTTTTGGCACCAAATTAAAAAGTTATATGGAGAAATATGTTTTTTAGAGGTTTGAAATTGCACGTATTTCCATATGAATCATTTAAAAAGGGATGGAGGGAGTATAATAAATTGATATTGAGAAACTTTATTTAAATAGCGCATGTGTATATATAAATACGAATTATTTACATGTATATTGCTTAAGGTGGAAAGCATAAAAATTTACTACCTAGGTTTGAAAATTGAATATATTTAGGATATTGGTTGTTTGATTGTTTGGGGAATTGCCTATTATTTAGTAGGAATATATATGTTTATGAACGACCCCATGCTCCCAAACTCCCAAAGTCGCCATTGCTAAAAAGTTTGATTTGTTTGGTAGCAGAAATAGATGAATAAGAGTGGGTAGACAGAGAAATAATACGAGGTTTACTTATTTTCCCTTGTAATGAGAATACAAAAAGGATAAGTGGTGGAGATGCTCTGATGACGCGACTATAATTGGGTGATTAAAGTTGAAATTTTCATCAAGAATGATCTACATGTGATAACTAAAACAAACTATCAACATATATACAGAACACGTGGTGTGCTCTGATTGGCCCAATTCGTCGGTAATGGACTGGTCACAATCCTGCTTCCAGTAAAACCAATGGAATCTGCTGTATATTCACTCCTAGTATTTCATTGATGATTGGAACAATTGTACAGAGAACATTAGAACTGTGACCCAAAAAAACACTGGCGGCTCCACACTAGAGCCTGACCACCAGATTTTTTATTTTTTTTTGCTTCCTAAAATATATATAATATTTTTAGCTTAATTTTGGATTAGTCCTTTCTTGAACACTCAACTCAAAAATATTTGAACACCCTATGCAAAAAAAAAAAAAAATCAGTCTACAAATCAATCCAATTCAATAAAGAGCAATCGAATGAGATATTAGTGGATGAATGATTGTTTGAGTACTTATACTGAGAATGATATATTTGATACGGTTGATAATGAGGCTAATATACAAAAGGTTTCAAAATAGGAAAACTCGTCGAGGGCATTTTCAGTATCCTACTCCCTCCGTCCCAAAGAGATAGTTCACTACATAATATGCAATTTTCAACTACTTCCATTCATAATTTTAAATTTATTCGCATCAAATTAATGATCTAAATTAGTTCTTTAATTTGGTGTGAAAAATTCAAAATGACACGTCTCTTCGTGGTGAACTATCTTGGGACGGAGGGAGTATATCCTTTGTTATTTTCTGGTGGCATTGTTGATATTAAAAGATTAAATTTTTGTTTATATACAATTGAGGTTTTTAAAGATAGTTAAGATTTATGAACACTCTTGTTCAAAATTCTGAGCCGCCACTGCAAAAAAAAATGGCGAAAAAGGAAAAAAGGGAAAACCCCACATGATTACGAAAGTGGACACTTGAACAACATGGACAGGCAATGGAATCTTAATGTTGGCTTTGATTTGATTTGCTAGTCGGTGAGGGCAACTGCAATAAATCAGGCAAATTTTGAGAAAAATATGCTAGTGAACAACGCCTATTTTTTATTTTAGCTACAGGCATGTTTCAACTTTCAACAATGTGATAATAGTAGTATCTATTTTACCCATCATCTGCAAAAATAGTAGTCCATTGATTTGAGAGAGAAACGGGGAGAGAGAAGAAAATACTAAAAGTGGTTTGAGAGAGAGAAGGAGAGGGAAAGAGAGAGGAGAAAATAAATAAAAAGTGGATAAATGGTGAATAGTACCTACGGAAAAATACCGAAAAATACCGGATAAATGGTGATAAGTGGTTAAAATGTTGAAAAAGTGTATTAGGTTGAAAAAGTATATTCAAATGTGTAAAAGATGTAGTATTAGAGTATGTAGCGTCTTTTTGTTTGTTTGTGTTTTGTTTGTGTATTTATTGCGTGCCAGTTTATGGTGCACAAATAATTATAAGACTTTTTTTCAAAAAAATACTATCGGCCTTGTTCGTATAGTAGTTTTAGTTTAATTTAGTTTTGGAGATAGGGGTAATCAGTGGAGAGAGATAGAAAGAGAAATGATGGTAATAATTACAAAATAAAACTAAAACTAAACTAAAACTGTGAAACAAATAAGGCCATAGTCACTATTCATGGATGTATTTTATATTTGGCTTTGTTGAGGCAATTGGAGGCTTCTTTTTGCATTTTAGACTACGTGTAATACCTAAAAATGCCATTTACCTATTCTCTTGCACTTGCCCTAAGAGCGCATAGTTAATCCCAAGGGATTGGCAAAGTGATATTACCTTTGAACTCCAAGATTTGCTCCCACCTAAGGTCTCAGACTCTCAGGTTTGATTCCCCTTACAAACAAAATCTTGGGGCCAATAGGGGTGGACCAGGGGACCTTTTAGTGCGCAAAATGCATTACACAGTGTAGTGCACTACATCTAACCGTCTATTTCGACAATGCACAACTCGGATTTAATCCAAACAATAGTCGGTCGAACTGCTCGGATAAAATCCGAGCCGTGCATTATCGAAATGGACAGTTGGATGATGCACTACATGGTGCAGTGTATTTTGCTCACTATAACATCCTCCAATCCGGATGCCCGATCGTTACCTCTAGGACTCCCGAAATTGGTCGAGATGCGCGCAAGTTGACCCAGGACATCCAGTTATTAAAATAAATTAAAAAAAGAGCGCGTAGTCTACATCGCACAAACAGGAGGGTTTTTTTGATAGTGGAATGTTAGTGGTTAAGTTATACTCCCCTCCGCCCCAATTTGCTTGCCATTTTTGGGAGTGCGTGCATTTTACACGCAAAAAATACTATACAAGCATTAATTTTTGTTAACAAACTTTACACCAATTTAAAGATCTCATTGAGAAGAAAAATTTGGTGTAATTTTTTGTTCAAAATAGTTTTCATAAACATGTTATTTTTTGCGTGTAAAATGCACGCACTCCCACGAGGGGCAAACAATTTGGAACGGAGGGAGTAGTAATAACGTGCAGTGAAAAGAATTCTTACAATTTAGTTTATAGGAACCCCTTCACATCCAAACCCCTTTTTACGGATAACGTCCGGACCTCCACCTTCCCAATATTTTTTTGAAAATCCGAACCGTTAGATGTGTTTAAAACGTGTTTTTAAGGTCCAACGCGAATATTTGGCAAAAAAAAATACCCGGAAGGGCTTGATCGGGGCAGTTTTTCACAAAAACGCTATAAAAACAATTTTATGAAAAACTGCCCCGATCAAGCCCTTCCGGGTATTTTTTTTTGCCAAATCTTCACGTTGGACCTTAAAATCACGTTTTAAACACATCTAACGGTTCGGATTTTCAAAAAAATATTGGGAAGGTGGAGGTCCGGACGTTATAAAATCCGGGAGTTTGGATTGGAAGTTTTTTGTTAGTTTATATACCTAGAATATATAAAAGCTAAGTATTCATTAAGCTCAGATTTCGTACTCTTTTTTTGTTATATTGTGGGAGAATTACACACCCAAATCAATAGAGTTAGTGGTTAGAAGTTAGTGTTAAGGGAAGTTAGCGTTAGTAGACACACTGTACTGGCACCCCACTTGCTCAAATTTCGCACTTGAAACATCCCAAAAGATTCCAACCACAACTAAAAAAATTAAAGTAGATTCATTTCAAAAGTTTTTACTATTTACCCTGGCAAATTTTCATCTTCTTAAAGTTTTGAATACAACAACAAATTAACTTCATGCGATTTCGCAGCAAGAACAATCCGATGAACGGTACATGTCATATTGACCCGGCTTACGTTGCGCATACGTCAGACTAATCTTTACAACTTCTTCCACGCTCATTTCACAAGTTTACCCCTAGAGTAAGGTGGTCCCAATAATTACTGACAGAAAGAATCAGCATGAGACCATAATTATGGGAGCAAACCATGACTATAAAATAGGAGTATAATTGAGTGCCCTTTTAGATAGGTTAATTCCAGCAATTTTCTTGAATCACGGGATAACGGAGACATGGAGTCAGTGGACGGTGACTGGTTGTAATTTTTTTAATTTAAGAAAGAGTACACTATTATATGTCATCTGTAGTTGGCTAATACTATTTTAAAGTAAAACACCATAAATTAGTGCAATCAAATGAAAGGTAGAGACACCTTTCGAAAAGGCCCTACTTTTTCGTGGAAGGGGGTGCTGCGCAGCACGCTGTGCGGGCTTATTTCGGGGCCGCGCCGGTACCGTTCCAATTATCGGAGACATCCACCGCGTAGAGCTCATCGAGTACTATAAATGTTCCAAAAATCAACTCAATCCGATACCGTTAAGGGCCTCATCGGAACACAAATATGTTGAAAAAAATGGTTTCAATGGTTTTCATTTAATGTTTCAGGACATGTGTGTTCCAATTTTTTTCAACTTATTTGTATTCCAATGAGGCACTTAACAATATCCGATCGATTTGATTTTTGGTACAATAGTAGTACTCGACGAGCTCTACACGGTGGACGTCTCCGATCGTCGAAACAGTGCCGGAACGGCACCGAAATGGGCCGCACATCACGCTGCGCAGCACGGGGCTGCGCAGCACTTCCCCCGGTTCCCTTTTTCGTAGATAACAAATTGATCCTACCGATTTATACTCCTTCCATTCCGAATTTTTTGTCCATTTACGGGCATGCGTGCCATTTTTTAATTGTTTATATCTTTCATTCGATGATATTTTTTACAATTTTGAAAATTTGTTCAATAAAACTTATCGAGAACTATCAAACGAGATCTATATTAAATATATATATACATTATACATTTGAAAATAAGCTAATTTTTTGAGGTGTTCGTGAATAATGAAAGTGGACAAGGAATTTGAGACGGAGGGAGTGTCTATTTTACATTCTTTTCGTAAACATATCCAAATTTCTCCAGAGTTGTTAACCGTATGGCTTTGTTGTAACCTGAAGGCATTTTACAGCAACTGGCCCAGTAATAATCTCAACCCAAGTGGTAGCAAATAGCAATATCATCTTTTCCATCAATTTATCAGAGCCGGTTAAAGTACTGAGGCGATTATCAAAATGGTGTGCATTTTAAATAATACTGACTTTCGCGATACAAAAAAGGATCATCTTCAAACAAAACGATCTGATCATTCTCCAAAGCCTGCGTTTTTTTGGTTTTCCTCCTGATTTTTTAAATTTTTTTCCGATGCATTGTTTGCCGCCTTTTAATAAAATTATTTTTTGGGTAAAAACGATTTAAAAACTAATTTTCTTAATTCATAATCAAAAATTTACCAAAAGATTAACAATGATACTTTGAGTGTCAAAGCAATCCTAGACCAACTAGGAAACCAATAACAAAAAGATTTGATTTGCTAAAAAAAACTTAAAGAAATTCTTAATTCAAAAATAAAAATTCTAAAATAATTGGCTAAATCAAAAACTATAAATAAATATAAGTTGTCAAAGCAATTTTGTTCAAATCAAAACCAAAGAAATTACGAAAATTACCAAAAATAGAAATTCGAAAATAATTGGCAGAATCAAAAACTATAAATAAATATAAGGTTGCCAAAAGAGACGGCAACAAAATGAAATTTCATACTAAAAGTTATTAGCAAATCTATTATTTCTTAAAACGCCAAAATTTCCCTTTTGAAGGCCTAAACAACATCAAACGCCCGAAATCCATCATTGATCATCGCCGGAACGGCCATGAGAAATGTGCAAAAGCCCGTTTCCCTTCCAAATGCGAACTTTGGGCCTTTTGGACAATGTTGGGCTGTGTGACTTATTTATTTATGCCGTTTGGGGCATGAATGGTCCAAACGATCAAGAAACATGGACGCAACCCACTCTACATCATTTTCTAAAATAGTGAAAGTGATTCGAGGTGCTTACATAGTTACAAGTTTTCACAAAAATATGAAATATTTTGTCTCCAGTTAATACAAGAATCAAAGCACATGAATTTCAAGAAAGGCATTAAAGCATAGACCACAGAGTTAAAGCTATTTTAATCCTATTGCTAGCAACTTCTAGCAGGAGTATAATAATACAATGGACCATATCCATATGCCTGTTTGCAGTTTTGCAGATCTGTAGTTTTGTACTTCTGGGGGTCTCCTTTGGTTTCTTCACCCAACACTTTGTTGGATGTATTTTTCTTTCCTTTGGCAGCTTCCCCCTAGCCCTTGTTTTGGTGAAATTACTCAATAGTTCGAGAGTATCGTCACGTCGTGCTCCAGACCAGACCAAACCACAACCACCCATTTTTGTGGAGTCCACGACCAAATATATGAACCACGCGTAATTGTCTGGTTCTAAAGTGGTCTAGAGCACTACGTGATGGTGCTCCCAGACTACTGAATAGTTACTAGTTTTCTAGCCTTGTGGTTGATAGGTGATTTATCTCCTCTCGATATACCTTTATTGAGTTTCTAATATAAGTATCTTTCTTTGCTGATCAAAAAATCCATATGCCGTAATGGTTACAATTTGGTTACAATTTGGACAAGTGAGTCGTGACACTGATATGCTGCATGTAATATAGGTAGAACAAAATAATCATCTCTTGTTAATTGATGCACCCATGACCCACCCACCCACTGTCCTGTTTTCCTTCGATTACAAGCTAACTCTCCAATCAGTTCTACTAAAGTAAGTAATTCCTTAGAATCAAAAATTCAAAAATGGGGATCAAGGGTCCCGGTTGTGCGCCATGTGCACAACACTGCAAGGATCCGGCCGTCTATTTCGAAAATGGATGGTTCTGATTTATACGGGGCTCGAATTAAATCCGAGCTGTTATTTTCACAAGGGACAACTAGATGCCCACACCACACAGTGTCGTACACGGCATGAACTCCACTCCCCCAAAATGGCACCGATCGATATGACTCCCGGTCATTTGAAACTTGTTTGACTTAGGAAGAGAAATTGCTTTTTTTTACCGAAAAAAGAGAAATTGCTTTTGTTAGAATCTTTTTAATGCGGCATTTTCAATTAAACACCAATTAAGTTCTTGAAACTATTTATACAAAAAAAAAAAAATTTGTTGTATTTTTCGCCACCGCAAGTTCTCAACCTCAACAAAATGGTGTAAATGAAAATTATGGAGTATTTGTTTGCGGGACAGACGATGGTGAGGCTTGTGGCATCTTATATATGTTAACAGCCTAGTTTCTCAAAAGATTTTATCAAATTTTGATAAAATCATCCCTTGATTTTATCAAATGAGATTTTATCAAATCTTAAAGATAAAATCTCAGTATTCTATCAAGGGGTGATTTTATCAAATCTTAAAGATAAAATCAAACAAAACCCAGCCTAAGTCCCGAAAGGGCTCTTGTTGGTATGTTATAAACTTGGGGTCCTCCCCACCCGAGCCAGAGGTGACCTGCCATGAAAGAGAGACTCAAACAATACTCACCCACTTATCGCAATATTCTTTTTTTTTTTTTTTGTGGCTAAAATAAAAGGTTAAGG
The DNA here is from genome assembly GCA_016920895.1 of Vaccinium myrtillus. Lineage (NCBI taxonomy): Eukaryota > Viridiplantae > Streptophyta > Magnoliopsida > Ericales > Ericaceae > Vaccinium > Vaccinium myrtillus. The sequence continues at coordinate 1,022,609 of CM029270.1, forward strand.
TCATTAAGCAACCATCGCGTAACAATCTTCTTTGACACGACCAAAATAAACGTGCTTCAGAGTCGAACAAGAGGGGTCTACAAAGACCCGACGATATTAAAAGATCGTAAAATTTACTACTCAATGGTCACCGTACACCTTCAAATTAAAAGGCCATATACCACATCAATTCGATCTTTAAGAACCATAACTTGAAAAGAGAACAATACGAATCCGCATAGGGATGTAGTTATAGGACTGCGAATTTGTTTAATTAAGAGTTTTTGTTTATTGAAGCCATTCCTACCTGGAGTGGAGATGAATTTGCTGAATTTGAGATTTCAACTTTAGCTATGAGTTTGTTTGTCTATAAAAGATGCTATGAGCCACGTACTTTGTCACACTTCGTAGATTGCTTGATTCAATTCCTTATACTTTTTTTTTGTAATCGAGATTGCCTCTGGTTAGCTTGAGCAGTTGAGCACACCTCGGACTACATCTTACAGTCCCTCTCAAAGCCCTTTCATACGTCTTTTTTTAGGCGGGGTGAAGTGACCCCAAGAGTTGTTGGAAAAAAGAATAGAACTTGATACCTGAAGATGGAGTAAACCTTTAAGTTCCAAGCCATGAACACCGGGCCAAACCCGTGGGTTCAAATACTCACAGGAGTACTTGGTTTCTGAGCTACAAAGTACTTGGTTTCCATTGGGCTATCATTGTACAGTGGCAATATCATTGTACAAATTTATTTCTCCTTGATTAATCAACTGGCATGTGTAACATTATGCCCGGGAGAAAATAATAATTCAACTTGTTACAAATAAATTAATCCCATGCTAGAATAAACGCATTAAAAAAAAAAAAAAAAACCAAACAACTACTCAAACAACTGATGTATAGCAGATCATCGACTCAAACAAAAGCAAGAGTCTCAATATACTGATAAGTATCCCAATATCTGAATTTTTGAGCATGTCCTTCATCATTTCCCTCTTTCGGCGCCAAGTCCAGAAGCTCCTTCAAAGTACCGTCTTTGAAATTATAAGATACAACTTTACCGGATACATTCAACAATAGAAAGCACTCGTCCTCGTTCTGTTGGCGAATGACACATAGTATATAGGGAGATCAACATGATACTTGACAAACCAACCAGAGTAGTCTCTTTCCATCTCGAAAACTCGAAATCCCGTCATTGGCTCCTCCTCAATAAGATGCAAATGGCCATTGGACTCACCAAAGTACATATATCTCTCCCAGCTATACGAATCCCTACAATACACTGGGGCTGCCGGCATTTTTTCGATACACTCTAAATCGACATTTAAACGTAACCAAGGCCCACTCCATTTAAATCGACATTAGTTGTTGAAGAAGAATAAAGATCCAACAAAAGATGAAGGACAATTAGGAAGTGTGAAGGATTGGATCTCTTGTTACCACCTCGACAATTTTCATGCTGGGGTTCTCTCAATTTCCCCTTATATTTTTGTGGTAATGGCTTTTCTTACTTGGTTTAATTTGTGATTTTAATCAATGTTTTTTAAAATAGCTTCATAAACATTATTATTTTTTTTTGGAATTGCTGGTATTTGCTACTTACTTGTTTGACTTATTTTCCTTCCGAGGGTGTGGTGCTCCAAGTCTACGACCCTATCTCCGTGTTGATGAAGCAAGTGCTAGGTTAAGCCCCGATTGGCCCATGCTTGTGAGCAAGCATAGAGACCCTCAAGAGTTTGAGTTTTTCCACCCGAGGACAGGTGTCTCCTAAAAAAAGGCATTCCCCTATTACACACGCGCAGTGATACGAGCCTCCTCAATTGAGGGGTGGCTACTTTTGACGAGAGATGGGCATGTTGATGGAGAGCGGGGTAGGGTGGACTACTACAACATAAACACAAATGAATTTCTTTCCCTCCCATCCATAGATGTGAGAGCTAGACCTTATGGACTATTCACCAATCTCAGGTCTCTCACCGTGTTCGCGCATCTCCTGGAAGATGGTACCCTAACTGCCTATACGCATAATTTTGGGGATGAGGGTTGGGTTGAGGTAAATACGGCTACCTTTAGTCAAGAAGATAATATCATTACTGGTGGTTTGGCCTTATGGAAGAAGACTATTTTGTGGTTTGATACTGATAGACAGATTCACCATTACTCTATCGAAGACGATAGGTATCTCCATGCCCCTTTCATTGATGATTTGGATGGCATGAACGTGCATGGTATTCCTGAAGCTTCAATCCTTTTTGACAATGAGGCAACGTACCTTTTGGTTATTGGGATGGAAGGGAAGATTTATACTGTTAGGGTAAAGGATACCATACTTACATAGAGGATGGCATCGTTAGGTGCAAGATGTTTCTACGCAGTAGGTAGAAAATTTGGTTACAGTTTGAGAGTGAGGGGTTTGGGGTTAGAAGAATCTTTCCCTCTTCCCAAACCCCTTTAGCTCTTAAACTGTAACCAAATTCTCTACCTACAGCGTAGAAACATCTTGCACCTAAGGATGCCATCCTCTGTGTAAGTATGGTATCCTCTACCCTAAGGCCTCGTTTGTTTCGCGGACTAAAACTGGTGGGATTGATAGTCCTGGATTATTTGTCCTGGGACTAATTTAGTGTTGAATCTCACACAATTCCCTGTTTGATTCACGCAGGATTAACATCGAGATATCCCACGTTTCAGCTAATCCCTTGTTTGGTTCCCTAAACTACATTTCAGGATTAATTTCAGGACTATCTCTTTCTCTCTCCCTCCATCTCTCAAACCAATTCCACCAAATTATTGAACCAGGCAAAAGCATCTGGAAAACAACCACGAAGAAGAAGAAGACAGCTACTGTGCAAACCCATTGTAGATACCCAATTTTCTTGAACAACACGAACTTGACAAATCTTGATTTGGGTTTTTGACCAAATGGGTTCCTCTCAATCCTGCTCGAAGAATGAAGTGGATTTTGGTCTCTCTTTGGAGGAAGACCAGTTACAAGGGAACCCATTTACAGACCCATCAAATATACACCCAATTCGAGCTCACAATTTCACCCCATACAAGCACAAGAAATACAGAAGTATGTATGCGGAAGATTGGAAGATGAGATTAAGAATAGAGATGGGTGCCGATTGGACTTTTTTCTTTTTTGAGTAATGGGGTTTCTTCAGGATTGGCGATGAAGTCGTCTGGTGGAGAGAGAGAGAGAGAGAGAGAGTTGAAATGAAAAGAAAAGAAAAGAAGAGCAGATGTTTAATAGGGTTGAGTGGCAATTTTGCAATTTGGTGGAAAGAGCTTCCGTATGTTTTTTATCCGGGACTAAATTAGTCCCGGGATTAGTAATCCCAGATGCTTTTTGGGAACCAAACCAAACGCAGGATTATGCGGGATTAGACACATGTTATCCTATCCCAGTCTTTTAATCCCTGAATCGAACGAGGCCTAAGAGTATAAATCTTCACTTCTATCCCAATAACCAAAAGGTACGTTGCCTCATTGTTAAAAAGGATTGAAGCTTCAGGAATACCATGCACGTTCATGCCATCCAAATCATCAATGAAAGGGGCATGGAGATACCTATCGTCTTCGATAGAGTAATGGTGAATCTGTCTATCAGTATCAAACCACAAAATAGCCTTCTTCCATAAGGCCAAACCACCAATAATGATATTATCTTCTTGACTAACGGTAGCCGTATTTACCTCAACCCAACTCTCATCCCCAAAATTATGCATATAGGCAGTTAGGGTACCATCTTCCAGGAGATGCGCGAACACGGTGAGAGACCTGGGATTGGTGAATAGTCCATAAGGTCTAGCTCTCACATCTATGGATGGGAGGGAAAGAAAATTCCTTTGTGTTTATGTTGTAGTAGTCCACCCTACCCCGCTCTCCATCGACATGCACATCTCTCGTCAAAAGTAGCCACCCCTCAATTGAGGAGGCTCGTATCACTGCGCGTGTGTAATAGGGGAATGCCTTTTTCTAGGAGACACCTGTCCTCGGGTGGAAAAACTCAAACTCTTGAGGGTCGCTATGCTTGCTCACAAGCACGGGCCAATCGGGGCTTAACCTAACACTTGCTTCATCAACACGGAGATAGGGTCGTAGACTTGGAGCACCGCACCCTCAGAAGGAAAATAAGTCAAACAAGTAAGCAGCAAATACTAGCAATTCCCAAAAAAAAAAAAAAATAATGTTTATGAAGCTATTTTAACAAACATTGACTAAAATCACAAATTAAACCAAGTAAGAAAAGCCATTACCACAAAAATATAAGGGGAAATTGAGAGAACCCCAGCATGAAAATTGTCGAGGTGGTAATAAGAGATCCAATCCTTCACACTTCCTAATTGTCCTTCATCTTCTGTTGGATCTTTATTCTTCTTCAACAACTAATGCAACCAACCAACAGAGGTACAATTGAGTGGATATTTGCAGATATTAATCCATCTGGGTTGATATATGTTTCGTCTAGACCGATGGAAAAAAACCAACAACGAAACAACTAAGTGGAGATTATATGCACATGGTTGTCCATATGTGTTGCATATATGCATTTCCTAGTCATCTGGATAGATCCAGCCTTTTTGGTTGAATGTATTTGGAAAATTTCCATTGGGCTATCATTGTACAGTGGCAATATCATTGTACCAATTTATTTCTCCTTGATTAATCAACTGGCATGTGTAACATTATGCTCCGGAGAAAATAATAATTCAACTTGTTACAAATAAATTAAGGGTCCGTTTTTTGGGAGGACATAGTAAAGGGGTCTTTACTGCAGTAAGGACTAGGGCTGCTCAAAAAAACCGGTGAACCGTGAATCGGGTCCGGACCGAACCGATCCGTACCTTTTGGATTTTAACCATGGATTAATGGTCCGGACACGGATTCAAAAAATAAAAAACCGTGACTTTTGGATCGGACATGGATTTTGATTTTGAAACCGTGGATTAACCGATCCGGACTGTGAGATTTTTATTATATATAATTTTTTTAAATGTATATATATATATAATTTAGTAAATTTGTATGCTTGGAGTTTCATTTCACTATAATCTAACTTAATTTCATTCATTTATTTGCAGCTCTACGAAAGGTTTCACTTGATCTAATTCCAGAGTGACTGCTGCCTTGCATTTGAAGTGATTGATGCCTTGTGTTTTGAAGTTCTTCACTCAGTAGTTGTTTTTTTATGTTGGACTTTGATGTAACTAAGTATTTGTATTTCACTCTACAAAACTGCCTTTGTTTGTGCCTGCTTTTGTCTTTGTGAACTAGAACTATGTGGTAGTGCCTCTGTTTGTGAGTGAACTGGAAGTTTTAATCTGCTATTGTGTTGCTAGTTTGAACTTTGAACTTTCTGGAAATGTCTTGCTATTGTCTTAATCTGCTATTGTCTTGCCTCTGTTGCTAGTCTTGCTATTGTCTTAATTTGGAAATGTTTCCAACTCTGAACTTTCTATTTAGTGTATTTGCATTTGCTACTTGCTAGTGGCTTACTGCCTTTGTTTGTTGTTTTTTTCCGAATAAGTTGAAAATCCGCGGATTAATCCAGAACCGATCCGTGACTCGCGGTTCGGATTGGAACCGAACCGTGAGACTTTTGGATCGGACACGGATTGTATTTTCAAAAAACCGTGACTCGCGGATTAGGATTGGATTCATGCCAATCCAGACCGATCCGGACCGTGAGCACCCCTAGTAAGGACATCAACTTTTTCCTTAATGCCAAGAGACCAAATCACCTACACATTTCAAAAATGCCCCACTAGCCAATGAAAGTGCCTAAACCCCCAAACCTAATTAAAGTGCCTAAACCTAAACCCCAGGGTACCCTATGAAAGTGTCAAAGACCCTGGGGTATCCTATGAAAGTGCCTAAACCACTAAAACCCTATAAATGGAAAGTGCACCCTAAACCTGAATCAAGGGTCATTTAGTCAGGAATAGCACTGACGTTGCTTTCAAGGTATTCGGTCAGGAATCTTTCCGCCTCTCCCTTTCAAGTGAGTCAGAAAAGTGACGGGTCGGGTGGCTTTCCTTTTGTAATTTTGTTGTATCATTAAGGGTATTTTTGTCTAGTATTGTCCTTGAAGCTTCAAAAATTTCACGTTAATGTATTGCAAGCATTAAAATAAGTTAAGTTGTACTAAACACCATTTACAGCCCCAAACTTGGCCTTTACACCAATTTTCTGTATTCCATAAGGCAAAACCACAAATGAAATTTGTTTGACAAACTGTAACCACATTCACCCCACCCCACCCCTCATCTCCAAAATTATGTGTATAGAATTTTAGGGTTCTATCTCCCAGTAGTTCTACTAACCGGTAAATGATCGAGGATCCGAGAAGAGCCAGTAAGATTCGTCTCCAACATCTTGGCGATGGCAATGAGAGAAACTCGTGTTGACATTATAGTAATCCACTCTTCTCCGCTTGTAGTCCCCATTGACCTCACAATTATCGGTGCGCTGCTGCCCATCTCCCATCAAAAGGAGCCAATCATCAATAGGCGAGCCTCGTATTATTGCACATCTATAATGGGAGAATCTCATTTTTGCAAAGACAAGTGTCCTAGGGTGGAAACACTCAAAGTCATGATCATCTCTGTACTTTGTCACAAGCATCGGCAAGTCAGGGCTCAACTTTACAATTGTTTCATCAACGAGAAAATACGGTCTCGTACTCGGAGCACCACCCCCGAAATGAGAAGTAGTCAAACAAGTAGGGCAAAATTACCTACAATTCCAAAACTACGATAGTAATATCTAAGAGTACTCAAAATAAGTTTTATGAAGTTATTCTAACCAACATTGATCAAAAACTCAAATTAAACCAAGTAAAGGAAAGCCATTACCACAAAGAATAGATGTGGGGAAAATTGAGAGAACCCCAGTGAGCAAAGTGTCAAGGTGGTAACAACTGATCCAATCGTTACACTTCCTAATCGCGGTTCATCTTCTGCTAGATTTTTAGCATCACCTACACCGTTGTATGTTGTATTACAGACTAATATATGCCTTGAACTCATTCAAATTAAGAAAACTATGTTGTTTTATTAGCAGTCCAAAGTAAAAAAATAATGGCAACTACGATGTACGCCTTACCACTATCGTTGCTTTTTCTTTAGAATACAAAAACCGCCAGTTGCGCAAAGTTGTTAGATTGGTCCATAAGAGCTAAAGCAAGAAAAATGCCAGAAAGAACAAGAACATTTTTATGCAATGAGGTTGAACCAATCCTTCATAGAGCGGCCTATTATAGACCGATGTGAACATCACGAATTGTCCCGTAACAAAACCAGCCATTGCTACTACCCGCCTCCGGTTGTCTTCTATCAAGAAGTTGGGGCCAACGAAAAGATAGCAATGCAGACCTATGGTGGGTATGGTCATAAATCCACAAAAGAGTCCCGCTCCAATTACTCTCTCGACTCGAGGATCTTGTCGAGTATCTTAAGCAAAAAGGATGACCCTAAGACTGCCATTTTTCCCACGAATAGGACGAATAGGAATAGTAATAAAGCTATTACTATATCTATTCCGCGTGCAATCATTGAATCGGAATTGCAGATTTTGTTCAATAGGTTAAAGAATTTCACGAACAATGCTTGCATAAACAAGGTGACACGACCCAAAAAAGACAAGCAATTACCTATTAGTGCAACCATGTAGTTGACAAAATCCGCTCCCAAGATCATCACCTCATTCTCTTGACTGCCATCATTTCCATCCCCACAAGCAATGTTTGCAAATCAGAATACATATCGTGTATCATTATTTTATTGTACAAATGTATCGGGATATATATTGAGTAACTTAAGATATGTTTGTTGGAAGAGTCGGAGTTTCTAATGTTTAATTGAACAAGATTTTGGAATAGGGAGAAATATTATGAGTGGGAAAGGAGGAAATTTCTTTTACGCTTAAACTAGAAGCCATCCCTACTTATACTACTCAATGCAAGGCTCTAGTCTAAAGATATTTTCACATAAGATAAACTTTGAGGTAGATTCTAGAATTACACATGTGACTAATTCTCACAAAGAAAGTCTAGATAATTCACAAGGATATTCTAAAACTTCTAAAACCTAGATATTCTAGAGCTTTTAGAAATTAGATATATTTATCTCTTTCAATAACATCTTTATACTTGGGCTTTGTCAATTGAGGCTTGTTTGGACTTTACTTTCATGTGCAAAAATACTAAATCTAGTTTATGTATCAACAACATTAACCATAATTAATATACAATTATGTTGTGTGCTCTCACTCTTCGAACTGATCTGGGCAGCCAGTTTGCACCTTGAAAAACTGATTTTTTTTTTTTTTGCTGCTAAAGGTTGTCAATTTCCGTGCTAACTTCTAACTTTCTAAAAGCACTAATGGATAAACTCTAAAAGCTCAAATTGACTTGCATTGCTTTAAGTTAAACTATGTGCGTTTCTTCGCCTGGTATTACCTATGATTTTATTTGTTGGGAAAACCTACAATCAAATTTAATTTTAAAAAAATGCCTCCATCTTTGATCCTCAGGTGCATCCGCAATGCAGTCGCTGTCAAAGAACTAACTCCCCATTGCAACCACAACAATATCTCCAGTTCCAACACATCAGAACCTCGAGAAGACAAAATCAAGAACATTGAAGACCTCCCAACCTCAGTCACAAAGGTAAATTCCATACACCAATCCTTTAATGAAACAACAAACAATACTCCATACAACATTACCCTTGCACAAAAACACATGATCCCTCTAATGCAGCCCCGATATCTACCAATTAAAGGCCTCACAGAGTTGGTTAATTTCAACCAAAAGTACACGTATCTCGCATGCTCAATTTGCTCAAGAGGAACCAATGCAATTGGAGATGGCGATTTCTGGTGCAACTATTGCAATGACAAAGTTTCTCCATTGACAAAGTACAAAGCAAACTAATGCTTATTTCACATTCAAAGAACGATTAACATACTAACCATTCCCATCTATAATATGCAGGGTCAAATTTGAACTACGCATTACAGACCCCACTAGATCGATAGACGCTGTCAAATGAGGAAGAAAACATCCAAGCAAAAGCGTAGACATGGAAGATCAACCTCAAGATGGCGAAAGCAACAACCTCACCAAGAAAAACAATTAAGAAGATCAACCAGAAATTTTTGAACAGCAGCACATACTAGCAAACTTTTGATTGTGAAATATTTGCTTCAGTGGCAGCTCACTAACCCACCTGATTTTTGAAGGTGCGACACTTGTTTAGAGTTTGGACTTCAACTCAAGCACCTGACAAAGTACAGATAGTACATATTATGTTCAAATGTGTAAATTACCATGCTACTGGTGATCAGTTTATGCTACTGCTGCTAATATTAATGCTGCTAAGTTTATCTCCCTCAAAGTTAATACATGGTATGCATAATATACACGAAGAATGCTGGTGTGCGCATCCGAGCCTTTGATCTCGGTAATCAACGGCTCGGATTTCATCTTGGCAATGGACGGCTCAGATATGCAAACTACCGAGATAAAATCAGGACTGTTGAAAACACATCCAATAGCCCGGATGTGCACACTAGGATCGCACACCAACACTCCCCCTTCCGTGGGCAGGATTTCTACGGATTTTCTTCTATGTTTTCCATCTCGTATATTTTCCATCTCGTTGGGTGGCTGGGTGCCCTGCGAATTAGCATTTTCATGGGCTTTGATTTCATGCACAAATAATATGTTAATTGCGATTATAAGGGATTGCGTTGCGCGATTTACACAAACTATTTGCTTTTTTTCTCTAAATTATGTAGAGATTAATGTGTACTTGTCATAACAGTAATGGTTAAAATTCTGTATTATTACCTAAGTATTTCATCTTTTTTTATCAGATAATTTCAAAGTTGGTGCATTTTTTGCCGAAGGTTAGGTCTGTCTCCTATCCATCCCCCACACATACCCCCAATTATTGGGGACTAAATGGGTTATGTTATTGTTGTATAATTTCAAAGTTGGTTGGCCTAATTATTATGGATCACTGTGAAATTTTAAATTCGATCAGAGGAATGAGATCTAAAATTTCATAATTTAACCCCCTAACGTCCTAGCAAATAAAATTCAGTTCAATTTCTTATCTGATTGAAGAGTAATAGCAACACCACAGATAAAATACAATAATGCTACGTACACAACCAAAACCTAACAACCAATACACAACCACTATTAAAACGAGGTCACCACCACTAGATGTCACCGCCGCCACCGGCTTTTGCTTGGACGTCGACGGCTATTTTCTCATCTGTGTGAAAAGCGAAGATGGGGGTCTTCCAGTCCCTCCTGCACTGCTACCAAATGCAGAAAAGCCACCACTTCCTTGCTGGCTGTTAAAGGCTCCAAATCCACCACCACCTTCAATATTTCGAATAACAGATATTAGTAACCTCAAAGCCAATGTAAGTCAAAAAATATATATCCATCATTTGTTAGGTGCTGCCAAAAAAGAAGTGGGAAGAAAAGGTGCTCTACCTGAACTGGGGAATCCATTGCCAGAAGCAGCTCCTGCAAAACCACCACCAGCTGAGGCAGTGGCAGCAAATCCCCCTCCAGCTGAAGCAATGCCACCGAAACTGCCGCCGAACCCACCACCAGTTGAGGCAGCGGCAGCAAATCCACCGCTGGCTGAGGCAGCGGCAGCAAATCCACCTCCAGGTGATGCAGCACCAGCAAACCCACCACCAGTTGAAGCTGCAAAGCCACCAGTGGAAGGAGAGCTGATCAAACCACCACTGAAACCACTAGCGGAAGAGGGACTTGTACCAGGTACAACACCACCAAGCTGTCTTGACTGTCCAAATGCACCAAGAACTGATCCTAAAGCTTGCTGCCCTGATCCAAGCTGTGCGGGCCGCCCAAATCCACTTCCTGCAGCAGAGATCTGAGGAGTGGTTCCTGTACTCAACCCACCAGGGAACGCACCAAAATTTGTTAACTGGGATGGTTGGAAAGGTTGCGGAGATTGGAAGCTGAAGGATGCAGGTCGAAACAGCTCCCCTGTAGGAACAGTCATACTAAAAGGAGAGCTAGCTGGAGTTGGCACCACACCACCAAATGCCCCGCCAAATGGATTTGGCTTACCAGGAGTGGGGTTTGGGGATGAGCCAATCCCAAAACTACCAAGGCTTCCTAAAGTGAGTTCAGTTGTCTGACTTGTCTCAGGAGCTTCCTCCTCCATCTCGTCCTCCTGGGTGACCGCGACATCAGAACTTTCACCTGACAGAACTGCTGCAGGCAAGTTTGTGAATGACAGTTCTGGTTTAGCATTCAATGCTGCATTTGTTGTAGGATTTGACATGCCATCAAAACTCAGCTTACTCCCAGATTGCGAATTAGCTGAAGGTTCACCTCCAGACCTGAATGGCAATGAAGATTCGAGCTTCAAAGTAAACCCAGGCTCATTCTTTGGAGAAGAACCTCTAACTGTATAACTCTCCTCTGTTGTGGAACTAAGCTTGGGTATAGGAGGTCGTTGCTCTCTCTTGGGAGACTCGGTTTCACAGTTCATGTAAGGGATGGGAATAGCTGAGGGCACTGCTTTTTCAGGAACCTTATAGGAGGAGACAGAAGAAAGAAATGAAGAGGAAGAACCCGATGATTGGGAAAGCAAGGTAGTCCTGACTACCATTTGTACTGGCTTTCAAACTAGTAGTCAGTCTTGCTATTGAGTTGGACAATGATGATGTTTTTTCAGTTGGATTAGGTAAAGAAGATGAAAGCGGTAATGATGAATAGACCGGTGGAGATGATGGACTGCTCGAAGTGGAAAGCATAGGAGAAGATGATGCTAATCTACCAGAATGGCTTTTACTTGCTGCAGTATCAGACTGGTAAACTTCTGGATTCAACTTGGGAGCTGGATCAACAACCGATGAAGAATAAAATGGTGATTCAAGACCTTTCCCAGATTCCATAAAGGAGTTTTTTGTGATGCTAGGATGATGCTTCCCATATTCAATTGCAGACTTCACAAGAGAGGTGCTCGAATCTGAGATTTCACTGGGTTTCTTCGGCAGAGAAATTGTCTGCCCATGTAAGCTATTGGAAACTGATAGTGTTTGATGTAGTTCAACCAGGGACCCCTCAATAGACTCGGAATCATTGACAGAAAGGGTATTGGGCTTCTCAACAACAGTAACCCCATCGCTTGATAGGTTGGCAGTTGAATTGAAACTCCACCTTACATTATTTTGTCTGGCAATATTGGAGGATATGGGTACAGAATGTGAGGAGAACACGGAAGCCTGTTTTGTTAGTCTGCCCCGAATTCCTACAGAAATAAAACGAATAACAATCAACAGAAGTTTACCTCAACAAGTTAAATGCATTTAGCAAATTACTTTGTCCACTCAAGTTGTGGCTTACCTTCCTCCTCTGAAGGATCTAAGAGAGTTGAGGCGGTGGTAGAGCGGTCTGCACGAGCAACAGCTGATCCTTCCAGCACAAGGGAGGTAACAACTTTCTTATCCAAAAAGGCTGATCTGTCGTGGTTTTCATGCAAGAGAACTCTTTTTACAGTTGTTTTTGGAGGTTCAAAACTAGCCCAGCTCTGCATACGAAGCAAAATATGCACATTTCTTAGCCCTGGCAAAAGACATACAAAACAAATGGCAACAAGAAAAGATCACACAAATACCCTTGGATCTATGTACGTAATTTACCTCTAGCATTACTTATATTAATGAAATCGCATAATGAAGCATAGAAACAATGCAACTTTTCCTCCAATGGCATTGGATTAAATTCCAATCTCAAGATGAAAAGAGCATGACGTGTAATGGCCCTCTCAAAAGAAAACCTTATCAAAATTCACAGGAGAAAGTTCCAATAATTGGATCGACAATTTTCTTTGGGTGTCATTACCATGCTCTTTGGTGTTTTGTTAGACCTTTTGCTGTCAGCATTGAAAACGGTTCAAAATCAAGTAGCAGAAAGATGGAGGAGCAACCAATCGTTTTTATCAGCAAGAGTCAAGTTCTTAATCATTGGACCTCTTACGTGTAAGGCTAAGGCTCTTCAACTCCGCATTGTTCATTTAAGTACTTCCAAGCCAGTATAAGGGCTGCGTTGGAACTTGGAAGAGTGATGGAGGACTGAGTAAGTAAACTTTCCATATTATCCGGTGCAAAAGCTTCACAAGAAATAATGGTCAGATTGGTGGTCATAAAACGTTTCTCCTATAGCCTATTACTGCGTGTACACTGTTCGAATTGACAATTTCGAAAGTAGTTTTAGTATTTGGAAGTGTTTACTTCCAATTTTTCACCTTGTCTTGAGGCCCTGGACTGTTTTTATGAAGGAATGAAAAAGGTCCAGAAGGTCTCTTTTTCCTTTGTGTGTGTTGGGAGAGATGAGGAAAGGATAGGTTTCTTTTCCCTTTGTGTATTGCTGAATAGCTTAATATACATTGTTGTGCCCATTTCCTAACAACTTAAGCTTTTAGGACTACTGGTAACTTAACATGGTATGAGAGCTCTAGTTGTGAGAAGTATCGTAAGGAAAATGGCAACGTCCATTAAAAGTGTAGAAAAGGCATGGACAGGATGGTTCTAAGGCACAAACCTTAATTTGGCACATGTTGGATGACATAGGGCCCACTTGGGATTTGATTAGGCATGCACTAGTTTAAAGGCTTTGTGACTCTTCATCAATTAGGATCATCCATCTTTTAGAACATTTAAAGGCTTTGTGACCTTCCATGTATGAGGTTCATTCATGTTCTACCTGGACCTCTTGGGAATAGGAATGGTTGATTGCATTCACACATACATTCTACCTAGACCTCTTGGAAATAGTAGTAGTTATTAGCATTTGTTAAGTTATGTTGAGTTAGGGTTCATCTGTTATGTTTTCTATTCCTAGGGGTAGTTTGGTCATGTATATTGTTGGTCCTGTATATGTCTGAATATAGACCATTTTTACAGTAATGAGAAAATACCTTTGATCTCTCTTTCTCTCTCTACAATCTCACATCGTATCAGAGCTTGCGATCCAAACCTTTTTTTTCAGTAGATCGTTGTTGAGTGTTGAGTGAACTCCATCAACGCAGCTCTGTTGATAACGCTGTTGAGTTTTCTCACGCACCAGACGCTCGTTCTCTACTGGGTTGTGATCGATACCCACCGACGACTACCGTAGTACACTTGCCGGACTCCAGCGACCCTCGAAACTCTCCGGCGACCCTCGAAAACCTCCGGCGACTTCTGTTCGGCTGTTATTCAGTCGGTTTTGTCCAGATCTGTTGAGTTCCAGCCTCGCCAGACATCGTACAACCTAGACGACCACCGTACGGACGTCGTTCAGCCTCAACTATGCTCGACGGTGACTGGGTTAGCACGTAGGACGTCGTACAGCCCATATTCAAGTCTCTACAGTACTCGGTTGTTACTGGGTAGGTCTTATTTGACTTCTACAGTACTTGATGGTAACTAGGACTTATCTTACAGCCTGAACGTTGACTGGTAAGTTTGATTTGGACTTCACCAGTACACTATATTGCCTGTTTGTTGCTTTGTTGGTGTGTGGATTTGACTGGGTAATCTCTATTACCCTGGGTCTTGCTGGTTGTCGTTGAAACTCTCTGGGTTGGCTTAGTAAGTCCTGAAAATCACAAGAGATGATACGTGGTTTTGTGCAAGGGGTTTGATTACATCTACTAATCTCTTAATTGAATATCTTTCAAGTAGATTTTGATGTTCAATATAAGTTTTTGTGTGCATATTTTTTGTACGAAACATTTTTTCTACAACGGTAGTCAGAAGCACTACTGGTGTACTATGTGACAAGAAGGTTACCAACACAAATGAATGGAAAATTCTATAGAACTGCCATAACACCAGCATGCTTTACGAGACAGAATGTTGGTCTGTTAAGAAACAACAGGTGAGCAAGATGAGTGTAGCGGAAATGAGAATGTTGAGGTGGATGAGTGGTAAGACTAGACGAGAGAGGGTTAGAAATGAAACGATTCGTGAGATGGTAGGTGTAGCATCTATAGAGGAGAAATTGGGGGAAAATAAGCTAAGGTGGTTTGAGCATGTCTACTGTAGACCTGTAGATGCAGTAGTTAAGAGAGCAGATATGATAGCTATGGGTAGTAACACTAGGGAGAGGGGAAGACCTAAATTGACTTTAGATGCGGTTGTGCGCAAAGATATGAGTATTATGGGCTTGAGTGAACAAGTAACTCTTGACAGAGCTCATTGGAGAGAAAGGATTCATGTAGTTGACCCCCCAAGTCATTGGGACATAAGGCTCAGTTTCGTTTGGTAGTCTGAAGGCTCTAGATTTTACCGTAGACCAAATTTTCTGCCTCCCACTGGCACCAACCCGCACTCAGTCATGGTCACACTAGATGTTTGTAACACAACCAAACTACAATCAGAGTAAGCAAATGCAAACACAATTCACGGAAAAACACCCCAGCTTTTTACTGTGATGAGTACAAAGGAACGCCAGGGTACAATTACCAAATGTCTAAAAAATGACAGCTGCATTTCAAGAAATGTTACCCAATCGAGGGAATCACGCCTCCTCCTTGCGGTCTCTGATTCAGAGCCCCTCGCAGCACTTGGTTGATTTCTCCTGGACTGACCTTTACCAGCATCAGAGCATGAAGACATTGAGAGTTTTTTGTTTGAGCGTGTATCACCAGCTACTTTTCCCTCTGGAGAGCTAAAAGAGGCACTGTTATAAGGGATTCCAATTTCTTCAAACAACTCTCTTCTCACATTCTGTGTTTTCACAGGTGATGGCTCAATACTTAAAACAGCCATCTGTTTTGTGAGACATTCAGAAAGTTGCTCTGCGGCGGCTAACTGTGAAATCATTGTATTCTGTAAACTATGCAAGGACTGGACATTTCTGCAGGGGAATACTTTATGATCAGATGAAGTCATAATTTCACTAGCCTCTGTTAGTGAACTTAAACAGAATTAATGGTGCATCCAGCGGACAGTAAGTTCCCTGGTGGGCTAAACATGATACAAAGAAAGCCCAAGTCCTTTATCAGTCAAATATGATACAAAGTTCTCATGCTAGCATGTCAAACTAAAATGAATGGTATGTGTACGAAATAACAGGTACTAGTTGTAATTTTGCATACCTCGAAGGCCCATATCTACCAGGAAAAGCTCTTTGACTCGTCTCAATGCCATCATTTTCGCCAAATTTTTTAAGCTCGAGAGTATTCAAATGTCTTTCTAATTCAATCAGTTGATTAGTTAGTTCCTGGAACAGGGAGAGGAGAGGGATAGAGTGATGCATTGAATCATATTCAGCATTCAGCAAATAGCAATACCAGTAGAATATAACAGATAGTCAACCTGATTTGCTTTTGATATATGCTGCTGCTTCAGCTCTAGTTCAGAACTCAACTTCTGGCGATACCAAAGATCCAAATATTGCCCCTCAGTAGCTTGCTTGATAATGCCTTTCATATGAACTTTCCTTGCTAAAACTGGAAACCAATCACAGTATCCAATGGTGGCTTAAAAAGATATTACCCAACTTAAACACTAGCATGACCGAACTCATAAACTCATTAAACACCAAATGAGATACGGTCACACAGTAACTGCTGATTTGGAAGCTAGGAAAATGCCTTCACTACTACAGCTGAAATGCAACTACAATAACATGAATATAAACATTAGAGAATAGAAGTAAGACACCTTAAAATAAATCGTGCCACATCTATGTATTTTGTAGTCATCTAACAAAAACTTCTATCTGTGATAAACGAGCTCAGTCGTCAGGGATGATTGCAGGTATGTGCGCAGGCATGGGGTTTGTTCAGTGAGCCACTGAGAGAGAGACTGAAATAAAATCATCTTTCATCTCTTTCAAAAAATCAAAGAAAAAAACTGAAACAAATGTCCTCATATTAGCAGAAAGTCTATGTAGTGGCCAGGGACCGCGGAGGGTCAACGGGCCTATGGTCCCTGCCCTCCAACTGAAGGTTGGTCAGAAATGACTAAGAGCCCGCCTTGGCTTGCTGCCGAAAACCCTGCAAGGGGGGCACGCTAGGCGGGACTGTTCACTCCGGCGTAGTTGCAGCCATCTGAATCTCGGTTAAGCGACCTCTGCCTGAGCCGAGGGCCTATCCAGGACAATTCTTTCAGCCGTCGGGCCATCTGAAGAAATAGCAGCCGCAGTCTCATCGCAGGGAGATTTGCCGAGCTGATGGGATTCGGCAGACTTCTGAGTGACGCCCTTAGTGACAGGATACTTCGCCTACACCAACCCGGTGGGCTTCGGCATTAATCCTTCGGATGCCACGCGAGAGGACATGGGGTTTTTCGTTAGATCAGGCGCCTAGAGCGCCGAAGGCCCTTCGCTGTGGAAATGTGACTGATGTGACCGGTGACAGATGTGATTGAAGTGGCGTCAGGTGGTGTCTGAGAGGCGTGCTAGTGGCGTCTGACAAACCGCATGACGGATCGGGGAGGATTCCCAGAATTGTTGACTTGTCGGGCGTGTTAGGACATGACGTCAGCCGAAGCGGCGGGGATGCCTGAGGCACTCATGACTTGCCCGCGTGTTGTGTCAGGTACGGCCGGAGCGCGTGAGGATCATGGATAACTTAGCAAGCAAGTTTCCTTTTGTCTATAAAAGGGAGATTTGCTCACCTAATCCGGGATCCTTCTCTCTACTCTCTCTCTCTCTCTAAAAACCCAGACTTTCTCACTATATTTCAGGTCATATCTTCCACCTCCGGTGACTCACTAGACCGCCGGAGTGCCTTCTTGACCACCATCGTCCGTGCTAGGCACTAACACAGGTATTACTTGTGCAAGTTCTCTTCTCAAGCGAGCTCACTAGGTATCAAGCGAAGTCCACCTATTTCTCTAACCCTTTATCCCAATCCAGAGGGTCCAAAAGGGTACATCGGAGGAGCTACCTCCATAATCTAGATAGCTCGACAAGTGATATTTTGACTTCTCAATAGCTACTCCTCCTACAAGAATAATGCATATTGCTCTCCTACAATATAACAATATACACCACCAAAAACTAGTTAAGCTGCCCTCCACACCAGACGCCTGATTTTTGGCATGACAAAAGGCTTGTCTTTCTTGTATATTTCTTCTTCAAATGAGGTAACAAGAATGTCATACATCAAATTATTTATTTTTATTTAAGAAAGGACAAATTCAATGGAGGTTGGAGATTAACATCTCATGTTCATGTCCAACCTTGTTAGTAATGGGGAAGTGCCTGTGCAGTAAGAGCATCAATATAGGCCTTGTTTGGATCGCTTAGTAAGTAATTTCTATAAATTCGACTTTTTTTTTTTTACCTCTTTAGATGCTCTCGGTCTAAATTTTTTCTATCAGCTATGAGTTATAAGCCTTTCAGCCTATGATGAGTCTTGAACTCACCTAAATTTTAAGAAGAAACAATACGAGCGGGCAAAACATCCAAGCTCATATGCAACCAAATGCGCTTCAAGTACGTAATCAAGTGACGCTTGCCACAAAAATTATCATTGATACAAATAAGGAAAATAAGAAACCAAAGTATGAATTTGAGGGAAAATTACTTGTAGACCAAAGCAAACTGAGAGGGGACAGGAAATATACAAAGAGCGCAACAAATTGGACCTGCACACTCTCTTTTATTTATGCAGTCTTATTGTTTTCAAAGTAGGAAAAAACATGTCAGCCTTTCCTCCGTATTGTATAATAACATGTAACTAAGCAAGTACCTTGCATGGTGTTATCATGAATAAGTTGGATCCTCCGCAGCCGCTCATCCATTGTATTCTACAAAGTCAAGATATTGAGAATCAAACATAAGTAGTCCATGCATACACATACATTTATGTATACATTAACATAAACGTGTAAGTGTATGATAGAGAAGTATGTACTTCCAAGGAATTGGCTGACACATTCACACAAAATATTCAACATTATGTAGCACAAGCAATACAGGGGATATCACCAACACCATGAGGACTGACAAAAAGAGTTTAGCAGAAGATTAAAAAACTAGATCTGTTCCCATGAAGTTAATACTCAACAGTTCAAGAAGATTTTGTCAGCATTGGTTACAGGTTAAACAAAATTAAATCTGCAAACCTCAAGACAGAAATCCAGTTAGACAGTAATATTAGAATTTGGTTGACAGGAACACTTAAACAATTGGAGGACAGGAAGACCTCCAAAGAGGATAATACGGAATTAAACAGAGCCTCTAACTACATTTACCATAAACCGCCCTCTCTCTTTTCGAATATCTACTAATTGAAGATGATCAATAGCAAACTATATTCCATCAAGAGTTTTGACCACCCTCTATCTTATCTAAAAAAAATTCAAGCAATGCACTGACCACCAAATAATTGAACCAATAAATAACCACACGAATTGTTGAATTGCAATCCCCAAAGCCCAAAAGTAACTTGATTTGGACATAATTTTTTACTTCTCTGATTCCGCTCGTTGAGACGAATCAATAACCCATGAAAGTTTGGCATAAAACTAAAAAACACGAAAAAAAATTGAATAAAGAAAAAAAAAAAAAAAAAATAGTCAAGTGACTTTTTTAGGGAAATTGGGCCCAAGTCACGAACATTGGGAAGCAAGAAGCCAGAACCACCCAACAAATCGTTGCCAAGTGAAATAACCGATGCCACCAAAAGTCAGAGCTAACAATGCAAAAATGATCCAGCCATTCTCCGTTTCCCTCTACACATAACAATCACACACAATTAAGGACTAACATTGCAATTTGGTCCCGAAATATTTTACCAGCCATGATCCATGTAACCAACTTCTACATACAAACCCTACTCCCAATATCTATTTTAGTCATATTAGTGGTAGCTAGGGTATTTTGGTCATAAACTCTTCTTTTTGCATAATAATATAAGAACAAGTGAGGAGAGGGAGCTAATTAATGCCTCAGAATATTTTACCCTAATTTATAGTTCTTCCTCTCTTCTTCTCTTTCTTTCCCCTCCTTTAAACCCTAAGAACATACTTTTCAATTTAACTTGGTATCAAAGCCAGGCTTTTGGAGGCGTTTGGACAAAGCACACCTTGTTTATTATGATCCCTATGCATGAATCCTTTGTTTACCTCAGGTTCGCTCGTGCAAGGGAGTGTTAGTTTGTGCAAGATTGGTTAATTATTACCTCCAAAACTAGTATATGAGCCTAGCAGCCTCTCCGTTCATTGCCAATTAGTTTTGAGTTGGACGCTTTAACACCTACCTTTAAGAACACTGTTAGATAATTTGATATACATTGTTGGGCCCTTTTCCGACCGCTTAAGCTTTTGGGACTACTTGCAACTTAACATGGTAACAGAGCTCTGGTTGGGGGAGGTCTTGGTTCAAGTCTCTCTGGTTCATTCCCTGTTTGCATGCTCCTTCTCCCCCTTGTATTTTGTTCACCTCTATCTATGAAAATTTGCATCTCTACATGCAAGACGGGGTTGCCCATGAGGGAGGGGATAGCTTGATATACATTGGTGGGCACATTTCCTAACAGCTTAAGCTTTTGGGACTAGTGGTAACTTAACAAATGCAATCTCTTTCTCAATATGAAACCAAGGAGAAATAATTTTCGTCAACCTCGCAGTAATTGAGGACTACAAATAATGAAGGGACTGCCCCCTTTGTCACTGGCATCAAGTCTCAAGGAAAACTCATTAAGAATAGCCAACAAAGCGCCAATTCAACCACTTCATTAAGGTTTTTAGAGAGAAAAAATCCCATGAATATTTGGAAACAAGTGAGAAAACCCATAGTTTTGGAATGTTCGAGGAGAGTCAAACAATACACATGCTGGAACATCAAAAGGATATTTTGCTAGATGGGGAACACCATTGATCACCCCAACCTTCTTGTATAGAGGTTGAGCCAATATTACAAAAATAAAAGGATACCATTTTAATACTTCCAAGAAGAGGCAAACGGTCTACTGACTAAAAAGAATTAAAATTCGGTGGAGTTTGGGTTTACTCCCGACAGACAAACATTATGACAAGCCTCCAATTTGTGTTTTGTATTCCACCTCGATTGAATTTCAATTCTAGGAGAGAGAGAGAGAGAGAGAGAGAGAGATAAGGAAAACACACAAGGGCCAAAGCCCTAATTTCAAACAACTCTCAATTTATATCAATCAAAGCCTGATGATTACAATCTTGATCATCTTATTCATAGACTAACAACCTATTATAAAGGATCAACATAACATAGCAACATGGATTGATTACATCTATCCCTATCTTCAAACTAAATAAATCCAAACAAAACAAATTCTATCCTAATATAAAAACGAAAAACTTAACTACCAAGCCCAATTATTGGGCTAAAAAGAATTATTCATACATGTCCTGACCTGAGGCTTTCAAAGAGGATTATTCAGCCCCAACGAGACAAAAGAATGCTTAACAAGTATTAAAAATCAGAATTTAACAAGACAAAAGAAAGTAGAATGCTTAACCATGAACAGCTACAATGACCTAGTCCATACGAAAGCATGAGAAGATACAAAAAATTGATCCAAAGAACTAACCATCCACAGTTTGCATCTGTTGAAAAGTGTCCCCATCCCTTCCTCAAGCTCTAAAACGGAGCTTTCATAGAGAACAGTGCAGGCATCCCTGAAACCACCCGCTCCTTCTATACATTCCAAAAGGGTTTCGAGTTCTTTGATCATTTCTCCAACCTGGAAGTTGTTCGCTAATAAGAGAAATGAAAATAAAAACATCCATCTAATACAACTACGTCTGCTAAGTACGCCTTTAACCTCAATTTGATACCCAAAAGTTTGAATTTTTGAAAAGTTTTTCAGATGATGGTTGGATGCCCGTATGCTAAAGAAAAACTTATGTGCAACAACCGATGCCCTGGTTCCACCGCATGGAACATACTCATTGCACTAAAGAGTACTTCAGGCTGGTGCTAGTAAGCTGTATTGACTACTTCCAATGAAAGTATCTAAGCAATATACAACCATGCTTTTAAATTAGAGGTCATTCCCAATCTCCTACCGATTAGTCAGGGTGCTGAGATAGGTGGACCGGGAAGAGACCATGCTCAGTCTCAAAGCCATGTTGTCATGCTTGCAACCTAGTTTGCCTCGGAATGAGTCTCCTATTTTCTTACAAATCAGTGTTCTTGTAACTTTGTAGACCCCTCAACTCTATAGGAGTCATCTCAGAAATAATAACTCTTGCAGTGACCACAGAAGCATGAGCCAGAAAAGAACAAAATTCCTAAAAATCATTTTGAAGATGAAACTGAATAGAGCTGCAAACAGGACAAATACCAAGACAACACATGGCGACACCTGGAAAATACATGCTGGACAAAATGCTAAAAAAGAAAACAATCTTACATTGCCAAATTGTTTTGACAGGTGAGGCTCAGGATTAAGTGGCCTTGTTGGGTAGACAGCTCTGGAGTTCTCTATCTTAGGCTGATATTTGTCTTTGTAGAAGTTCTGTTGAGATGACAATACAGAACTACGATTGGCAGGCAATGGTTGGGCAGTTCCAGCCACAGTTGAAGTGCTCTGTCCACCGTTGTAGGCTGCTTTTTCAGAAGAAGAGAATGCCGTTGATGAGCCAGCAGCTTGTTTTGCATAGGAAAAGTTTCCAAGTGGTACTCCAGGAAAATGGGCATTACTCGAATTTGTTCCGGAGTTATCAGATCGATTACTCTGAACAGAACCAGGAGGTACAACTGAAAATCCTCCATCCGAGGTTACAGGAAAAGTATGTTTTGCATTCGATGTTGGACTTGATGAAGCACCCTTTGGGCTAGCTGATTTAAGCTTTTCAGGTAGCTCCTTACCTAAGTCAACAGCTCTGGGAAGAGTTGTGGAAATGGACTGGCTAGACACATGAGACGGAAATTTTCCTGAAAAAGAAACAGGACTAGATCCATCTTCAGGAAGCTTTTGAGTTTTTTCCTTGCTGAAATCTCTAGGCACAGGTCCAAGTCCCCCCGAATACGAAGTCTTCACAGATGAATGTCCAAAATATGGGCCTTGCGGGGCAGAAAGCAGTGATTGTAGACCATCTGTATCTTGATTCACCTTAGTTTCAAGAAGCTTCTGCTGCCCAAAGGTTTCAAGTCTCTCTGAATTCACTTGAAGCATTGGCGCATTTGTCACAGGAATCCCATTTCCTTCTTTCATGAGAAGTTCCTTATTGTCTACTTCCTGAGATTGAAAATCTGAACCCACTTGTACACCTTTTCCAACCAAACCATTAGGCTTTCCATCTTCCGAAGATACCAGTGTAGGAGTATCATCTTCCTCATCAGAAAGCAGAGAGACGTTGTCAGATGGAACTGAAGGTCCTGTGACACTTTAGAAGAAATTGATTCACTACCTCAGACGTTGTCATTACTATTTTTTTTCGGCGAAGTACAGGTTATACCATGGAAAAGATTTTTAGACTAGTGTAACAAAACTTAGAGGCCAAGAGGTAACGAAGAAAGAAATTAGAGGCAGAAAGAGTATAAACAATCTCATGGAGTACCTGGCAACTTGGTACATAAAAAGCTTTCCGTCTAAAGAAAGACACAGAAGAAAGCAAAAAGGTGAAAGTTCCTTATATTCAGCTCCAAGCTGGACTTCAACTTTCTCATCTCGGGAAATCCTGTCCACGCAGAGGCCCAGGACGATATTATCGTCACCATTTTCTGAAAAAAAGGTGGATGTTGTAGAGAAAACATGAGCTCACGAAATTGAACCAATGGTCTAGAGGTATGTAGTCAATGGAAGTTTTAAAAAAAAAGTCACTTAGCGTCAAAAAAACAGAAAACGAGTTGTAATGAGTATGAAAAAGGAATCCCGTCTGACATGCATTTTGCGGTTTTGAAAGTGGAAGTGCATCCAGAGTAATTTTTGAGGCAGAATCATCCGACATGAAAGAAATTACCAGATGGATAACCTTAATGAAACTGGACTACATAATAATCAGGCGAACACTTTCTAGTCTATAGAATGCAGATCAGCAAAGTACTAAAAAGGACTAAAAAAAAAACTAGCTAATTCACTTGAAAATAAGCCCCTCCAATTCTTTAATCAACCATTTAAAGCGAAAAAGAATCAGATTCCACGTCCTTCTCCTCTGGCCAAATCCAGAGTCCCGCCTTCCATCAATTCCAGAGTTTAGTCAGCCCCTTAGAGATACCAAAGAAACTCCATACGTGGACAAAAAAACATGTCCCAATCACGAGGCCGAAATAACAAAGAAACTGATCCAGCAATTCAACTGCCTTCTCCCATATGTTACCCCAATTAGGGGTAATGTGCTTAATACGGTGAGATCATCCATCCTAAGGGTCTTCACATCCATAGATATCGCCAAGGGGCTTTAGCAGGCCACACTCCTGGCCACTTCAATAGCTTGTGAACAGATAAAGCACTTTGGTAGGCTATAGAGCATCTTTATTACAACCAGGCACCCATCTTCGGGAAATGCTACCCCAAAATAGAAGACCTCCCTCCCTCCCTCTCTCTCTCTCTCATTGTCAACCTTTCAAATTTTTCTAAAAGCTAATATTTTTGTAGGTTTCTTCCTTCATATAATAAAGAAAAGGGGCAGAGAAGGCCATAATTCTTGCAACTCCTCTTTCGCAAGAGACAGGAGTTACCCCTCAAGTAAGCTGTTGTAAATAATTATGTCCACACTAAAGTAAATAATGATTAAAAAAAGCCTACTACAAACAGAAGATGATCAGGACATCTTGGAAAGCTAGAAAGTTTAACCGACTGTGAGTGCCATAGGCCTGCACAATCTGAATTTGATGAACAAAAATTGTGGCAGCATCCATCAATGTCGTTTGAAAAAGTCAGCATCAATCAACATACTCAGCATACAGATGACCAATATAATAACAGGTTTTAACACCTTGAAGGGCAATCTTTGGACACAGGGTGTCTCTCAGAATATCAATAACAGCAGCTTCATTTTTATCATCCAGTGACCAACCAAACAATACAATGTGCTGATCTGTACTCTTTCGGTTAGCAGTAATTGCAAGCTCACTGTCATGAGAAAACACAGTGCATTAGCTAGATACCATCTGTGCACATTGAACAGGTTAAGTATTACAAGTACTTGCTCTAAGTTGCAACTCAACTTGCATCGCAGGATAAAAAATAGCTACACCATAAGGAAAAAACGCATATCGCATAATTTAAACTATAACAAAACAATTAGGATTTACTTATCACAAATTTTAAAAAACAACAACAAAACGAATAGGACACAAGCTAAAGTATAGGAAAAAGTAAATAGAGCCAATGATCCCGAGACAGAGATTTGAGCATGTGGCGACAGCAAAAGACAATAAACAGGAAGGTGTAAAACTTCTGCCATCAAAGATGCAAAATACCTGAAAAAATATCTATGTATCCATGTTTGACTAAATTAATGCATCCAGAAAAGAATCTTGAGCTGCAATTGTTAGTTGTAGAAAGAAATCTTTGGGAAGACAAAAACAGAGTGAATAAGTAACGATGATCAGTGGAGTATGCTATGATTTTAAGACCGGCAGTGATCTCTTAAGGAAAACATGAGATGCCAACTGTCGTACTGTTGTAAGGCCAGTCATGTTATACGGCACGGAGTGTTTTGGTTACTATAACACAACATGCGAGTATGATGAGTGTAGCTGAAATGAGAATAAAAAAATAGATGTGGGGTAAAACTTCGAAAGATAGAATAAGAAACGAAAACTTGCTCACAATGGTAAGGGTAGCGTAAGTTAGGAGGAGCAAATATGGTTGCTGTCGATAGTAGCACTAAGGGGAGGGGTAGCCCGAAATGAACTTTAGAGGCAGTAGTTTGAAAAGGCCTAGATTATTAGTTTTTTTTAATATTATGGGAAACGAAGCCCTTGATAGAGCTCAATGGAGAAAAAAGATTCATGTAGCTAACAACAAGTGATTGAGACTTAAGGCTCGGTTTGGGTTGGGTTGGATTGTGTCCATAGCTTTTCCCTTGAAGAGAGACTTATCACATAAATCCCCTTGTCTACGAGTTGATCGCAATAGTGGTGTGCATGCTATTGTTGCACGATTTCCATTTCAAAATACATTTACGCAGCTAAGTACTTTACAGTATGGCATAATCACCCCTGCTTAAGAAATTCATCTCCACTATTTCAACAAAAGCAGAAACAAAATCAATGAAGGATATCATTTAGTCGGAGCATGCTTGAACCAATTAATAATCTATGTGTACCCGTCATCATAAAGTCTCTAGTTTCATGTATGCATCCCAAAAAAATCAATCATCAATAATTTAAAACAATAACAACTTCTCGAGTATGAAAGAAATGGTTTGCATACCATGTATTTAAATAGCTCAAGGACATGTATGGTCCACTTCCAAACGGCACTATATCATCAATGAAAGCTTCAAACACATCACTGAATGATAGCACAATTGGCTTGGAAGAAGTCTACAAGAAAGATTTCACACGATCAATAGAATCGTGATAATTGCAAATATTCTAGCTTATTGAAGAGTTTTATGCATACCTTCAATTGCATACGGCTGTTACCAAAATTCCAGAAACCTCTTTATATTGGAGATCTCTTAAGCAAATGTCCAATATTTGGTTGAATTCCACCATTATGTGATCCTACAACCTAGACCTCAACCATTATGTTCATGACTAATTATTCTTAGGCAAAATAATAGCAATTATAATTAGTAGGTACTAAACCATTGCAGGTACAATCACAGTTAAAGGTCAGGAAAAAGTAACTGCGGTACTTATTGTTCTTTCTACTACCAATAGATGATAGTAAACCCTTAAATACTTAGGGTCGAGGATTACAAATAGAGGTTGTATTAGATTTGTCAGGCCCTTTTAAATATTGCCTTGTTCTTGAATGGATTTTATGAGAGAAAATCTAATTTTGATAAAATGTAGTTTTGTTTAGAGGTGTGATAAAATGACATTGTTTTCCCAATGGATTAAATCTAGGGTTGATAAAGGTGTTTTGTAATGACATAAAATCTAGTGTTGATAAAATCTAGTTTTGCTAAAATCCGTTGAGAACGTTAGATTTTATCAAAACTAGATTTTATGAGATAAAATCCATTCAAGAACAAGGCATGGAAATTTAGAATTGGCTTATTTTGTCTTTCCAAACACTAGGGTTTAATCAATTTAGCACCTTGTACAAGTCTATTGAGTCTAATCCCCTAAGGTTTTCTCAAAGAAATTGTGGTTTTGACGACATCACATTATCAGGTAGTCACTATGTTCTTCCACATCCATCATCTCTGCAAGCATAGACCAGATTTTACCACCAACTCCTTTTGGAGCCCCAAAATCCTCATTCTGTTATCCGTAAACCCGCCATAGACCGTAGTCATCTGAAATGAAACCCTTAAAAGGCTGGTGACCGGAAATTTATAGAATATTTCTCTCTAAGTTGCGAGGAGCCAAATAGCTCCAAATCCAAGCAAAATCCCTCCTCCAACCACTTCATCTAACACCCAAACGAACTCATAAAACTGTTAATCTTTTGTTTTGTTGCCTCATTTCATCCCTATCCATTATTCAAAATGAGCACACAAGGTTATGCCACTGAATGGTTGGATGCCACTAGACGTTCTTGAGTTCCATTAGCCTAATCCATGCCACCTTCAAAGATTCGGATTTTGGCTAATTACAAGATTAACATATGATCAGGCATTGAATAGTACAATATTGTCCTCCTTAAACCCCGTGCACAAATTCAAAACACATTGTACTATGTACATTCAAGCTCACACTTATATACACGAACTTTCACAGACCAAGCCAAGTGATATGAGACATGTGAGCTTGAATGTACATAGTACAATGTGTTTATGGACATCTAACATTCACCTAACTTCGTCTTTCTTGTTCTAAGCCCAAAAGTCTAGGCTTTTGTATCAGAAACACCAAAATGTATTCCCTTCAAGGGCCACACATCCTCGTGTAGAACCTTCTCAAGCAACTCAAACTCGTCCCCCTGGTCCCACCCAAGCATGTATGCTGGAGGTAAAATGCCATTCCTTATTGGAAAACAGCTCTAACACTAATTATTTGTGGCGATCCAAATGCCTAGAGTTACTCAGGCTTAAGGCCAAGAATGATGAAATGAGGTGAGGTTAGATTAGATACTAGGCCATGAACCCGCACAATATCCCTTGCAAGTGAATGAACGTTTCTATAAGTGTGACTGTGTGAGCTTGAACCTACATAGTAGAGTGCAATTTAAAACAGTGCAGGTGCAGCCTAAAGCAGACATTATTGTACTACGAGAGGCCAGGTCGTTGCAATTAATGTTCTCTTATATTTACCTATATCACTCGCCTTAAAAGGGCCAAATGAGATACACATCGCATATGAGATGCAACCAGTAGATTATGTAGCCCATCAAAATAACATACAAACTATGTCGATAAGGTGTTTTCAAACGGCCAAGGGTAGTAATGACTTTTCACCAAATCAAATATGACGTTTTGATGCAGAACATGCACTTGCATTTGGTGAGGCATCCTAAAGTTCAAAGAGTGGAAATTCCCAAGATTAGAAGTATAGGCATCTCTGGAGCCTGCTTGTGGTTACACTCCTATGACAAAAACAGCTGCCATTTTCAGAATTTTCATACTTGACAAAAAAATATATATTGACATGCAGAAGTATTCAAACTAAGATCAAGGTAAAAAATTGGATAATAGCCACCCGGAATAACACTTACCTATTTGCAATCTTTTGTCTAAATCTTGCCAAGTGAATTGATTGTCATCAAAATTAAGCTTATGCCTCACTTTATGAGGTAACGCATTGTATAATTTTAATTAAGAGCAAGTTTTGAACAACGGTCAGTTGCTATTCTCAACGACATGGAACATGTTTTTGTAGAATAACTTACCAAAATCGAGACGAAAGAAAAAATCAAACTCCAAATGACATCGGCCAGAAGTAGTAACATTATGGCAACCAATAAAAAAATATATATTTAATTTGCAAGATAAAAATTTCATTAAACTTAATATGAAGGGATCATGTACTAACATCAGTGAATTTTCCATCTTTGCTTGTGATAACTTGAACCAGGTAATTTTCCTCCTTTCCATCTGAAGTCAATTGAAAGCATCCTAGTATTATAGAATCTGGGCGTACCCACCTGATAGAATCCACTGATGGGAGCAATGTTTTAGTTCCACAAGACAATTTAACTTTCAATAAGCGACGCAGTAATTGGGAAGACAATAGAACAAAGTATCCCAATTCCTGACAAGATGACAGTCTTCTCCACTGGCATAGAAAAATAAGTCCACCACTTCAGGCCAAACAATGAACTGACTATTGCTACCATGTACAGAGATACAATCATATATATCCATCCTATGAACATACCACTGAGATTTATTTGTTCTACGAGAAGTTCCAATAAAAATTAAGCCACCTTCCAAACAAGTTGATGCAACAAAATCACGGTTTGGATCAACTAGTACAATCAGGATTACAATACACCCTAAAGAGAAATTTATCACCTAAACATGGAACTCAAGAATACCACTGAATAGATTTTATTTGATAACAACAAAAATGGCTTCGATCTGGCAAAAAGTTTGACTCTAGAAAACAAAAACAAAAAAATTAACCTTAAGGGTTCCACAAAGTACAGTTGACTCTAACTTGGTGATGAGGTGGTGAAAAACAAAACCAAGAACTCATAGTCCTCGTCTTGAACAAATCTCCGGAGGGTAACCTTGGATTTTCTTGAACCAGTGTCAGGATGAAAACCCAAGAAAGAGCATTAGAGTTACCCTGCAACTTTAATCATTCTCAATTACTTTATAGGTCCTTTACCCCACTCAAAATCATCAAGGCCCTTCAATTATTCGTAACCATCTAATCTCCGAAAATCTTGGATTTATTTGCTTTGTATGAATGAGTGGGATGAAAACCAAGAAACAACACATAGTTACACTGCAATGGAAATCAGTTGCAAGTACTTTATAGTCTATTGGTACTTTAACCCATTCAAAATCATCAAGGCCCTTTGGCTATTCGTAACTATCTTCCGTCAGTCACTTGTTCAGATTACATTTTGCTTATCCTTGCCAATGTCAATTCCAACAATTAAACAAACAATTAAACTTGTATACAACATTTGTGCACATAGTACTGGTTCGCCAAAAACTAAAAATAAAACTAGGGGGGAATTGGGGGCTATCATGTCATTCTATGAGAAAGACACTGTATAAGATAATGAAATGAAACTTTTGTAGGACCAACTGAAAATTAAAAATTAAGGGTCCTAAAATGCAATTGCTTAGCATCATGTATAGGTCTATAAAATAGGTTCTCGCCGTTCTTGAGATATACATAAAACAATACTACTACCTCCATCCCAAAAAGATTGACGAGAACCTTAAAAAAATGCATTTTGTCAAGAAAAAATTCAAACTTTATACTGCTAATTATTAGATATCAATTAATTTTATTAATTTATCAAAAAAAAAAGTTAGATTTTTTCTTGACAAAGATGCAATTTTTAAAATTCTCATGTTGCTGACTGGATAATCTTTCTGGAATGGAGGGTGTGAGTGAGTAACTATTAGAAAGTAGAGCTGAACTGCAATAGTTAATTACTTTGCATTAGAAAAATACAATTGTAAACTTGCAATATGCATTTCAATACTTAATATAAGAAAGGAATTTCCAACAAATATGTCCTACCCCGTACCCGTATCCCTTTTTCATTCTGGTTTATCATTATTTCGTATCTGTATCTACACTGACCAGAGCTCGTCTTTCTCTATCTTCAATGTTTATCCTCAAAAAGTAAGGAAAAAGCTAAAAGAGGGGATAAAGACACAGCGAGTTAAAAGTTTTTCAGCGTTTCTTATTTTAACTCAAATGGGGAAGGGAAGACCGAGAATGACATGGGATGTTGAGGTAAATAGAAGTATCCATTTAGTAAATAGAATGACATGGAATGTTGAGATAAACTTTTCAAAGTAGGGAATATTGTAATATCCAAACAAGCATCTTAAGTACGTTTTTATATCCAGTATAATAATATCTATTAAAATTCAATAATGAGACAAAAAACCAAAAAAGGGTAAGAGGCTAGGGTTTTGGTCCATGCGAAGTGTGAGTGGGTGCATGTGTTGGTATATAGGTGTTAGCTCCATTCGAAAATCGGCCTAGGAGGTGTCTGCTGCCTTGACTTGGGGCCTAGGCGCCGAATTAGTCGGCAGGGCGATTAGTTGGTCACTAAGCATGATTAGTCGGCAACTAATCGGCTAGGTGGCTGGGCAGGATCACTAGAAGAATTAGGTGGCTATGTGGGATTAATCAGGTGTTAAATACGTAATTATGCAAATTTAAGGCGTTAGTGTAGCTTTAATATAATATACATTACACATGTATACACTATGCAATATACAATATGTAACCCAAACCAACATTATAAAAGCGGAGTGGTTACATAAACACGAACAGGGTTAAAAGTCAATTAGGGACATCATAAATGAGTTCTAGCATTATCGGGACACTGATGGCTTGTAAGACCCCATTTTTTGGGGTAAAAAGGAAAGACAAGAAAGGTGAGGTCCCATCAAACAAATGAAAATCAACTCTTACAGTAATACTAAGTTACAAGTCGACTGATGTACCTTTTACAGTGGAATTCAACTCGGAATCACCAATCCATGACTCAAATGACAATGATATGCTGACTTTTTCCTTCAATTTTGATGACATAATGCTAAGAGTATTCTTTCGTGCGACAGCGACCAAATTTCCTTTCACACTCCAATCAACTGCACAGCATAAATAAACAGACAAAATAAAGCTAAACAAAGTATAACAGTTTCTAAGCTATAATAATTGATCAAAAACACATACTTGCCTAGGCCAGCCCAAGGCAAAAACAAAACAAAACAAAAACACTATGCCTTAATTCTCAATCAACTGGGATCAGTTTTTTCATTGAGATCTGTCGAGGGCATCTTGTTCCATGATATCCAAAAAATCTAGATCCTTTCGAACTACCAGCTCTAATGCCAATTTTGGTCTACTTGTTCCCTTGGTGTTACCCTCAATCGTAACCATATCACTCGTCTTAACTACCACATCAGTCGATCTACATTTACAAACCACATTGATCTATTTTTTCTCATCTTATCTTCTATCGATGCTACCCCTACCATTCTGCAAATGGTATTGTTTCTAATTCTATCTCGCAAAGTCTTACCACACGTCCACCTCAACATTTTTATTTCACTAGCACTCATCTTACTCGCGTGTTGCTTCTTAGTAACCTAAAGTTACATGTTGTATAAAGGAAGAAGGCCAATGGTAATGTAAGATAAGCATTCTAATGAAGTGTGCTGCCAGGACTTATTGAAAGCAGAGGATGGGTAGAGAACATATTCAAGGGCTCAACAGAGTAATAAATGATAAAGGAGCGAATTCCCATCAGAAATTCACAAGGGTTGATAAAATAGTAGAACTTACAAGCATCAACATTGTCCATTACAATTTTAAGAGGATCTTGTCCAGCTCCATAATATAAATTCCCTTGATTTGAAAGAACAGCATAGTAATTTCCCAACTTTTTAGTCCATTGCATGTCTTTTACACGGCTTGAGTTGTTGAGTGAGCAAGAGAAAAACGGGCTTTGGTCCTGTTACAAGCAGAAAGATGGAACTTATTAGAAAGTCACGTAATGTAAAACAATAATGTATTGCGAGTTTTATGCACTTGTGCACCGCAACTTGAAAGTTGTGTTACCAAAGAACACTAATACCCAATGAATTATCTTTTGGCCTCCCGTTACAGAATATTGTACTCTTTAATTCCGAAATAGGGAATTGGACAATCCAAAGCGATCTCACAAGGTTTACTTACAAATAAATTGAAACCAGATGTAATGAAAAAAGTTAATCATACTCCTAGGATTTGGTTACGCCTGAAAGAAGAATGTGATGTTACACCCCCAACATAACATAAACCAAGGATTTGACATACCATGTTCCCCAATCATACTCGTTCTTGTACCAAAACCCAAGAATCACAAATACGGACACGAGACATGAAATGGCCATGCAAACACATCATTATAAAAATATACATGAAACATGTAGGGAATAAAGATGAATATAATACATTTTCTCATATTTATCTTATAAAAAAAAATTGTAGAAAAATAGTTTTCATACCTTATCATTTATGTATTTCATCATACATAATGAGAAACAAGAAAATATGTAATTTAATTTAATTAATCTTAGCACAAATAAGAAAAATAGCTGTAAAGATTTGAGTTCAATATAAAAGTTCTAATACATGAGCCGTCAAATAAACTTAGGCCCATTTTAACCTATCTTTCTGCCCTACCCAGAGAATGACTAATGCAGAAAAACCCATCTATTTGATTACCCATGCCAAATATCACATGTAAGCCTACGCCCAATATTATTCCATCCATTAAGTCCCAACAAACAACACTCTTCATCTTATATCTGATCTTCAAAATCCCAGCACCTCCAGTAGCACATCCGCCGTAGTATTTAGATTGATCTAGACATCTTTGTTATGGGACAAAGATGAAACGAAAACGCAGTAGTAGCAACAGCGGTTCTTCTTCACCAAGCGTACCGGTGTCCTAGCGTGTTATACACATGTCCAGGGGCAATTGTGTCTGAAATGTTCCGACACCAGAAGAGAAGACTAGGCTGGAGAATGTATTGGTGCTTATTAAACCAAAAAAAAAAAAATCAAAAGTCGTAGTAATATGGCTTGAAAGATAAACTGCATGACGAAACTAATTGTTGTCGATCAAGAATCATTTTCAACCTATTCAGCACAAACAAGTTACATTCCTTTTATGTGATGTATCTGCATGATGAACTATGGGAAGACCCTACCATGACATATAAAAGTACTCTCTAACATAGTGATTGTGCAGCTTCAACTAAAATTGCACTAACCAAGTAAACCTTAATTTGTATGTCAGAGTTGAAAGTACCAAGCTTAGACATCTATTTCTCAATAGGTACAGTTGCCAGACCCAAGAACATGCATGAATGGGAATAGGGTATCTACACACAGGAGTAATTGTCCAAATGAGATGACTACAATGCTGGAGATGGATGACGGTGGCTGTGAGCCGAGCCAAACCGATATTTTTAAAGGGTTCAATCCCATCTCGTTCAAAATTAGGTAAACTCAGGCTTGAGCTTGTTAGTATGTCTGAAACTCGAACTTGAGTCAAGCCAATATAAACGAGTCAAGCTCGAGCTCAAGTCTTCTAAGAAAATTTATTAAAGTAGTGTAAAGTATATACCCCTAAAAAAATATATTAATACATTTTGTTCAGGAGCCCACTAGAGCCAAACTCTCGGCTAACTTGAGATCACCTCGATAACAAAACGAGCATAAAATTCTGGCTCAAGCTTGTTTATTAGATTAATGGAAACAAACTCGAATGCGCCCTTACCGAACCGATCATAGAGCTACCTGCTGGTGGCTTGATTCGTTTCTTATACACATACCAATTATACATGAGTTTTACTCCTTTATTTGTTCATTAGTCGCAGCTGATTTGTCATATTTGGTTAATGTGATAAGAAAATAGGCACCGAACAAAGATATTGGAAAGATAATCAGGCAAAAATATATTTTCAGGACGAATGTCTGTAAAATCACCTTTCTGTCAATGGTCATTTTAGGCGTAGGGGAGGGCAGGGGGTTAGCTTAATCAGTAGATCCTGGAAGCCCTCTACCAAGCATGTACACAAAACACATGATAATGATTTTAAAACAATCACAAGGCATACAGCGATACTGCTATTTCAAAATCAGAAATAAACCTACTCAGTCTGTAACTATGTTTGAGAACACTAGCAAATGAAGTAAAGAAAAGGTTGCGATGAACTCCAAAATCTTGTGTCGACGTGTGGAAACTAAATGGACAAGCTCAAGTACCTGACAAAGGAATAACAATACAACTCACTGTGATAAAAGATATGACACCTGATGATTCATTCAAAAATTCAGAACTATAACTAATTAAGTGTAGCAATATCATCAGAAAACTTCAAGTAATACAACCTTTATTGTGTTGTAAATCACTTGAAAGTGCAAAACAATCTCTACATAATAGGAGGCAAGTGTGTGATGCAAACTGGAAATGAACCCATACCTACCTTATTGAGGAGTGAGGGGACAGAGAAGAAATGAATGTTGCCATCAATACAGGCAGCAAGACTGGAAGAGTCCGCTGACAAAGCTAATATGTACACCTGCCCAATAGGGACATCCACAACACTCAACTCTTTTATTGACAAACCACTCCCTTTCTCAGCAATCTCTTTGGATGAGTCTATAATGTCCTTGGTCCTTGCTACACAAAACCCTAACAAATGATAAACAGAGAACACGTCAAATGAAGCAATATGTCAAACACAGATTCAGAGTAGTTGGGATCATAAGAATCAATGGCCGATATATAGAACATGATGAGAATCAATCATGAGAGAGAGAACGTACCAGTGGAATGGGAAACAAATATGAGACCTAAACATTCAGAGACGGACAGGGGCTTAGATGGAGGGTTTTGTGGATCGAATTTAGCATCATCTCCTGGCTTGATAGGGACAGCTTCCCCGGTCTCAATGAAGCAGTAGTCATCCAAGCCTATCCGCTTTCCTTCCACTTCGTCATCTAATCCGAGGATAATACTATTGTCCTCAGTTGCTGCCATTCATGTATCTAAATAGCAAATGCTATCCCTGGTAGTGATTATAAGGCCCGATAGAGGTAAACAGCACTGTAGTTCTTGAGCGCCACTGGTAACATTGAAAAAATCCAACAACTGTAAGCTCCTTGGAAAGTACACTATGAAAGCCCGTGAGTGCATACAAACGAAATCAAGGCTTTTCTTTTCTTATTAAACTCTCGAAGTATAAAAAATCTACGGCTTCTCTTGCATCCAACAATAATTGTTAACTAAGGTTTATCATCGTCAACCGCTAAAATGCAAAAAAAAAAAAAAAAATAGCACAATAAAAATAAACTGTTCTAATAGACATGAGTTCCACTACAGCTTCTTCCATCAATTGATACATACATACATTACATAAGATTGAGGGTGTTTACCTTACCAGGAGCTGTGTTGGTCGGCGGTCGGCAGATGGCCGTAGGGCTCTTCCTCGTTAGGGAGAAACAGGACGAAATTTTACGTATCTCAAAGCTTAATTAGGCTTTTTGCGACTTGTAGGGCTTTGGAGAGGTTTTAGGAGCGAGTTTGTGCTTCCTCTTCCTTCGTCTGCAAGGATCTTCCTTGAGTTCCTTCCGCTTGTTCGATTGAGTTCAATATTAGAATTACCTTGTCAAAAAAAATATTAGAATTACGTTTTTGTTTTTTTTTTTTTTTTTTTTTTTTACTTTTTCTTTTGTCGGCTTGTTGCCTTCTTCTATGGGAAATTTTTTTAAAAAAAAAAAAAACCCTGTCGTATCATATTTCTTTAATAAAAACTTTCCAAACAGGCCTAAGGAACAGAAATTGTTTGTTTAGAAAAAAAAATTTTGGGGAAATGATTGTTCAGTGGAAAAAGGGGCAAAAAATGCCAATCTCATGACACACTTCTTGGAAATCATCCGTTGATGGGTGAAGGAAAAATAATTTCAACTTCATGGCATGACAAAAATTGTGGGTCTCGAAAATACCCCTCGTCTAAAAATTCAATACACAGTCGGTGAAAACCCCACCCCAAACCCATTCCCCCTTTCATCCTTTCAAAAATCAAAAAATGAAATAGACGAAGAGCAACTCCAACTCTCTCCATCGAAGAAGAAACTCTCAAACTCTCTCCAATCGTCTGCCGCTCTGCACGTCGGTGGTCTCTCGTCTCCCTCTCGGTGTGTCCGACCAGGTACCTCCTCTCATCTCTCCATCTATCCCTAGTCTTGTGAAGCAAAACCCTAAATGGGGCGCTATCTGTCTCTCTCTCTACATACCCGTTTGGTTCACTGGTAGATTTTGCACCAGATTCAATGGGACGTAAGTGAATTAATAAGTATGGCACCAGATTCAATGGCACCAGATTCAATGGCACCAGATTTTGCACCCATTTGGTTCACTGGTAGATTTTGAAAATCAAAACGATTCTCTTTGTATGGCTTGTGTTAAAAATTTATCCTGTTGTTCTATTCGTTGTAGCATTAATGGGGGATTCAGGAGTAAGTGAATTAATATAACCACCTTTCCTTGGATTCGATCCTTCTACAATCTCAATTCTCTTGCGTGAATTTTAGAGACCCATCAATCTCTCTCTCACCCTTTTTCTGATTTCCCAATCACCACCAACAAACAAACCCAAAACCAAAAATGCTAGCAGTTTTGGACAAATCGGTGGCTAAGTGCCCTGAGGCCCTATAGAGTCCGCACTCGGACTCAATCTCTGTGCTGAGAGATGGGTTTCTGACCCAACACTTCTCGTCCCTACACCCTGGTTCGGTCATTGTCAATTTGGGTTCATCGGGTCTCATGGCCTACACCATGGACAAACAGAACCCTCTCCTCCCAAGGTGAAATACCCAATTCCTTGACCTGTTTCTTTTGTTTCAAGTTTTGCTCGATCTGCGTAAATTCTAGCATTGATGTGTCTAGCATTAATGTGTAGATAGAAAATTTTGTGGGTTTTCATTTTTGGGAGTTTTGGTTCTGTTATATGTGGATATCTGTGATTTTAGATCTTGTTGATACTCCATAGTTCCTGCATAGAGTGCATAAGAAAAGTTATCTGGTGCCAAGAAATTTAAAAGATTATGCACGGTTATTTCTTTTTTATCAGAAAGTTGAACCCTTTTTGCCCGGAAATTTCAACTGATGTCATTTCTATTAGTTTACACATCGTAGTACATTATCATAATAATGACTTGATTCTTGATAAATAGAATTTTTGTATTCCTTGCTAATTTTGCCATGTCCATGGTTTTTCTGCTATGTAACTTCTATGTAAAAGTTGTTTGTTTGTACTTTGAACTTTAATAGTACAGTTCAAACTATACGATAATGATAATAGTCTTCATTTTCTTCCATAGTAGAATCCTCATTATTTGTTTGTTAACAGTGCTGTCTCTTTTCATTTACCCAGGACTTCCAATAATGATTCCAGAGTTCATTTAGTGTTCAGTGCTAGAGTCTCAAAATGTTTGTTATTAGTGATGCTTTGTTTCATGTTTACATGCCTAAAGTGGAACATGGCTCTCAAGCTAGGGTTTTTGCTCAAGTTTTCAGACTCGTTCAAAAAGAAAAAGGACAAAAGTGAAGTATTGGAGTAGATATTATTTATATAAACCTGAGGAATCATACCATTCTCATGCGTTCTCTTACCACTTGACTTTTAATTAAGCAAAACTATTACATGGTTGGTTTGAAAACTATAACATAAGATGTCTTGCTATTCCCTACAAATAAAAAGTATTATCGACAACCTTGCCAAAGCTCAAGAGCTTGATTAGTCAGCAAGCTATTTTTCAGACATGGCTCCACTTGTTTCAACTCGGCAGCAGATCAATCTAGGGTTTCTTCTTCTTCCCCAATGGTTTCCCCCATTTTCCGTCGATGTGTGTGAGAGAGAGAGAGAGAGAGAGAGACAGCGGGCTCTTGGGATTTTTAGGGTTTTTTAACGTTTGACAGAAATGGGGAGAGAGGTGGAACGATATATGGGGGAGGGTTTTTTTAAATAATTACGGTTTACACCCTTGAGGGGCAATGTTGTCCGTCTATTTTATGGTTCCACTTATGTGGAATTATTCTTCTCCTTCACATGCCTGCTGCCATTGTCAAGAAGTGTGTCATGGGATTGGCATTTTTTGCCCCTTTTCCCGCTGAACAGTCATTTCCCCCCCAAAAAAAAGTTGACCTTCCAAATGTATTTCCATCATGTTTACCGACTTTGGGAATAATTGATTGGAACAATTACCTTTTTTTGGTCCGATAACAAATACGGAGTATTTATTACTATTAAGGTCAATCATTTTTTTTAATTATCATTAAGGTCAACCATTTTTTTTTTTTGTTTAAGTTTAGGGTGCACTTTCCTATTATAGGGTTTTAGTAGTTTTAAACACTTTTTTAGGGTACCCTATGGTTTTAGACACTTGCATAGGATAGATACCCTAGGGTTTAGGTTTAGGCATTTTCATAGGTACTCTAAAGTTTAGGTTTAGGGTGCACTTTTCTATTATAAGATTTTCGTGGTTTAGATACTTTCATAGGGTACTTTAGGAATTAGGCCTAGTTTTCCAAAAAAATTTAATAACCTAGTTGCTAAAATCAACCATGATTTTAGCAAATGAGTCCACCAGATGCTAAAATCATGGTTGATTTTTAAACTAATATCAACCATGCTTTTAGCACCTGGTAAACTCATTTGCTAAAATCAACCATGTTTTTAGCATCTGGTGAACTCATTTGCTAAAATCAATCATATTTTTAGCAACTGGGTTGCTAAAATCAAACGAAAAACTAAGCCTTAGGCAATTTCATACGGTTTGGGGGGGGAGAGAGAGAGATGGAACAAGATTGCTTCCGCTACAAAAAAAAATCCGAGATTGTAGCGCAGTACGGGAAGAAAAGTGACCGCAAGGTGCTTTTTTCCAAAACCGTGGAGTTGGCGGTAAGTGTGGGTCCAATTAGAACAATGATAGGTACACACCCTCTCAACCACTCCCCACCACACCCTCTCTCACATGTGTGGTGGGGTCCACTGGGACCCACCGGGTGAGCCCCACCACACATGTGAGAGAGGGTGTGGTGGGGAGTGGTTGAGAGGGTGTGTATCTATCATTTTTGGTCCAATTATGGACCGGCCCGTGTTTTTTCCTAATTGATTTCTCTCACAAATATTTGTCTTGGCAGACCAAACTGGACCGACTCGGTAGATAGGGCCGAGGGCATGCGGGCCCGCAACTAATGGACAGCACGTCCAGAGCCCAACACCTGTGGCCAAGAACTGTTCTGTTTTTTGTCCCTTCGCCCATTGTTACGGGCCAGCTATGATGTGTTCGAGCTCGGCTTATTCAAAATTAATCTACCTCATGCTCGAGTCGAGTCCAAATAGTCCAGCTCCAGTTCGAGCTTGGCTTGTTTAATTTTGTGATGCTACACACGATTCACTGTAAATAAGCTTACAATTTGAGCTCGTGCTCCACTCCCCGAACCAAACCGAAGTCCTTTAACATAAATTGTAATTTGAGTTTGGCTTAGTTTGGAAAATAGGGAAAAGAAAATAAAGAGGAGAAAGTTTTCCATTCTCTTGTTTGGTTTTGGAGAGGAGGAGAGAAACTACAAAAGGAGATTATCAAGCACAATAGTTGCCCGGACAGTGCTACCCGTATAGAATGGGGGGCACAGAAATTGCACAGATCGCGTTCGGGGACCCACTTTTGGGTCCCACAAGAGGGATCCTAACCGTTCATTATTCTTAGAACATTTTTCAGAAGGGCCCCACAAAATTTTAGTTCAATCGGATGGTTGGAAGTGGTTCAACCAAAACCCCACCGTTTCAATCGAAATCTAGGATCCCTCTTGTGGGACCCAAAAGTGGGTCCCCGAACGCGATCTATGCAATTTCTGTGCCCGCTTTTTTGTACCCGTAGGTTTATCCGCAGTTGCCCTCTAGTTATCTCGCATTTTCCTTCTTACTTTCTTTTCTTTTCGTTTCCCTTAATTTCCATAAGTTCCAAAGAGGGAGTTGATGTAATGCTGCCCTTTTTTTCGTAATTCAGTGTATATCATGAGGCAAATAAGCAACATTACTAGCATTTACAAACACCTTCTACTCGAAAGTTTTGCATTGAATGAGTCTCTATTCTTCATGAAGCCCCGCAGCAGTAATTGCTTTACATTTTTTTTTATTATCGGCAAACAAAAACAACATTGGTTAGAAGGATTACAAAATTAAATCAGTACAATAAGAAAAGAAAAGCATTGAGAGAGCTTTGGGGAGTAGTACTCCGAAGCAAGGGCAGGTCTCCCCTTGAAGGTGAATCTGACACATCAAGTCAGTCTTACATTCCGTTTCTATGAGCATTGATGTGTACAGAAAACATTCGTTTAGGTACCTTGATGATGCAGAGTGGTCTAGTAGTAGAACTCGACCTAAGGATAAGGAAGCCTGTATCCGCCTTAGCGGAAGAAGTTAGTACCCTCCTTACGAAACAAAGCTTAACTATTGAAGCAAGCCAGTGCGCAGTGCCTTTGATTGGGAACATGTAGGTGTTTCCCCCCAAGTCTAGTAACTAGAACACGACTGCCAGTGATTTACTGGAGGAAGGTGGGATGACGTCAAGTCCGCATGGCCCTTATGGGCTGGGTTGAAGTGGACGCACCATTCAGAACATGCAGCGTAGGTCCTAAAGGGTAATGTCATTACCATTCAAAACTTTTGATCCTTCATATTAAAATGAAAACGCTCATCATGTGTTCAAAACCAACACCGCCATATCATAAGTAGGGGAAGGAACAGAGAAGGATAGGGCAGTAGCCTAGAGAGGTAAGGAGAAACAAATGTGAAAAAGGTGAAGTGAAGAAGTCTTTAAAGTCTAGGCAAATGAATGCTTCATATTTCACAAAGAGCAATAATCAAAAGTCACCTTGATCTATTCTAGGTTTCATTTGTGTGATTCTGAAGCTTCCCTTAAATCTCCAACTCCGGATAATATTCAGGTAAAGCTGGGATCTCGGTTTGAACCTTTGAAGAATGTTGAAGGACAATTTGTGAGGCTTGTGAGTAATCCACCATGCATACTGAGCAATCATATTAGCGGCTACAAGCTGAAGTTGCTAAACATGAACCAAGACTTGCGTTGGATGTGGTTCCAATGGCATGGATGATCTACTCCATCTCTGCCATGGGGCTGCTTCAATATTGAAACCCAAAAGGGTTCTTTGCATTTAAGATATCAAAATTTCTCTAAAGTTAGAATTTACTTTTCCACTAATATGATCACTTTCAAACAAAAAATACAATTTTACTTCGAGGTTATTTTAAATGTGCTTATAGTATCTCTCTGATTGATCTTGTGGCCATAACTTGATGCTGGGTTTCTAGAACCTCTGGTAATCGAACATATACAATGTCAAACACTGGTTGCAAATAGATTTGGGACCAAAGGATCCATGCAAGCTTGTTTAGCAACCAGGCTCAAATTTTGTTGTATGTCTTACTTCTTGTGTTCATTGTTCAGTCAAGCTAGCCCATCTTAATAGTTTAACAGCATTTCTGCTGAAAGTTATAAAACCCTTCCAAAGCAAGGTATGTCATATGGAGGATCCCTAAACACTAAAAATTTCTTATCCACTCTTTAATCAACGGTTAAAATTATTCAATAACTTCTTTAATCCTAGCAAGAGAGTGGTTGTATAGGGAGAGGTTAGAGCAAAAATGCTTGGGGGACACAAACAGGAGTGCACATATTCTTTTTGATCCGGAAGTGCACATATTCAAACACGTGAAATTCGCATGTATTGAACTAGTCCGAAAACTTGTGCATTCGATTTTGTGGGCCTCAGTTGTGTCAATATATGGAGAGATCTCACATTCTCAAGGCTTTGCTATTGTCAAACTACTGCAAGAATAACAAATCATCGAGTGATTATTCGATTTCACTAGAGCACCGTCTCGTGATGCTCGTGAGATTTATTGCTCCGTCGAAATTAACTTTGTACATACCTGCAGCTGGTAGATTCCATCTTGCAAGATTAGCCTTCCCATTTTTTGGTACTTGAGAAATGACATTTGCTGCTCTGAATGATTCCCGATTTCCATTGCGCTTCTCAAGCCCAAAAATAACTCAAAAAATACAGTGGCAATGTCATTGTACCAATTTCTTTCTTCTTTATATTAATCACCTGGCATTTGTAACACTATGCCCGGGAGAAAATAATAATTCAACTTGTTACAAATAAATTATTCCAATGCTAAAATAAACGCATTAAATAACAAACAACCAATAACCCAAACGACTGATGCATAGCAGATCATCGACTCAAACAGGAGCAAGAGTCTCAATGTACTGATAAGTATCATAATATCTGAATGGCGGCGCACGTCTGACACCAATTTTCTCCTCTGGTGCCAAGTTCAGAAGTTCCTTCAAAGTACCATCCTTCAAATTATATGATACAACTTTGCCAGGTACATTCAGCAGTAGAAAGGACTCATCCTCATTCTCTTGGCGAATAACGCCAAGTATAGAGTGAGCAATTGTAGGGAATCCAGGCACAACACCACTAAGATCAACATGATACTTGACAAACCAACCAGAGTAGTCCCTTTCCATCTCGAAAACTCGGAATTCTTTACTTAACTCCTGAATAAGATGCAAATGACCATTGGACTCGCCAAAGTACCTGTTACCCCTCGGTCTACTCGAATCCCTCCGACACACTGGACCTGCCGGCATTCTTTCAAGACACTCTAAATCGACATTAAAACGCAACCAGGCCCCAATCCAGTGAATGTTTCCGTTCCAAAACACCCCCTCAGTTCTATGTATATATCTTCCCCCATTGAAGTTATTCCCAGAGACCCTCCAACGGCGGGTCTCTGATGAATATATGTCAATCTGACAGCGACGAATGTGTCCCCAACTTACGCAAATTACTTTGTAATGAGGCGACTTTGATGGATCAAAAGCTATATAATAAATAAAAATGCGTTTGTCTAGTGATGATGCAAAACTAGTAGGTGGGTGCAAGGCTACATGCTGCTTTGTGGTGGGATTTAATAAGTAATAACTGCGGCATTGAAAGATAGAGCAGAGCAACAAACCATTACAAGATTGGTGGATAAAGATACCTGAAAATTTCCCCTTTTTCCCGTGCCTTATGTCTTCGATCGGCCGTGAAAAATTCCCATTGCTTTGAAGGGAAAGAGACTTGAACGGAGGAGGATCTCTGGAGAGAGAAACGAATAGCAAGTCGGCGGCGTCTTGCGGAAAAGGAAGCCGGAGAGTCTCCGGCGGCGTCTTGTGCATGAGGAAACCGGAGAGTCTGCGGATAGGGTTCCGAAGGAGGAGGAGAGAGATGAGAGAGAGCCAGTGTTTGGACACGGTTTTGAATCGAACCAGAGACTTAACGGGTGTGCGAATGAGGATCTCGGATAGGGCATCGTCGTAGTCGGCGATTGCCGTGGCTGATGAGAGCACCGTCGTTACGGCGTCCTCCACTGTTGATTGTGCCATCATCTCTGTCATGTGAATATCACTGCAGTTCCCTGTGGCTCTCTTGAAGAATAGGAGTATTTTAACAATATTACGCGTGAAAGTTAATCATGAGACAGGAGAGTTTGGCTAAAAGGGGAGGAGATTTGTAAACCTAAGTGGCAGGGGGTATGGGTTTCAGGGATCTCAGAGAGTTTAATCTGGCTCTTTTGGCAAAACAAAGAACGCTGCTACATACACAACAAATTGGTACAACAAGTTGGACAACAGCCCCAAAACGATGTCGTTTTGGTGCCTGTTGTTAAAAAAAAAAAAAAAAAAAAAAACAACCTTTCCTCTTCCCCACCCCCATTCACAGTCGACAACAGGGGAGAGAGAGAGCGCAGTGACAGCC
This sequence comes from Vaccinium myrtillus, assembly GCA_016920895.1. Taxonomy (NCBI): domain Eukaryota; kingdom Viridiplantae; phylum Streptophyta; class Magnoliopsida; order Ericales; family Ericaceae; genus Vaccinium; species Vaccinium myrtillus. The sequence continues at coordinate 1,067,248 of CM029270.1, forward strand.
ACGCCGACCTCCACCACTGCCGACACCTCCGGCGACCACCAAGAGAACAGAGTGACCACCACGACGATCGCCGCCGCCGACCTCCGCCACTGCCGACACCTCCGGCGACCACCATCAGAGGATTCGAAATCGTCGGATCCCCGGATCCCTGGCCTCCAATACAATAGAACACAACCATTTCATTTTGAAGAAAGAATCTCAGTCATATAACTTTTATTGATGCAAATCCATGGATGTCTTTCCAGATTCTGAGGCTATTTTGGATGAGCAACTGGTTTTCTTAAGAAACTTGCCATTCTATTTCAAGTGAACCCATTGATGTAATAGCTTCCATCTTTTGTGATAACCATCGTTGGCAACAAAGTTCGGGAAATGGAATTTGACTCCATTGTATTTTCGATTTAAATTTCAAACAAAAAATGAGATTTTCACTTGGGCAGCAGCAGAGGTCGGCGGCGGCGGCAGGTGTGGTGGCGGTCGGCAGCAGCAGAGGTCGGCGGCTCGTCATCGTGAACCCAACTCTCCTCTTCTCTGTCTGAGTTGATTTGGGGAAGAAGGGGAAAGTTGCGAGATTTCAACTTTTGGGGTTTTTTTTTTTTTTTTAAAACAACAGGCCCCAAAACGACGTCGTTTTGGGGCTGTTGTCCAACTTGTTGTACCAATCTGTTGTGTATGTAGCATTTCCGCAAAAGTTTTTTTTTTAAAAACAACAGGCCCCAAAACGACGTCGTTTTGGGGCTGTTGTCCAACTTGTTGTACCAATCTGTTGTGTATGTAGCATTTCCGCAAAAGAAAGTTGGCGAATCATAAACAACCCAGGAGCTTATTGGATCAGGATGTTGAAGGGTATTTATTTCCCAAAGACCAGTTTTTTGGAAGCTTCTAGAGGAGCCAGGCCTTCTTGGATATGGAACAGTCTGTGTCAAGGGAGAGATCTTCTTAAGAAGGGGCTCAGGTGGCAAGTCAAATCAGGAAAGAGTGTGAGGTTCTGGACTGATCAATGGGTACCCAAGCTCAACAATTTCCAAGTCCAATCTGTTAGAAGGGATGAAGAAGATCAGACTCTGGTGGCATCCTTTATACACCAACCTACTAAAACCTGGAATGTTCAGAAGTTGAAAAGGTACATCTCTGAGCAGGAAATAAAGGCCATAACAACCATCCCTCTTTCAAAGGATGATGAGCCTGATACAATTGTTTGGCATTACTCTAAGAATGGTAAATACACAGTTAAGAGTGGATACCATTTTGCTAGAAACCTGAAATCCTCATGCAGCTTTTCTACTCCTTCCTCTTCCTTCCAACCCCCTCCCTCCTTTTGGAAATTTATTTGGAACCTTAACATACCCCCTAAGGTCAAACACTTTTGGTGGAGAGCTTGTAGGAATATCCTTGCTACCAAGGAAAACCTCCATAAGAGGAAGTGCTCTAAGTCCCCTATGTGTCCAATCTGCTCCAAGGCGGTGGAATCAATTGAGCATCTGCTTTTCCAATGCAAAAAAACTAGGGCTGTATGGGATTGTTGCAATCTTTTGAAGTTTTCCAGTGGAATGTTAGTTCAGTCACGAAGTGGACCTATGAGGTGATGAATAGCAATTATGGTAAAAGCAACAACAGAATTCTTTTGGGTAGAGCTGCTTTGACTGGATGGGGTATATGGAAAGCCAGAAACGAGTGCATCTTTCAAAACCTACCAGTGGTGGCTAAGAAGATTTCTCTGAAGATTGAACAGGCATGGGATGAGCTTAATTCCCTCTCGATTAAGCCTGCTATTCCTACTCCCGGCACCTCTGATTCTTCCAGCTCTGAGGTGAGGAAATGGACACCACCAGATATAGATAAAGTCAAATTCAATTGTGATGCATCTTGGAACAAGGAAACTGGGGCTGGTTTTGGTGCAGTGGTCATGAGAGATCATAAAGGTGCCTTAATTGATGGCAAGAAGTTTAGAGTTATTGGCACTTCAGCACTGACGTGTGAGGCTCTGGCCTTAAGAGAAGCATGCATGATGGCAAGAGCTTTGAAGCTAAAGGATGTACAGATTGAAAGTGATAACAAGGAGCTCATCTCTCTTAGTGTTTCTGAGCTTGACCCCCCTTGGGAGTGTGCTTGCGTTATCCAGGACATTAGGAAAATTGTACTTGATTTTAATCTTCTTGTATCCTGGATCCCTAGGTCTTTTAACAGAGCTGCCCATTGGGTGGCATCACGTGTATCCGGATTGCTTCCTCAGAACTGGGTTTCTTTGATCCCAGCTGAGTTAAGCCAAATCCTCTTATCTGATTGTTAATCTATAGAAAATGTCCCTCTGTTCAAAAAAAAAAATTCATGAGACAGGAAAAGGAAATGGTTTTCACGCTCTCCATTTTATAATTCACACTTTTTTTTTTGTCTTTATTCACATGAATTTATAATCTTGCCCTTCTTCAATACACTTTTTTCACATGAATTTATAATATTACCCTTGCATGTGTGAAAAAAGTGTATTGAAGAAGGGCAAGATTATAAATTCATGTGAATAAAGACAAAAAAGAGTGTGGATTATAAAATGGGGGTGTGAAATTCATTTCCCATAGGAAAAGCTTCTGAGTATTCACTTAATAAAGAATTTTTTTTTAAAAGTGTAATTGGCAGGAACAAACTTTCCTGCGATATATAATTCCTTCCTTTTTGCACGGTGTATTTTGAGGAAAAGTGAATTCTAGTGGGAAAAATATTTTGTGGGTTCTTATTTTTCTGACATCTAAACACTCAAAAAGTTTTGAAAATTTGATTTTTCTATCATTTTCCATACTTTCTTTTTTGACAGCTGAACGAGGCCTATAGGATTAGTGCAAGGGCGTTAGGTAAAATAGTTGGACTAAGACCATCTCTAGCAGCTTAAGCAAAAATTTAGTCATTTTGTCCCCCAAAAGTGTCATATAGCGATATAACTAGCAAAAAAATCACCTCTATCCAATAGCCTCCACTTGGCTAAAAAAAAAAAAACCCCTTAGAATCATCTTCACCTCTCGAGCAAATGAGCAATAAGTGCGAGGGTGGATCTCTCTCTGGCACCACTTTTGACCAGTGCGTGCGAGGTCACCGGAACTCCGTCAGCGACGAGTCTTGCACCAATCTAGTCGTCTCAACGAGAGCTACATTTTGGGTGTCTCAAAACGATTTTAGGGTTAATGTTCCGACGACCCATTTTTCTCGGAGAGAGAGAGAGAGGGGGGAGAGAGGCTGGTGACCTCACCATAACTCGCTTGCTGTGGCGAGGTATTGTAGCAGCTCGGATTTACCGAGGTTGTTGGGTTTCATTTTCGGGTGAAAACCTCGCCAGTTTGGTCTTGCCATAGCACATGGTGAGACTGATGGAGATACTCTAAAATCAAGAAACATCCTTCGCAACCCTCTTCAAACCCCTTTGTATTTTACATCTATCCTCAACTTTGCTACACTACCTCGGGATGGGGGCAATTTCCCATTTTTAAATAAAGTGATAAACCTCTAAAAAGATACTGGAGTAGTTGATATATGTGAAAAAAATGATCCGTCTCGAACATAGGCATCTAAAAAACCGCTTTAAAAAATTACACACCCTTCTGTTGTTGTTACTATACATAGAACAGCGTTGGGTTTTGAGGTGGAAATGGAATATATAGCATGTTAGGGCTTTGAGAAGCATGGACAAAAACTTGGTCTTGTGGCCCATACGGTTTGGAAATTAATTGAACAAGGCCGCTTATGTTACATTGCAATCCTGGTCCTTACTTTTTTTTTTTTTTGGTACATCGCATTCTTGGTCCTTACTTCTTACGCTGTGTGTTGTGAAATTTTATTGTACTTGCAAGCGCAAGAATCAACCAAAATATAGTTATTCAAGAGCAAGGTCGATATAGGACTTGTACCTTTTTTCGTAGGAAAACTAAATACATCATAAAGTTGTTAAACCCTAACCTACTTAACAAACGTGTGACTGTTTTTTCTAACCTGAAAGTAAATAAATAATGACGAAGGAAACAATTAGTAACCTTTAACATGTAAGCTATCACAGAAAAATATAATTGAACAAATTCAACGAGTAAGCTCTCATGGTTTCCTAGCTATTTTTAACATCGCCTATTTTCCCTTCGTTTTGAACAAATTCATCTAACTCTCATTGTCCAAACTGGATCCGGGGTGGGTGTTGTGTGGTAGGTGTTGTGCGGTAAAATGACATAATTTTTGGCACATCTTTGAAGCTTCCAAAGACCTTGTTTGGAAGAAGGAAAAAGCCACTACAAAGTGCCTAAACCCTAAACCCAAATCGCCTAAACCCAAAGTGCCTAAATCCACTATATCCTACCCCAAAGAACCTAAATCCCCTAAAATTAAACCTTAAAATTGAACCTCAAAATTAACTCTCCAAACAGGGCCTATTGAAGTGTACCAAAAAAATGAACAAAACTACGTCGTTTTGCCGTACAACACGGCGCACAACATGTACCACACAACACCTCCCCCGGATTCGTCCAAACTTTAAATTAAAAGAAACTTCACCTCATTTTATTAACTAAATTTTAAAGCTTAACAACATCAATAAAGATAGATATGAATCACCCAAAATAAAAGAAGTTAAAGGAACATATAATCATGAAGGAGGTGGCTTAGAAAGAAGGCCATAATGTACTCAAATTCTTCTACTGTCATTGTGATGTAGTAGAATTTTTCATCACAAACCCAGGCACAAAATATGCCACAGGGCATGTAGTTTTCAAATTTGGCGTCCTCAAACTTCAGTTATCCATCGCAAGATCCTAGCGGATTGGCGGTGAGATACTCTATACCTTAGTTATATTGCTTTTTAAAGCAAATTATGTAATGTATTTCATATGCTCAAAAGTTATGTTATGTTATGAAGAAATCATGTTTTGATGAAATGATTTTTATGTTATATCGTTTAGACAATGGAAATATGTCATGCTTTGTTATTTAAAGATTATGATGTTACGAGCGTGACTATGTTAAGAAGATCACCTTGGCATGAAAAGGTGAAAATGTAATGAGATTACGATTTTATGATCTCAAAAGAATATTGATGAATCCAGACAGTGTCCCGGGTCAGGGGACGGATTTTAAAGATATCATGACCAACGAAGGGGTTGTAAGGCAGGAATGCTATGTGGCACCAACTAGCTGATAATCACGAAGTTCACAATGTATATTCACCAGCTGATTGTGGATCTTCGAAATAAAGAATAGTTGAGATCAATGTCATCAAAACAGAGTACCGACCAGAAATTATCCGGAGCTTTCATAAGATTGAATTAGATAAACTGTGAACATACCTGCAGCTGGTGGATTCTATATTGCAAGATTAGCCTTCCCATTTTTTGGTACTTGAGAAATGACATTTGCTGCTCTGAATGATTCCCGATTTCCATTGCGCTTCTCAAGCCCAAAAATAACTCAAAATATACAGTGGCAATATCATTGTACCAATTTCTTTCTTCTTTATTAATCACCTGGCATTTGTAACACTATGCCCGGGAGAAAATAACAATTCAACTCGTTACAAATAAATTATTCCAATGCTAAAATAAACGCATTAAATAACAAACAACCAATAACCCAAACGACTGATGCATAGCAGATCATCGACTCAAACAGGAGCAAGAGTCTCAATGTACTGATAAGTATCATAATATCTAAATGGCAGCGCACAGCTTACACCAATTTCCTCTTCAGGTGCCAAGTTCAGAAGTTCCTTCAAAGTACCATCCTTCAAATTATATGATACAACTTTACCAGGTACATTCAACAGTAGAAAGGACTCGTCCTCATTCTCTTGGCGAATAACGCCAAGTATAGAGTGAGCAATTTTAGGGAATGCAGGCACAACACCACCAAGATCAACATGATACTTGACAAACCAACCAGAGTAGTCCCTTTCCATCTCAAAAACTCGGAATTCTTTCCCCAGCTCCTGAATAAGATGCAAATGATCATTAGACTCGCCAAAGTACCTGTACCTCTCCCCTCTACACGAATACCTCCGATACACTGGAGCTGCCGGCATTCCTTCAAGACATTCTAAATCGACATTGAAACGCAACCAGGCACCACTCCAGTGAATGTTTCCATTCCAAAACACCCCCTCAGTGAATTTATTTCCACATCTTTTTGCTGTGAAGCGATTCCCAGAGACCCTCCAATGGCGGGTCTCCGATGAATATATGTCAATCTGATAGCGACAAATGGCTGCCCAACTTACACAAATTACTTTGTAATGAGGCGACTTTGATGGATCAAAAGCTAGATGAAACCCAACAATGGCATCGTATGCTGGCAATGCACAATTAGGAGGTGGGTCCAAGGCTACATGCTGCTTGGTGGTGGGATTTAATAAGTAATAACTGCAGTAGTGAAAGGTAGAACAGAGCAACAAACCATTACAAGATTGGTGCATAAAGATACCTAAAAATTTCCCCCTTTTTTTTTTTTTTTTGTTTTTGATCCGCCCTGAAAAATCCCCATTGCTTTGAAGGAAACTGAGAGACTTGAACGGAGGAGGATCCCTGGAGGGAGAAGAGTTGAGCGAAACGAATTCCAAATCGGCGGCGCCTTGCGGAAGAGGAAGCTGGAGAGTCTCCGGCGGCGTCTTGTGGATGAGGAAGCCGGAGAGTCTGCGGTTAGGGTTCCGAAGGAGGAGGAGAGAGATGAGAGAGAGCCAGTGTCTGGACACGCTTTTGAATCGAACCAGAGACTTAACGGGGGCGCGAATGAGGATCTCGGATAGGACATCTTCGTTGTCGGCGATTGCCCGGGTTGATGACAGTGGCGTTGATAGCTCCATAGCTATGGAGTGAATATCCCATTCTTCACATATGTTCTCTAGTGGAATAATTTATAGCAAAAAAAGATACGTGTAAGCACATCCGTGGACGTATCGTGCACGGACGGCGCATTTCAATCGTCCAAAAGTATTTTTGACGATCCGGATTTTAAAGACTCTTTTACTTTTAATAGAACTATATTTTTTTTGATCCGAACCGCAATTTTTATTGACACGGACGGTCTAAATTAGTTCGTTCGGGATGCCTACGCGACCAATCGGTACGCATCGCCGGACTGAATCTATAGTACTACATGCACAACACAAGTAACACAACGTTTAGTTTGGCTTGGTTTTGAGGTGGAATACATAGTGCAGGTTTGGGCTTGGAGAAGCATGGCCTAAAACTTGGGCTTGTGGCCTATATGGTTTGGGAATTAATTCATAATTAAATTGGTTCGTTTAAATTACCAACGCCGTTAATCCGCATCGTCGGACTGAATTTATGGTACTACATGAGGTGTCAATTGACAACCCAACCCATTTAATCCAACCCAACTTGTCCACTTTATAACCCAACCCAACCCATCCATATTATAATTTGGGTTGATATAAGTTGAATCCATATTAACCCATAATTACATGGGTTGAAAATAAGTTGAAAATGGGTTAATTCCCAAAATTAAAACAGAAAATTGGTCTAAAGGCCAAGTTTGGAGTTTTAAATGGTGTTTAGTCCAACTTAACTTATTTTAATGCATCCAATACATTGATAGAAAATATTTGAGGGCTCAAGGATAATACTAGACAAAAATACCCTTAATGAATTAGAGTAATAAAGCCGCACGTGGAGGAGGCAAAAAAGTCGCGCATCTTTGAAAGTAACTTGTCTAAAGGTCAACCGGAGTATTACGTTTTTCACCCAAGTGACGGGGACAACCTGTCACTTTCAATACCCGCGTCACTTTCAATAAAAGCCATCACGTGTCTCTCTCTCTCTCTCTCTCTCTCTCTCTCTCTCTCTCTCTCTCTCTTCATGCTGGGACATTAATTGGTTTCAATTTTGGGACTTTTTCTCTTATGTGTGGGACAAAATTAATTGGGTTCAATTTTCATGCAGGTGCACTAGGATTTTGGTTTGGAAACTGACTTTCATGCAGGACCCTGGGTTTAGGTTTATGTGTGACTTTTTTCAATTATAGGGTTTTAGTGGTTTAGGCACTTTCGTGGGTACCCTAGTGTTTTAGGCATTTTCATTGGTACCCTAGTGTTTTAGGCACTTTCGTGGGTACCCTAGTGTTTTAGGCACTTAGGGTGCACTTTCCAATTATAGGGTTTTAGTTGTTTAGACACTTTCATAGGGTACCCTAGTTTTTAGGTTTAGGGTGCACTTTCCAATTATAGAGTTTTAGTGGTTTAGACACTTTCTTAGGGTACCCTAGGGTTTTAGACACTTTTATAGGGTACCATAGAGTTTAGGTTTAGGCACTTTTCATTAGGTTTGAGGGTTTAGGCACTTTCATTGGCTAGTGGGGGCATTTTTGGAATGTGTAGGTGATTTGTCCTCTTGGCATTAAAGAAAAAGTTGATGTCCTTATTGAAGTAAACGGATCCAAATTAAAAAGGCTAACAACGGGCGAAGCAAAAATTGCAGCTCCCTCTCTCCTCTGCAGAATGCGTCTAAGAGCATCCCCATCAGGTACTACAAATACCCCTTGTGGTTATTTTGTTGAGCCAAATGGTAGAAAACCCCTGAAAATCAGCCTCAACAAGTGTTGGGCTAAATTGCAAAATTTATATATTTGCTACAGTAACTCGCTAGCTGGGTAATGTTACTGTTCATGGGTTACCAAATACTTTAATATATTGCTACAGTAACTCGTCCTTTACTTTCTGCCAACTGCACCCCGCCGGCCCCACTCACTCTTTCTCTCCGTCTCTCTCTCTCTCTGTTTAATAATTTTTTATTCTTAAAGTCTCCACTTGCACAATTCCCCAACTGGGGAAGAATATTTTAAGACAAAGGGTTTTTTTTTATGAGACTTGAGGGGAATAGTAAAGTTAGGATAGAGAGTCTAATTTTGTGAATTTTTGGATAAGTGGCTTGCTAATTTATAAAAGGTGTTTTTGAGGTTAAATTTGGTGTTTTTTTTGTCGAGTCTGATGAGGATGCCCTAAGTTGGACTGTAGGAATTGTGTTTGTGATCTCGTTGTCTTTATTTATGTTAACTGTTAAGTTTAAAAAACTATTTAAACATTAATAAATACATAATCAAGTCCTTTTTTTTTTTTTTCAAAACATAACTAAGTAATTTTTTTGAAAGACAAAAATACTTCGATAATTCCATCAGGTAAAGTATGAGTTTAGCCTAACATTTTGGAGACTTTTTTTTATGGTTGTTTTATTCTCTCTCTTAAAATTTTATAAGTTTGAGTATAATTTTTACATCACGTAGTTCGACATTTATAAATCAATGTTGGAAAAAGTTCATATAAAATAACAAAATTTTCAAAAAAGTGAGTACAATTTTGTTCAGTGATTCTTTTTGTTCACCCTCACTACTACATACACAACACAACACAAGTAACACAACGTTTGGTTTGGTTAGGTTTTGAGGTGGAATACATAGTGCAGGTTTGGGCATGGCCTAAAACTTGGGCTTGTGGCCTATATGGTTTGGGAATTAATTCAATAAGGCCAGGCCCTTATGCTACATTGCATTGCAAAAAAATTATCATTAAGGCAAGAAAATAAACACTCCTATTTATTACCATTAAGGTTAGTCATATTTTTTAATTACCATTACGGTCAGTCACTTTTTTTTGGGTTTCGTCACTTAGGGTATCAAGTTTAGACACTTTCATAGGGTTTTGGGATTTTGGCACTTTCATTAGGGGTTTTGAGTATAAGCACTTAGAGTATCATACGGTTTCATAGAGTTTTAGAACTTTAAGCACTTTTTCATAGGGTTTTTGCAGGTTTAGGCACTTTCATTAGGGTTTTAGGATTTAGACACTTAGGGTATTATACGGTTTCCTAGGGTATTAGAAGTTTAAGGACATTCATAGGGTTTTGGGGGTTTAGGCACTTTCGTACGGTTTTAGAGATTAGGCACTTTTATAAAAAGGTGTGTGAGAGAGAGAGAGAGAGAGAGAGAGAGAGAGAGAGAGATTGAAATGATGACAAAAACCCAAACGAAAACCTTAACGGTGCATTCTAACTTTTTTCTCGGAGCTCGCGGGAAGTCCCATCCCATTTTAGCACATACACTTTTAGCGTATACAGAGTTGTGCATTCAGGCTCCCTCGCGGACATCAATCCTCTTGCCCCATTTGACAACATATGCAACTTCGTGTCTGACCTATACAAAAAAAGGTTCATCGGTTGCAATCTTTGGGTACGATGCTATTTCCCTCGCTGCAAGTTCAGGCCAACTCTGTTGTTAAACTTCATATTTGATCTAATTGAGGCTCCGTTTGTTTCAGGCGGAAACCATTTTCTAGAAAACTTTTTCCACAGAAACCATTTTCTAGAAAATAAAACGTTTTCTAGTATTTGATTGTGAGATGAAAACATTTTCTATTGTTTGGTTGACAAGGAAACCACTAATGTGATAAAATCACTTTCCAATCTGTTCGAAACCAAAAAAAAAAAAGAAACTCCCTAAGAAATAAAAAATACAAAGCCCAATACGTTCAAATTCAAACCAAAAACTAAAGCTGAGATTTTTGAGGTCCAAGATATTACATTTTCAGTTCTATAATAAAATTGAATTGGGTCTTCATGGGAATGTGTTTGGCTCAATGCACTGTTTGATAAACAACGTACAGAGTTTTGCATAAAAGGGCACCTTTGGGCTATTTCTTCGAACAGGTTGTATGCACTCCGAACAAGAGGCCACATCCATCTACATATATAGAAGAAAAGGAAAGAAAGCTCATGAGAGAGAGAGAGAGAGAAAGAGAGAGAGAGAGAGAGAGAGAGAGAGAGAGAGGAGGCTCCTCTGCGAACTCCCTTCCCTCTCTAGAAAACTAGCATCTGGATTTTGATGACTACGATATGTTGTACATTTGTTAACCCAAATTCTTTGATTTCAATAGATTTATCAGTGAGAGTAGATAGAAAAGTGAATCAGTAGCACTTAATTGCTGAGGTCTCATCTGGATTTGGGTTAGCTTGGACGATGGCGGCACCCGGCGGCGGCATGTGAATCAGTAGCCACCCATGTCAATAGACAGAGACGGAGACGTTAGCTTGGACGACGGAGGCACACGGCGGTGGCGGCAGCTTCGGAGGAGTAGTTGCTGACGGAAGGAGATGGCGGGGAGAGCTGCCGCCGCCGGTGACGATGGTATTGGAGAGAGAGAGAGAGAGAGAGAGAGAGAGGCTGTCATACCCGTTCCGAGTATTTAGGTTTAATTCACATTTTCTAAAATTGATTATGGATTTATACATGTGTTTACCTTAATTGCGTGTGTTACTTGCGTTAAGTGACATTATTTGGAGGTATGCGAAACATAATGTTCTCATTGGGTGGGAGTAGTTTTTGAGATGTGGGGTGGCTACACCCAATAATTTCCCTAAAGGGGATATTTGTTCTCCTCTTTATCTTGTTCCCAAAAACAATCTGTGAGAGGGAGAGAGAGAGACGTAGAGAAGAAGAAGAAGAAGAAGAAGAAGAAGAAGAAGAAGAAGAAGAAGAAAGAGAAGAAGAAGAGAGGAAGGAAAAAAGGGGAAAATTAGGGGAAAAACCTAATTCAAGGTAAGGGTTTTGATTCTTGAATTCCTTAATTTTTTGTTGATTTCATGTCATAGATGGATTAATTTCAGTTGGTTTATGGTGTTGGGTTTGGTTCTTGGAGTTATAGAACTCATGATTTCGTGGGTTTGGTTATAACTCACTGTTGGAGTTCATGAATTTGGATTCTGACCTGTTTTCACGAAATTATTTTGGGTACTTAGAAAGCTCGTAAATATTTGATATTTTTGCAGAGGATTTTTCCTTGTGTCTATCATGTTGTGTTAAATTTTCAGAGTTTAATTCGAAACACAGAAAATATGAAAAATGTTCTACCGAGCTGCTGTCGGGTTCGCGTATGTGCAGACAACACTGACACTCTTTGGGAAAATGGGCATAACTCATAGCTCGGGTATCCGTTTTGCAAACCGCTTTTTGATTTGGAAACTAGACTCGTACATTTTCGATAATATGTAGGGTTTGTGCCTTGATTTCTTATAGGCAATAGCAGTTTTTGATTTGAAGTTGATGGTTGAGGAATTCTGAAAATCTGGGCAGCCTTTTGAGCTGAGTTTTTCATGAAGTTTGTTATAGCTAAGCATGATTAATGGATATGGGTTCTCATGGGTCTTATGTATTGATAAGTTGGTGATGTTTTGGAGTTGGAATCGTTGGTAAATGTTGAGTAGGCGATTTTTAGTGAATTGTCGAAGGCAGACAGTTCCGCAGAATTTATAATCTCGTGTTTTGTTGTGTAACTTCTATTTAAGCGTTTGTGTTAATGTGTAAAGATAATCATATACTAATACTGTTTAGCTTGTGACTAGGTGACAAGTCGGGTCATCGGGAGGTGCCGAAATCGTAAGTTTGACATACTCCAGTCGAATCAGAGGTGAGTGTGTTTGACATGATTATGTTCAATTACATATAACTGTGTTGATGATGTATATCATGTGATGATGACGTGTTGTTGTGAAGATGGATGTTTATCATGCTAATAGATGTTTTAGCTGTGGATATGCATGTATGTTGTGTGTGAAAGTTGGTATCTGCGAAGGGGCTGTGGATTGGGTTACACCACGAGTACGTTGTGTCGGCTAGCTACCGGTGACAACGAGTGGGGTGTGCTCCCACAGTGACCTAGGATACATAGGATGTGGCAGACGTGCCACTTGCATGTGGTTGGTTATATACATGTTGATAATTGTTGTATAATATTGCTGTGTTTTGGATGTTGATTTGGTTGTATCTTATTGAGCATTTCTATGTCTTACATACTCCTGGTTTTCCTTTATGGTTTACCAGATAACAGGTGGCTTAGAGGGGGTCCACTACCAGTCAACGTTTGGGGTGTTCAATTGGTGTCGAGTGAATTTTGGACATGTTGTCATCTAGTACTTTTAATGATTTGTAATAAGAGAGTATTTTGAGCACATGTATTGTTTAAGCTATTTTTTTAGTAGACGGTTGTTGGTGTTTGAAATTGTGGTTAACCTTGACACTCTTATTTATGTGAGAAGTCTTCCGCTAAGTTTTACTCTGTCTGTTTGTGATGGTGGTTTAGTCTTGTGTAGAATGTCACGTGGCCGCACCGACTCGGGCCCGCATCGGGTGCCGTTTGCGGGGCGTGACAGAGGCGATTGGAGTAAATGAAATGTTGGGGAGGGCTGGTTCGACTGATAGCTCATGGAAAATGTTTTCCGGGCTTAAAATCCGGAAATCATTTTCCAGCCCAAATGGTTCATTTTTCATTGACTTCGGAAAATGTTTTCCATTGACTTTACTTTTCCGTCGTACCAAACACCAGAAAATATTTTCCACTAGAAAAGTTTTTCCAGAAAACGTTTTCCGCCCTAAACAAACGGAGCGTTAGCCTCTTTTGGGTACGACCAGAAAGAATCATAGGCTAGGCAGTCGGACTAAAACCTTTATGTGAAAATGATGTCCAATAAGTATTAGGCAATGGCCAATAATGCATCTAAGAACTTCCCAAGTATACTAATATTGCAAAGGCTTCAGTTTGGGACCTAGCATCTAAGACACATCAACACATGCACAGTAGCAGCTAAAACGTATGTTGTGTGCTCTCACTCTACGAACTGATCTGGGCAGCTGGTTTGCACCTTGAAAAACTGATTTTTATTTTTTTTTTGCTGCCAAAGGCTATCAATTTCCTTGCTAACTTGCACTAACGGATAAACTCTAAGAGCTCAAATTGACTTGCATTGCTTTACGTTAAACTATGTGCGTTTCTTCCATTGGTATTACCTGTGATTTTATTCGTTGGGAAAACCTGCAATCAAATTTAATTTTAAAAAATGCCTTCATCTTTTATCCTCAGGTGCATCCGCAATGCAGCCGCTATCAAAGAACTAACTCCCCATTGCAACCACAACAATATCTCCAGTTTCCAATATTACCCTTACACAAAAACACATGATCCCTCTAATGCAGCCCCAATATCTACCAATTAAAGGCCTCACAGAGTTGGTTAATTTCAACCAAAAGTATACGTATCTCACATGCTCAATATGCTCAAGAGGAACCAATGCAATTGGAGATGGCGATTTCTGGTGCAACTATTGCAATGACAAAGTTTCTCCATTGACAAAGTACAAAGCAAACTCATGCTTATTTCACATTCAAAGAAGGATTAACATACTAACCATTCCCATCTATAATATGCAGGGTCAAATTTGAACTATGCATTACAGACCCCACTAGATCGATAGACGCTGTCAAATGAGGAAGCAAAACATCCAGGCGAAAGCGTAGACATGGAAGATCAACCTCAAGATGGCGAAAGCAACAACCTCACCAAGAAAAACGATTAAGAAGATCGACCAGCAAACTTTTGAACAGCAGCACATACTAGCAAACTCTTGATTGTGAAATATTTGCTTCAGCGGCAGCTCACTAACCCACCTGATTTTTGAAGGCGCAACACTTGTTTAGAGTTTAGACTACAACTCAAGCACCTAACAAAGTACAGATAGTACATATTATGTTCAAATGTGTAAATCACCATGCTACTGGTGATCAGTTTGTGCTACTGCTGCTAATATTAATGCTGCTAAGTTTATCTCCCTCCACTTAATACATGGTATGCATAATATACATGAAGAATGCTGGTTTGCACTGACAACCAATCTCAGAGCACCCAGTACGACGAAAAATCCAGTTTGTGCACGATGGTTCAAAAATCCTCTCAGAAGTGAATTATATGTGTAAGTGCTGGACAGGAAGATTTTTGAGGTCTACAGGGTCAGTTAACCAACTCTCATCTTCTAATTTAAGGGCAAGAATTTTATTATTGTAGCAACGCAGCCAAGTGAAAGAATCTTGTGTTTCTATCACCTTCAAAAATCCAGTTTGTGCACGACTTCAAAGCCCAGAACTCTTCTTCAAGGCGAAGAAGGTGATTGAGATCACTCACAAGAGTAGTCTCAAGATTTTGCAGGAAATCACAAGACTTACGTTCAAGAGCTTTTTGAATATCCCCTTACCAGGATTTGATATTTCTTTTTATAGAAAAAATGTTCCCTAAGAGTCTCATCTTTCTTCTACAGTGGATATGGGATAAGAAGCAGAATAAGGGAATTCAACTACTCATTCATCAATATTCTTCCACACACAACTTCGTATTCAAACTGATATTGCAATAAACGGCATACCCGAATTGACTGCGTGGTGAGCTTCACCCATGCTGATTTGCAATTGCATTGTCGCGTCGGCGAGCATTGAGCGATAATATGAGGTACACCTGGAGCTTCACTCAAGGTATTATACAGCCTACAGTGAGTTTTCTTCGGTCTTTCGTTATCATCAGCCAAAAAAATCCTACCTTCTTCCCATGTTCCTTCGGCCATAAAACTGTAGCCAAATCCTGCGTTTACCCCGTAAAAAGACCTCGACCCCATAGATGCCATCCTCACGGTCACGATGGCATCCTCCAGCATAAGACGGTATATCTTCACGTCGTCAAACCCAATGACCAAGATATACGTTTCTAATTCTTCAAAAAGGATTGATGATCCTAAAATGTCTAACCCATTCATCCCATCCAAGTCATCTGCGAAAGGGGCGTGGAGATATACTCCAGTACTCACAGAGTAAGCATGAATGTTTCTATTGCTATCAAACCATATCACCCTGTTACTTCCAAAGGCATAACCAAATAAAAGATCATTCACCAAATTTCCTTCACCTACTGTCTGCACCATGTCCTCTTCCCACACCTCCTCCCCACTTTTATGTTTATGTATATGCAATATCCCGTCCCGGAGTTCTACCATTAAAGTCAGTGATGGATCTCGGAATAATCCTTTGGTTTCCTCTCCCAATTCCAGTAACGGTAACGGACGAAATTCACTGGTATTCAAGGAATAGAACGTGACTCGACTCAGCTGATTGCCGTCATCCTCCTGATTGACGACCTCATTGGCGACGTCGTTCTCGTTTACCGATAATAGAAGCCATCCAGTGTACGAATATCCTCGGATGACTGCGCTCCTCCAATTTTGGAATGCCAACCGTGCGGTGATTGCTGTTCTAGGATGGAAAATCTCAAAGAAATTGGTATCTTTGTGCTTGGTTACAAGCACCGGGAAGTCTGGGCTTAACCTCTCGCTTTCTGGACCCACCATAAGATAAGGTCTGATGCTCGGAGCACCACGACCTTGAAAGGAGAAGAAATCATATAAGTAAGCCAAAACCACCTGCAAAATTAGCAAGGATGAAGCACACTCTTGACATGCATAAATTCCCAATTACAAATTACTTGAGTATGAAAAAATCAGTCATGTATCAGTTTTAATAGACAACCGAGTCATGATTTGAGTAGTATAGATAACTTGTCCATATGGGTTGCACGCATATACATATTTCCTAGTCCTCTGGTCTATCCAGACTTTTGATTTTATATGGCTTGTTTAGAAGTTAAGGATATCAAATAAAATGAGATATTAAAGGAATAGCAAGTACTAGTATTTAGCAGTGAAGTAAAGAACCTAATTAAGCTACCGACATAATATAACATCATCATAGCGCTGAAACAAGAGTCAACTATAGACATATCATACCATCATCTGAATAGGAGCGATTCCTGTTATGAATTTACACTTGAATGTTCCTTCATGCTTCTTGTTTCCGGTACAATTGATACTCATTGAAACCTTGTGGCTATCAGAATTCGAGTTACTAGAAGTAACTGCAGCAGAAAACAAGTAAATCTATTTAGTAAGGTGATACTGTGCCAAACCATGAGATCTCAATAATCTCAACATGCCTTTCTCCATCCAATCAATGTGTCTCTGTAACTCAGCATCCAGCGGCATAAGCTTCTTGATCTTGATATCTGACCATGAATTCGTGGTTGTAAAATATCATTTACCAAGTAGAATTTGAGTTTGAACGGACATTAAAAGGATATCTAAAGACAACAAGCTCACCATATGCAGGAACAGACTGATCATTGAAATAAGTCTCGGGAAAAATGTCTCTGATGTAACCTATATCCAAACTGTCAATTCCTAGCTGGTTCCTCGTCTGTTTCAGGCGAATAACAAAATAATCAGCAAATCACGAAGTTCACTATGTATTTTTACCAACTGACGATCAGGGTTAGAGACTAGGAATGATAACAAAATAATCAGCAAATCACGAAGTTCACTATATATTTTCACGAAGTTCACTATGTATTTTTACCAAAGAACCGTCCACAATGTCCTTCAAGGCATTTTGAATTTGAGTACGCCGCAGCACGTAATTAGTTGAATCAGGCTTGATAGGGACGGAGTGAAAGTTCGATATCAGGAACACCAACAATGTTGCGAGATTCAGTTTGACAGTAACAGCATCACGAGAAGATGATTGAACAGTGTTGACTTCCGTTGATGTATCTTGAAGAACAAACTGCAGAATAAATACGTTAGGGTTTTGAATTAAAGTTTCCAGGTCTGGATCGAAGAGTAATGACTCGAGTCAAATGCTCTGTAGCACAAAGTTTTGAGATCGATGACATCAAAACAGAGTATCAACCAGAAATTATAAGGAACTTTCACAAGATTGAATTACAGAAAGAAGAATCAGTCATGAGACAAGAACAATCGATTGCTATTTTCTTGTGTTTCTCTCTCATCTCTTACAAATCTTGGAGTATAATGTTATTTGAAGAAATCAACAGTAAATAGTAAAGATTGGAATACAAATAACAATTAGGTCAAAATCTGTTTAAATTCAAACGAAGACAAATGAGGACTACTCGTTGAGCCGTTTGAATTCGAACGAAGACAAGCGAAGAGTAATGACTCGAGTCAAATGCTCTGTAGCATAAAGAAGTTTTTAGATCAATGACATCAAAACAGAGTATCAACCAGCAATTATAAGGAACTTTCATAAGATTGAATTACAGAAAGAAGAATCAGTCATGAGACAAGAACAATCGAGTGCTATTTTCTTGTGCTTCTCTCTCATCTGTTACAAATCTTGGAGTATAATGTTATTTGAAGAAATCAACAGTAAACAGTAAAGATTGGAATACAAATAACAATTAGGTCAAAATCTGTTTAAATTCGAACGAAGACAAATGAGGACTACTTGTTGAGCCGTTTGAATTCGAACGAAGACAAGGGAGACGGAAATGGATATCTAACGAAGACCGATCGGCTGTATGTGAAGATCGAAAGGTGAATAGTACCGGCAGAAGCTGGTCCTGGTCGTTGATCTCCAATTCCTTCAGTTCATGAACAACAACCTGAGAAAATTACAGTGAGATTCAGAGCTTTTGAAGTCGAGAAGATGAACACAATTGCAAATAATTCGAAGAGATCTCTCTGTACTCACCATTTTTATGAATTCGGTTTGAGATTTCTCACGAAGAAACTGAGAGAGAGAGAGAGAGAGAGAGAGAGAGAGAGAGAGAGAGAGAGAGAGAGAGAGAGAAACTCAAATCGCACCCTAGACTTCGAAAATTTGAATCTGGAATTATTTGCGGGAGTCTGCGGAGTTCGTTGGGAAGTTTGAGCTGGGTATCATAGGCGCGAGTTTTAACCGTCATTGTGAAAGTTCGTCTACGCGCACGCGCACAGACTACCCACAGGCCACAATGTCTTATGGGCCCACTTTGGAGTTTGATAAAAACGATCTAAACCGTTCATTAAGTTTAACAAAGTTTCACGTAGTGTAGCGCTTCCAAACATCACCTCGGTTGGATGATTGTAAGTTCTTAATTCAATCTTCTAATTTTTTCATTTAAAATTAGGATCATGCATATTGCATGAAAAGTTAGAAGATAGGAATTAAGAACTTACACCGTCATCCAATTCAGCTAATATTCTACGAGGACTATTAGAGAAATTGTTTTAATTTAATGAACGGTTTCGATCGATTGTGTGAGACATCAAAATGGACCCGACCTCTATGCGCAATATGTGTGTATCACACGCCTATGTGCGTAGTCTTTTTGCAACCAAAACTACTTAATAGAAGAATAGAAGAGTAAAATAACCAAAGTGCCCCTACAACCTTACAATAGAAAATGGCCGAAATACCCTAGTTATTTTTGGGGAAATGATTTTCACACCCCATTTTATCCCCCCAAACACTTTTTTTTTATTTTTTTTATTTTTTATCTTTATTCACCTTGAAATTACCAAATTACCCTTACCTTATGAATCACTCTTTCCCTATGAAGGACAATTTGGTATTTTAAAGTGAATAAAGACAAAAAAGAGGGAGTGTTTGGGGATAAAAGAGGGAGTGAAAATAATTCCCCTATTTTTGTAGACATGCTAATTTCCAGCCAATCGCAAACTCCTATGTGGTGTAAATCCTAATGAATAGAAGACAATAATTATAGCATGCGAGATAGTTTCTAGCAAAAAATACTAATAAACATTGCATATTTTTAAGTTTAGCTAACCCCATCTTTTTTAATACTTTAACAATACTATTTATTTTATCTATTATTTCATTATTTGTTAAAATATCATCTTTCTCTTTTCATTTTTATATTCATTTATATATTTTCCTCTTCCCCATTGCTGATTTGGGCTTCAATAGGGGCAAAACGTCACCATTTAATGCCTTCTCCCTCTCGTAGGGCACTGATGGTTGTGTTGAAAGACAACTTTGGGGTCCACACACAATGATTCAAGTCATTTAATAATTTCAAAACAATTGTTCAAGTGGTTATGTGAAACATTTTATCTGGGGTTCTGTTGTACACTAGAAAATGTATAGCTCGAATTAAATCCAATTCCATGTGAGAGCCATTGTTTGAATTTAATCCAAGCCATGCACTTTTACAACGGACAGCCGAATGGGGTGCATGGCATTGTGCCATACGCCTAATGCACAACAGGACCCCTTGTCCGTAAAACATTGGCTCAGTCAAATGATCGTAAACACTTCATCTAATCTTTTAATTTTGGACTCCGAATAAATTTTGAAGAAAAGTTAGACGGCTGTGTGCATCCCCTAAATCTGAAAATGATATATTGTAAGATTGTTGAGAAGAGCATTAAAAAAAAAAGAGAGAAAAAAAATTTGATCGGACATTTATAGGTATCAAAACTAAGAAGTAATATTTGGGTTTCAAAACTGTTTATTATCTCATAAGTAATTCCACGCAAATCAAACATGTGATTGGATAGAATTAGGGATGAAATTAATGTTAGAACAAATAGTCCACAAATTACCAATCCTAAGATCTTAATCACATCTATTTCAATCCGCAAACTAAACGAGACCTATTGTTTAAAGAGTGTTTGAAGAAACAAAACCTAAAATACTCGTTTAAGAACCACACAATTGAACCCCTATGTATCCACTTGAGGAAATTTTCATTTTTTTTTATATAACTGGATCGTTCAGCCAATTTGCGAGCACTTCGACTAATTTCGGGATTCTAAAGGGAATTTTCATGTTCATTAGCTTATTATTATATTCCCCTCCTCTCGCACATTTCATGTCTCAAACATAGGTTTTGTACTCCTTTTTTCTTTTTCTTTTTTTCTTTTGTTTTTTTGAACGTAACATAGGTTTTTTACTTAAGTTTGAAAGCATGCAATGGGGTGTTTGGAAGCATACATTTTCACTTTTTTTTTCCCTTTGTTTCTAGCTATTTGGATTAATTCTCAAAACTGAATGAATGTAACAGTTACAAGTAAAACTAACCATGTTGATCAGCTTTAACATTCCAATAAAAGGAGTTGTATTCTTTTAGGTCAAATTTTCCCACTATGATTAGTTTTCCTCAAAATCTCAACAAATATATAGCCGTTCATGATAGAGCTCAATAGAAAAAAAAAGGATTTATATTGCCAACCCCAATTAATTGGGACGCAAGACTCAGTTTAGTTTGGTTTGATTATTTTTCCTCAAAACTCATCCCCGCTAAAAATACTTGCCATACAATTCCCAATTCCCGCTAATATTATTTTGTACCAGTTTCCCAATTCCCATACAATTAAACTACTTGCCTTTTAACTTTCCCACTAATCTTTTGTACCACAAAAGATTTTTTTTTTTATATTTTCATCCAAAATTATTTATGTTTCCATCCCAAATTTCTTTGCCTATAGGGTATAGATTTTTTGGATAAAAACATAAATTATTTTTGCCTCTGTCCTTTATGTTTTCATCCAAAAATCCTTGATCCGGTAATCATGATTAAAATTTTTAAGGGTGTCGCATGCGCGGGCCAAATTCATAAAGGGAAACCATCATGGTTAAAATCAAACTAGCAATCATTGTCAATAGTTTTTGACTTTTTTTTTTTACCATGATTCAAGATGTTAATTTAATAATTATTACCATGTTTACAGGTACAAGAAGAGTGTACATATTCCTTATCTATATAGGCTCGCACATCGGCTGTTTTGATCTTTTTACTATGATTTTTTATTGCTTTTTTATTTTTACTATGAAATGTTGATTACATGGTTGATATATGTTTTTCCATGATATATGTTATATAGTGGAAGCTACGGTCATCTGCCTAGCCCGTTCTTTTTCGCTTAAAATACGAGATACCAGAGGCTCAAACAAAGAATAGTAAGAACGCTCACCCCTCTCTATATTATCTAAAGGGGGGCGCAGACGAGCTTCTTATCTTAGAAGAGGGGGGCGCATCAGACTGAACGGATTATAAGATAGGCTAAGCTAGGAATAGGCGGGGTAGAGAAATTGGTCGACTAATCGGGCTAATAAACTAAAGATAGGGATATACCTTGCATCCCACAAAATTAGGAAAATTACATCCCACCTATGTAGGCAACAATAATTATGTATATTAATACATATCACTAAATAAGGGTAGAAAAGATATTTTACAATTAAAAAGGATGAAAACATAACCGTTCAAAATGACAAGGATGAAAGCGTACGTGTTATCTCTAAACAGGATGATTATTTAATTACCTCTTGATTTTATGGGATTCCCATTTAATCAAATGGGAAACCAAGCCGTAGTTTGAAAACCAATTTAGGCTTGTTCGGATGAGTTATCCCTCCCCATTTTTAACTACAAAAGAAACTAAGTGGAGTACTATTTTACCCCCCTTCTTAAAAATTCATCTAAACCAAATAGTATTTTATCCTCATCTACAAATGTCACAGCAATGTGGTCCACATTTCATAAATAATACCATTACTATCTTATCTCCTCTTATTATTATAGTTTGGAAAATGCTAAAATCAGTTTACTAGCCTGTCATTAGGGTTAAAATGTGTAAAAAGTTAATAAAAGTGTGTTAAAATATATTAAAAAGAGTAAAAAATATTGAAGTGTTTTTTTTCTCAATTTTTTTTCCGTTTATTGTTGGCTCATTGGGTTGGCAATTGAATACCCTATTCATAAAGCCCAGCCTAGTTGCGGTACAGGCTATAGCCATAGAAGGCATGCATTGAGGAGTTGGCCCCACGCTTACAACTCAGACGAATGACCAAAACAAAGTCGGTTCGGATCAAGAAAGAGAATGAAGTCGAACGATCCATCGTCTGTTTGGAACTTAGAGGTTGTTTGGATGCTGGATAAGGTTTGAGTAATATCTTTGGGAAATGACCAAAACATGGTCTATAGGGCAAAAAATGACCAAAAGATGGTCATGGATTGGCAAATGACCAAATCATGGTAAGGGAAAAAAAATTACACATACATGGTAATTTACCCGTGCACTACCGAAAATGCCCCTCATTTTATTTTTTTCCCAAATCAAACCTCTCTCACTCACTCGTTCCATATTCGACACAAAGCCCAGAGAAAGCGTGGGGTTCCGATCGACCGCCAGCGATCCCCACCACCACCGCGACCACTGCACTGCAACGGCAACACCTTCCTCTCCACCTCCGGTGACCGCCTGTAAAGACCCGGAATTTTCATGAAATTCTTTATATCTTTTACTCATATATATATATTTTTTTGCAATGTGAATGAGTGGATTAATGTTTTAAAATGTGTTTCTTTCTAAGAATTATATGGGTGTGTATATCTCGGTATGCTGGGGGTCTAGTAAATGGTATGAATAAGTGTTACGATGTTGTGTGGATGTTTGGAGGTGTTGAAAATGTGTTAGAAATGATCAGGGTTCGAATTGATGAAAGTGGTAGAAATTTAGAAATTTTCAGTCTTGATACCGGTATCCAGTGAATCAGAAAGTCTAGATACCGGTATGGTTTTTTCTTGATACTAGTATCCAGTTATATTTTCTGCAGATTTTGAGCCATCAGAGATTCTAGATACCGGTATGGGTTTTTCTTGATACCGGTATCCAGCTTCATTTTTCTGCGAATTTTGAGCCCGACATTGCCTTCTATAAATAGGATCTTGGACTCATTTCTTCACTCCATAACCACGAAACAAACCCTAAAATCACCCCTCTACCTTCTCTCTTCACCCCCACCTCAAATCTTGTGATTTTAACCTCAATCCACCTCAAAACTTCAACATCTACACATTGGGTTCGTGAATCTCACTTCAATTTCGGGTTTTGCACTCAAGGAGGTAAGAACTCTTGATTTGAGTCTTGTTCTTACTCCACCCACGTTTTTCCCTCTCTCTCTTTGACTGTGAGTGTAACATCACCCTTGTAACTCAATTTTGACATGATCTTGTCTCTTGTATGCGTAGTGGAGCTTTGGTAGAAGTCTTTCTTGGAGTTTGGGGTCTAAATCACTTGGGTACTCTAGGGTTTTGCTCAAAACCCATCTTGGTAGGGGAATGTCTACTCTCTCTAGTTGTATACTTGTGATGTGTTGTACATATCTCTTCCTTGGCTTCAATTTAAAAAAAAAAACCATGTTTTCCCTCTTTATGTGGGTTTTTCCTAACTTAGATTCTTAGATCTATGAAATTGGTTGTTGATTGATGAAATTGGGAGTGAAATTGACCTTCCTCCATGTTTAAATGTTGCCTAGCATTTCTAATTTGAGCCTAGACTATCTTATTTGTGATTGTGTTGAAATTCCACACCTTAGAGGTGAAAATCTGCACAGTGTACTGTTCATAGGCTGTTGTCCAAAATTTTACAGCTGCTGCCCCTGTCATTTGGGTGGCATTCGGCCACCTTTTGATGTCCGTTTGGTCCCCGATTGCTTATTCCTTCATATATTTGACCTTTGGTATCATTTCTCACCCATGTTTTGACTCGAGGACTATGGTTTTATGAACAAATATGTCATCTTACGTCACATGAAAGTTTTGTTGGTTTTTAGAAGGCGTGTGTGCGTGAGTGTGGCAAGATTTGTCGAAAGACGTGTGTTGGTGAAATGGACTTGGAAATTTGAAATGGTTTGGACTTTGAAAGGAGGTTTTTAATGAAATGGTTTTAAAGGAACGAATTACATTATAGATACATTCAACATTATAGATACATTCATGCATTTGGGAGATAGACTAAAACACGTGGATGTATTGAATGCTTATAGAACGACATAGTAAGAAAGGGATGTGTGCGTTGGTATACTAATGCCAGAAAATGTGTAAGCGAGTTGGTAAGCACGCTGGTTATAAATACTAGGGGGATGCCGTGTTGGGGAATATGATTGGCTCGTAGACACGTCTTTGATAGAAATGAGGGAATATTTAATGATTTAAGAGAATGAATGAGTTTATGAACGGAAAAGACATCATGTGTTGCGTGGTGAATGGGTAGGTCTTGTGACAAAGCGATATTTTGGTATTGGGAACTTGTGAAGATATTTTTTGTTTAAAACCTTCGGTATTCTACGGAATCAACGAAGTGTATGATGCCTCTACCTTCGGGTATTGAGAAGGAGTTGAGTTTCCGGTATTTGGGCACAAATCAACGGACCTTAATCTCGTTTTGAAAACTCTATTTTTCCATGAACTCGTGTTGCGTCACCAGGGGAGGTCTTGAGTCTATACATTAGTATAGCATTGCGCCTTGGAAGCCTTGGTTATTAATATGACTCGTGTATCGGGTGAGGCAGGCGGAGCCTATGGAATCCAGCTTAGGGATTAAATCACTAGTACTTATGAAAATGATGGTTATTCTTCAATGAAAGAGAGGACGATGAGATGTCTGGGTTATATGAGAGGGAAATAGTCCCTGAATCTATATAAGGTATACGGAGCTTGTGATATCCGGAAAGGGTTAAACTCCATGTTGATATTATTATCCATATATCGGCCATGGGGGGGAAACGGTGCATGGATGCTATTATAGTGTAGTGCTCGTATGGCAATTCATGCGTGGAAACATTCCTCGGTATGTCAGATGATAGATGACTATTACCTATGATTGGATATTTAAATTGAGACAATAATTGTATTAAGTGTAGGAATGATGTTGGAAAATGAGATGTCTTTTACTAAATGGGTTGACTCCTATCACTATGTGCAATGAACTTAGTTGATTTTTTTTGTTAGATTTCTAAAGGGTTATTTTTAATAAAAATCATGGACACTTTGGTGACATTTTGGATACAGGTAATGACTTGGGTGATTTTGATAAAACTAATGGATATGTGATTGGTGTTTGGACGCTCGAATGACTTTCCTCGTTGGGACACTTAACCGTATTTTGGACACTTTGGTGTTCTCTTGGACACTTCGACATTTCTTATGTTCATCATGATTTGTTTGGTTATCACTATACATATCCGTTCATTCAATTGATATAACTAAAGCCCATGTGCATGTATCACCTTTATACACCTAGCGTTTGTAGAATAGTTCTCCTACTGGGCTAGTTTAGCTCAACCTATCATTTTCAGGTACATGTTGACGAGCATGGTGTGGGATGCATTTGTGTGCGTGCATGGCATGGACTTTTGGGAAAGCACCAACGATTTCAAGCTACTTAACCCTTTTTGTTTATCTCTAGTATTTGAGAGACTATGATGTAATCTATGAACTCATGTACTTTTGATTTCAAATTTGTTGGAAACTTTATGTATTGGTTATTGTATTACTTGGAACGGAGACTTAAAAATTAGGACTTTGAATTTGGAATATTTAATCGACTTGACTTTTTTAAAGGCATTTGATCATGGAAATCTATTGAGAACTTGACTTTCAAATGGGGAAATGTTTGACTTTTGATTTGTCCAGCGTGGACTCACGAGGTAATTTAGTTATAAAATTGAGGGCGTGACACCGCCACCACCACAAAGAACTCTCTCTGTCTGCATTCTAGATCTGTGCCCAGCAAGCCACCGTCGTCGTCGTTGGCTCTGCCAAAGACAAGAACAACCTGGGTAAGTTCTTCTAGTAAAGATCTTCTTAGTATCGATTCGTAGGATCTATTTGTAAGTTCTTCAAGTTTGTAATCTGTGATTGTATTTTCGGTTGGTAGCCTTATAGGGCCAAACGGTGGAGAGTGTATTAAAAAAAAAAGTAGTTTAACTTGCTTTTACCTATAATCAGGCACATCACGTGGAGTTGGTATGGGTGTGAGACACCCAGGTGCTTGGAATTTCTCTCCCAATTCTTATCTCTAATTGTCGACTCTTCCTTATCACTACTCAATTTTTGAAAAAATTTGCATATTTCCATTTTGTTCACATAGTAGCAAAATTTTCAAGTGGTTCTGTTAGTTCTCTGAAAAGCGTAATCAAGCCTAAATTCATTGAGCTATTTGAATGTGTATTAGTTGTAGTCTAAATTCATCGTTTTGTTTTGGAATCCCACGCCTAAACATTTGGAAGTTTAGTTATTTGTTTGTTCTTTTGGAATCATGCCATTAAAAGTGAACATTTAATCAACTATTGTTTTTCACATGTTGAGGCTAGGGATTATTGGTTGGACTATTTTGAAGTTAAAACAACAAATCTGAATGCAGGAAGGTTGTTTTTTGTATAACGACGGTGACGTTGGCGAAAAAAAAATGGTGACGGTATGCTACAATTGCAGAAAAATGCAGGAAATGTTGTTGTCCTTGTAGCATTGTTACTAAGATTAGTGCATACATACACGAAATTAAAGCAGTAGTTCACGACACTATGAGATTACACTCACCATATGGTAATGGCTTTGAAATCATACGGTGAAAGCATTAACATGCAAATATATGACTTTAAACTAGTGTAAGGAATACTTTGACTTTAAACTAGTATAGGGAATACTTTAAACTAGTCTATTTGTGGTGGCTTGATAGGATCCTCTGGTAACATGGGATGTTGATTTTTCCGGACAACAAAAAACTAAATTTTCGTTTCACCAATTAGAGCTTATTTCTGATGATATATGTCGTCCTGTAGCAGATCCAATAAAACAAAATGTCCTTCGGTAGACACCAATATTAGGCTCTCAAAGTTATTTTTGCTACTAGTGTTTGCCACTTTACTTGACTTTGATACTGATTCAATGATCTATTTGGAGCTATTCTCACTTTAACAAGTGTGGTTGGAACTTGGAGCCTTATTTTTCTGTTTGTACTAAAATTTGTTTCTGCTTTGTATGATGCAGACCTGATATGCATGCCAAATATAATGTTTAATTGAAACCATCATGATGTTTTCCTTTTTTCCATTTCTCACTTTAACAAGTGCTGGTTTTTCTGTTCTAATGATGGGGAGTTTTTCTGTCAAATGCATGGTAGCAAATGCTACCTGCTCTGTATTTGGTTTCAAATCCTAGATACATGTTCATGCTGGGTCCAGATCCTTATCCCATATGAGCTTGGTTTAGCTGAGGAGATTTTGTCCATTTTTGCAAACTTCGAGAGTTGTTATCGGTGAGAATGAAATCAGATAAGGAGATGAAAAAGAACAGAGAGTTCATGAAACAATTACTGTTGTGGCTAAAGACTTCCAACCAAGAAAGAGATGAAGCAAGAGACCAACTTAACCAACTACTAAACAAGTTCATGCCTTCTACTTATCTGGGATAAGGTTGGAGTAGTGAGAGCAGTATGCCTTGTACTAATGCTGGGATGAAGAAAGAGACCAACTTACCAAGATTTCTTCCCCCATTTTGCTTGTATATAGAGCTTAAGGTAGACGATGAATGTCTATATTGGATGAATTTTATAAATGAAGACCAACTTTCATTTCAATTAGAACATCAGAATGTCTGTATTGAATGAATTTTATAAATGAAGACTTTTCTTTCGATTCTGAAATGAGCATGACTTGACGTGATTTCAAATTATATGAACTGTATTTGCTCTTGTTGTTGATTATCTGGCTAGGCAAGAAAATAGGGGAGGTGTTATCAAATTTTTTTTAGAACAACCTACTTTATAAACACAGTTTCAACATCGAAGAACCTGTCCTCCATTGTTGAAAGAAGCCTAATGAAGAAGCATCCTGTTCAAATAAAAAAATTTGAGAAAAATTATGGTTTCGATTGATCCAAATCAAACTTTCTAGAAAGAGATTCTCAGCCTTGCACCATTTGGTCATTTACATTACACCTTGCTATCGTTCATGGCACTCATGTTAGTCTAGATGGGGTTGCCAGTGTGCAGCCAAAATAAAACTTTCTGGAAAGAGATTCTCAGCATTGCACCATGCATGCCTAACATGGATGCAAATATTTTGAGACAGAGTGCATGTTTTTGGAGTAATGGTGCAAGTATATCGAATATAGAGTGCAACATGCAAAATCTCTCTAGAAAAGTTTGATTTGACCATATCCTCCTACAAGGCAGGTTGGCCTAACATGGATGCAAATGTTTTGAGACAGAATGCATGTTTTTGGAGTAATGGTGCAAGTATATCGAATATAGAATGCAACATGCAAAATCTCTCTAAAAAAGTTTGATTTGACCATATCCTACAAGGCAGGTTGGCCTAACATGGATGCAAATATTTTGAGACAGAGTGCATGTTTTTGGAGTAATGGTGCAAGTATATCGAAGATAGAGTGCAACACGCAAAATCTCTCTAAAAAAGTTTGATTATACCCTTAAGGCAGGTTGGCTTAACATGGATGCAAATATTTTGAGACAGAGTGCATGTTTTTGGACTAATCGTGCAAGTATATCGAATATAGAGTGCAACAGGCAAAATCTCTCTAAAAAAGTTTGATTTGACCATATCCTACAAGGCAGGTTGGCCTAACATGGATGCAAATGTTTTAAGACAGAGTGCATGTTTTTTGAGTAATGGTGCAAGTATATCGAATATAGAGTGCAACAAGCAAAATCTCTCTAAAAAAGTTTGATTTTACCATATCCTACAAGGCAGGTTGGTCAACATGGATGCAAATATTTTGAGACAGAGTGCATATTTTTGGAGTAATAGTGCAAGTATATCGAAGATAGAGTGCAACACGCAAAATCTCTCTAAAAAGTTTGATTTGACCATACCCTGATGAGGCCCTAATATTGTACATATCCGGGCTCATCTAGCTCATTTAGGTCACACATGCATGCGTTTTAGTGCTTTTATATGTTTGATATTGTGCAAGGTGTGTTTTTGTAGGTTTGACATACAACCGAGCTAATAAGTGCGTTTTAGAGCACATTGGAAAGCATCTCAAGGATCCAAGGGCCAAGTACACCATGACACCCCACTAACGAGTCTCAAGGAGCTTTGGAAGGTTCAAGGAAGGCCCTAACAAAGGAAAAAGAAATCTGGAGCTTCAACTTTGAGAAAATCTGACCCACTGATAGAAAAGACTCATATCTCTCAAGATACAAATTCTATGAACATGAAGTCAATTGGGTTTAAAAGTAGACTCATAGAGCTTTCCAACGGTTCAAGAATCACCTCATTCCGAGTTCGGACGGCCGGGCGTGCCGCGAAGTTGGGGCAAAAATCATGCAGCAGATCTTTGATGGATCGATCCATCACTTTCCATGGATCGATCCAAGCTTCAAAATTCCCAACGAAGCCCTTGGATCGATCCAAGGTGATGATGGATCGATCCAATGAAGAAAAATGGCCAAAAATTAGACCTTGGATCGATCCAAGGTGTTGATGGATCGATCCATGGTGGTGTCCTTTTTTGACAAAGACATAAAGGTGTTTTGGGTTGGGCTTCCACTTGAATTACTTGCTACTTTGAGCATGCTTCTAGATGTTTGGGCGGGCAGAGATGGTTTTTGTATAAATATCTCTCCCTCTCCTCTCTCTTGATGACCTCCATTAGTTTAGTTTTATTTTAAGTCATTTTCCTCCATTGTTGTCTTCAAGCTTTTAGTGTAATTTTCTTCAAGAACCTTGGTAAGCTTTTATTGTATTGTATTTTCTTCTTCATTAATAGTTCTTGTAATTGTTGGCTCTACATATAAATCTAGTTTATTTGCATTTCTACCGGTTAAATCTTGTTCTTGTTTTTCCATCTTCTTCCTTAAGAAACACTAGTTTAAATTTGTTGTTTGTTAATTTCTCAAGGCTTAAAAGTGTAGGGAAGCTTAGGTTCAATATCAATATCAAGTTTAATCATGAATTTTATTTCTTTCAAATTTCTAATTAGGATTAGCTTAAGCATAATTAGTGAGTAGTTAATTGGGCTTGGTCATGGGGTGATTAACACTCCATGACTCGGGCTAATCCGTTCCTCTCATCTCAAAAGCAAACACTTCTTGTTGATCAAAGAGTACGGATTAATTTTATGTATCAAAATTTGGATTTGTTAATCTCTTTGATCTCACGTAGTCAAGGGCTTGACCACTTGGCACGTGTGATGCTTAGGGCGATGTCAATCAAAATGTTTGTCTAAATGGCACAAGAATCCTAATCTTTGTGAAACACATTTTCTAGCCAAATGGTTTTAATACCTAAATCTTCCGTTCGGGAGCATCTAACGGTGTCCCGAGCCGGTTATCAAGAGTCGAAACGGTTTAGCCTTAGTTGTGGTATTTATGATCCCCTAGACTACGCCTTAGTTTAATTTGCCGTTTTTAATCTTCCGAGTCGTTCACGAAGTTAAGTGAATTCCACCCACAACCTCCAAAAGCCAAGTTTGCCGCTTTAAGGCTATAAACTTCATTCGCAAGTCAACTCTCACGCCGGGTGCGTTCGGTCCCTGTGGATTCGACCCGGTCTTACCGGTTATTATGCTACCGCCGACCTAGCCCTACGCTTGGGGCGACATTATCTACGATACAATCCAAGGTCGCAAGCATACCCTTTAAGGCAGGTTGGCTTAACATTGATGCAAATATTTTGAGACAGAGTGCGTGTTTTTGGAGTAATCGTGCAAGTACATCAAACATAGAGTGCAACATGCAAAATCTCTCTAAAGAAGTTTGATTCGGCCATATCCTACAAGGCAGGTTGATTTGGCCATATCCTGCTTGTTAAAAAAAAATCAGTTTTGGAATCCTCAGAAAATGGGCTCAATGCCAGTGTGATTGAGAATTGGAATTGAAGTTATGTTTTTTTAAGCAATGAACTCTCTATCTCTCTGTATTTATGAACTACTTGGAACAAAATCCAATCCATGGTAGTTGATCTTACATTGTCAACTCTTGCAAAATTTTGACAGGGTTCCTTTGCTTTATGGCCTAGTCCAACACCTCGCGTCTTAAACAAATAACAACATCAACAAATAGTAAAAACAACAATTAAAGAAGGGAAATTAAAGGAATTGTTGCCAAACCTCTTTCAAGAAAAGATAACATTTATTAATCTCATGGACGATACAAAATGTTTGACATTCTTGGTATTCTTGGTACTTAACGTTATACCTAGTACAACAACAATTACAAATACAAATAAGGAAATAACAGTTGGACTACATTTGTGCAAGCTCTGCTTGAAAACTCTTTCCCATTCCTCTTTCTCGGCATTCAACTGTACTGGTCCCCTTCCCCTCATGTTTTGTAGCTTGAGAGCTTTATAAGACATGAAATAAAATTCCAAGGCAAGCAACACAAAGCACGCATCAAATGAATAAGTCCCAATAACACAAACATCAACAACTAGGGTTGATGTGTGCTCTCTCTACATACCCCCTTGAATAACTCACGCTCCCTCTCTTGTTTTTTCATTATAGCCCTATGACCAAAGATGGGAACTTCATCTCCCTCAAACTCACACTCCTCCTGCTATACATATTTCCACTCACAAAGAAGGTGGCCCAATCGCACAACCCACTAGGAGACACACAATATGGTATAGTAAGAAACACACATCTCACTAGACACTACTTATCAATATAGCTAGCAATGTGCCACAGGAATCCAGATTCCAAATGCAGCAAAACCATTTGGTAAATTTAAGGTAATTACCTTTATACTAGCAGTAGTAGAAATCTGAACCACTTGGTTTCATGAGATGGACACTGCTATTTAATCACTCTAATACACCTGCACAAAGAGCTTTGGAAACTGGGAATCTGTTAAATATGTTAGCACAGTGAATGAGTCTATTAAGTAATGTCATTATGCTATCTTAAAGACATGCTTGAAACTTCCTAACAAAAACAGAATAAAGATAGTGGCATTACCCTCCATCTAGGTGCACCTTGAACACTTTGCCAATTGCATGACACATTTTCAATACATGTCAAATTAAGATTTCCCAAGAAACTAAAAGAGGAACAAAGCAAAGGCATCCAAACAGCTTCCAATCTTAAATAAAACAAAGGCATCAACGCAAGCGTATTGAATCTGATCCCCACTAAGCCAATCATCGCAAGCGTACCAATTTAGGGTTTCTCAAATTGAGGATTTTCCAATTATGGTATTATTTTCAAAATAATATTTTTTCTTATAACCCAGGAAAATAGCGTATAGCCCGCGCACGCGCTCGAGAGAGAGAGAGACCTTCGTGGTCACCCAAGAGATTTTTGCTGATGGTGGAAGTCGCCGGTGGCGGTGGTGGTGGTTGTCACTGGGTTGATCGCCTCTCCCTCTCTCTCTGTGGATCGACTAAAATGAAAGAAAGGGGGAAAAAGTCGATCCAGGTTATTACATTTTGAGGAAAATATTAGGGCTTCAAAGGAGAAAAGGGTATTTTGGACAATTCAGGTAGGCCTTACCACTTATGTGGAATTTTTTTTCTCCGTTTCATCAATCTGGTCATTTCCAATAACCTTACATCAGACTCAAATTTGAGTAAAAATCAACAAAAATCTCACTCCACTCCTTCACCAAATTTGATATTAATTTGATATTACTCAAATTCTTTATCAAATTTAGTGAGAACCAAATCCAACATCAAATTTTGAAGGCCATTTTCTCCCTTTTAAATTTACAAAAAATGCCATTAATGAGGCTTTTGCTCAAATTTCTGCCTAGATTTTCTTTTTTTCCATTGGAATATTCCATACCAAATCAAGTTTTTACTCAAATTTGGGTAAAAATCTGAGTAAGGGGTGGATATGCTTAAATGTGGCAAAATAGGAGATTGGGCACAGCCATAATAACCTCTCCAGGGATGGGTTACTTTAGAATTACTCATAAGTATTGGGTCTTTAAGGTAATTTCGTTGGTCCTCCTTCATCAATGCATGGAACACTAGTAGAGTTTCTGGGTTAGACATAACTCGTAAAAACACAGAAGTCGGTTTAGGGTACCCGCTCCCCTGCTCGATCTGAAATTAGGACGACTTCGTCGGGACTCTCGTACGATGGCCATGAATGGTGCTCTCACTTGTGTCTAGAAATTACGCCGATTTTGTAGGGAGTTCTTGTTCGATGGCAATGGATGGTGGTGATTTCATTTGCGCTATCTGCCTGTAAGAAGAGCAAATAAACCCTTATTTCTTTCTTTTTGTTTTTATGTATGTAATGTGATAATTGGCTGGACAGCTCAGAGTAGTTGACCATGAGTGAACACTTCTTTCTTGGATATCTCAGTGCCGAGCTATCCAGTGGACTGACGAGGTATCCGTAAACTTACATCAAAACTCGGCACCCTGTGCGGACTGCGGATACCTTGTCAATCCACCAATGCGCTTTCAGTGGGTTGACGTGACGAGGTATATATCCGTAAAGGTTCTCCTCCCTACATTTTCTGTAGTTCTCCTCCATCGCCTCATAGGAGATGTCCTCCTTCATCTCGGATTCTCACCCCTCCCAAATTCATCTCCTCTCTCATTTTTCTGGTGGGGCATTTTGGTAAACCCTAGAATTAGGGTATCGTGCAAAATAATTGGAAAGTTAGTGGGTTTTCAATTGGGGAGTTGTTAGATGTTTTCTGCTGATGTTTTCTAGTCCATAAGCGTTCTGTTTTCAATTTTTGTTCTCGTACAAGTAAGAGTTGTGAGGGACCACTAATCTGAGTTGTCCAGCCACAAAAGCATCTGTGGCTGGATCTGTAAAATTTGGCTGTGTCTGTAGCACAATTGTTGGTAACAAGCATTGTTTCTTGTTGCAGGTCACTTGCCTATAAGCCGGTTGTTTTAGGTAGGGACATTTGTAAATACACATGAAATACATACAATGGTGTTGAATTATTTAAGTTTTGTGATTTTTATCATTGAAGGTTGTGGTCAAGTATTCTGTTTTTGGTGCGGTCATGACTTGTTGACCGGCGTAAAAGATGCCGAGTGTCCAATCTGTCGGGACACCTTTCATCATCTCCCGAGAGTTTGTCCCTTGCTTCACTCCTTGTTGATGAAGATCTATTCAATCGAGTACAAGCGGAGGGAAACTGAAATTAGAGGTGAATTTATTTAGCGTCATTTTGCTTCTACTGTGTTTGTTGTGACATTTGTTGATTTAATATTTACTTATTTTGGATGTTCCAGAGAAGGAAAGCGCTTCCGGTTTCCTGTCACAGGAAGTTGCTGGTGGAGAGCTGTTAGAGAGTGGTGTTCAAGTTGCTGATGTTACGTGTGGCACATGCAAGCAATTGCTTGTTGGACCTTGCGTCCTTAACTGTGGACATGGTATGAACTGCTTCTAAGACTTGCTACTATGCGTGTGATGCTTTGTTGACATTTACCTCGTTCTTATAGTATTCGCTGAGACACATACTTTGTTTAGATCTATTTATTCGGAAAATTGCTGATTGTCATTTCTTTTTCTTGTATGCCACAGTTATCTCTGTTTACCCTCAGAATGCTAAATTACTCATGCAGCTTTCAGCGGAATTTATTCCAAACAATTTTTAAGTTGAAGTTTTGGGAAGCTAGGAAAGGAATCTGTGATATGTTATTCTTGAGTAGTGGCCTCCTTACGAATTTATGTACAGGGTTGTATTATTGAGTAATTATTAAAGATATCTTTAATTGAGAATTTGGAGCTATTATTTTTCTGTATGAGATATTTCGAGGTCATGTTATCTTAAATTTACGGGATTAGGCCGCATGGCCCATGGCAAAAGGCATATGGTCCGCTTCTGGCCACGCTGATGGACTTGGGGTGTGACACCTGTTGTGGTAGACAGTGGTGGTTTGAAGAAGGGTCCGTCTCCTTTCAGATTTGAGAATACGTGGCTTCAAGTGGATGGTTTCAAGGCTAGAGCTAGGGAGTGATGTGTAGTTGTGGTATTAAAGGTATTCCAAATTTTATTCTTGCTAAAAATCTGAAGCATTTGTAGCTTGATTTGAAGAGGTGGAACATAGAGGGTTGTCTTTGGGAGTTGGAATATCTAATATCGAAGGCGCTTTTTGATATCAATGCTATGGGTGAGATGGAACGGATCCAGGCTTTGGAGGTGGAGGAGAAGGAGGTGAGAGAGGGCTAGAGAAGAGTTTGGTAGGGTGGCTCGTCTTGAGGAGATTAGATGGATACAAAAATTGAGGATTTTTCTGTTAATGGAGGGAGATGGAAGTACCCGCTTTCTCCATAGTATGGCGAATGCTAATTGGACACATAATTTCATTGGTCAGTTATGGTGTGTGATGTTGAAGCAAGAGAAGGATATCAAGATGGGGTATTGGATGTCTCAAAGAACCTCTTTACTAATGTGGGATGTTGGAGGCCTCGTGTGATGAGTTAGCAGTTTATGTGATGAGTTAGCTGTTTATTTTTCGGGTAAAGATCCAATGTGGTTGGAGCGGGCTTTCTTGGATGAGGAGGTGGTGGTGGATGCTGTTAAAGCTCTGGATGGGGATAATGCGCTGGGGCTGAGATGGTATGGCTAGCATTTTTTGAACAACGCTGGGAGATAGCATGAATATAGGTGTGCGGGATATGGGATACGGCGATGGACACACAGATTTATGCCAAGGGAAGAGGGCTTGGCACAAGGGCACGACTAAGGTCTAGAGTTAGGTGCCTAGGGCTTTTGATCATGATCTAACTGACGAGGGTAAATTTTTTCCAGCGGACCCCATAGAGGGACTCCAGAAAGTGCATTTTAGTGTAAATGGTGTGTTGATAAAAACTTCTAAACCCTTTTAGCATGGTAAGCTACCTACATTTGACTGAAAACTCCAGGAAGTGCATTTGAGTGTAAATGGTGTGTTGAGAAAAACTTCTAAACCCTTTGAATGTGTTAAGTTACCTACATTTGACTGAAAACTCCAGCTTGGTTTTTTGCAGAACTAATCTAATTCCGTGATTCAATTCTTGTGCTATCAAACCGGCTTGATTTTTTTTAGCTCTGAACATGTACAATTTGGATTGCTAAGTTTAGTGATCAAACACCCTTTAATGGTTACTAATTCATCTTTCTTCCCCTTACAGTGTATTGTGGAATGTGCATTCACGAAGTTGATGGAGTAATTAGGTGTGCTTTTTGTCAACATGCACATCCTGGTGGTACCCCAAAAGTCTGTACGGAGCTCCGTAATTTCCTGAAGAAACAGTTTCCAGAGGAATATGCTGATAGAGAAGGCCTGGATCAGCTCCCGTTTCAGCATGAGGGTACGTCTTAATGGTTGAATTGTATGCTTAGTTGTGTTTTTTTTTTTGAAGAGCTAAGAAAAAAAAAAAAAAAGACAACATCAACAATTAACATTTACACAATTAAAACGTAAATTAGTAACACATGAACACATAATAAAATGACATAGACCAACCTATTGAGAAGTTTCGGACAGTTCCGTTTGTCATGGGATTGCCCCACTAATCCACAGCCAGTGCAACGCCTAGGCTTCTTCAACGCCTTCTCTTTCCCTCCCTTTAGTCGTTTGCCACAACCCTTATGCCGGACCGCAAGTGGTTCTTTATAATTATGTTGGCTTCCAAGTGAAATAGGCACTTGGATAGTGCTCCCAATTTCCTCTTCTCTTCCACGCTTCTTGCCCGCAAACTGCTTTTGAGTTGATAACAAGGCTTGTTCCAAAAGTTTAGTGTCATCTTCCGTTACCACGGTGTCATCAATTACATTACAAGCAAGTTGTAAGAGCCTATGCCGCCTCCCTAACAAAGAAGTGTCACTTATTTCTTTCACGGCCCCACCCAAGTCATCCATAACTCTACTAGCTTTCGCCGACTTAGTCCATCTCCGCAAGATGTACTCATTAGATAGTTCGACAACCATCTTTTTAGTCCAATATGCTAACATGTGTCGACATGGAATTCCCTCGCAGTCAAACAACTTACAGCTGCAACTAACATGGTTCGATGACTTGTCTACATAACCTCACGACCCTTCAAAGAACTGTCCTTGTCCCTCCTAACATTGTACAAACCGCGATGTTCATCTTTAGATGTCCTTGTTACCACATATGCACCACTTTGAAAGAGTTCCTCTTGGAATTGGTAAAAAATAGCGTGTGTGTACACTTGACTCATGTTTGACTCCATTAACTTTGAAGTTTTAAAGAGTGGCCTCTCATTGACATCTTTATGATCCAAATCCAACTCATTATGTCGTAAGCGTGAAAGTGCCCTTTGAAACCGTGTGACAAAATCCATCAACGAATTATGTGGACTCACATACCTTTTGAAGAAACAATGGGCCCTTTTAGCTATTTGACTACTACTCATCCCAGCAGAAAAAATGTGTCTCACATATGCAGGAATCCATCTCTCGCGAATGTTGTACATGTCATTTAACCAATCATTGTTCTCCAAGTTAGCTTTTTGGACAATCTCAGCCCATCTTTCTTCGAACTCTCCCGGGGTCTCGGATTTCCATATACATTTTGAGAACTCATCATAATGGTCTTTATAGGACAATGCACCTATTTTTTCTGAAAATTTATTGACAATGTGCCAGATGCATAGCCTATGAAGCGTATTTGGAAGAACGGTAGCAATTGCTTTTGCCATTGCCAGATCCTGATCAGTTATGATCATTTTGGGAGGGCCACCCGGCATCGCATTCAACCATACTTTGAGAAGCCAGTCAAAGGCATCACCCTTTTCGCCACTTAAGAATGCACACCCGAAAAGAGTAGTTTGGCTGTGGTGATTAACCCCCAAAAAATGTGCAAAGATTAAACCATATCGGTTTGTGTTGTACGTTGTATCAAAGACCACCACATTCCCAAAATACTCGTATGCCTTTCTACAAGTCGCATCGGCCCAAAAACAATGAATCATCCTCCCATCATCACTTGGCTCCCATGTAAACATAAAACTTGGGTTATTTTGTTTTTCATTCTCAAAATACTCGTACAACATATTCGCGTCATGTCCTTCTAACATTTTCCGCCTATCCCTTTCAGCATTAAGAAGATCTCGTACCGTAAAACCAACATTTTCAAGACCGCCGGCTTGCAACTCGAAAAGACTCATTTGAGTGGAGGGGGGCACATTTGCAGCAGCCATTTGTTCACAAAGCTTTTTTGGCACTAGACACACCACGGTGAGATCGCAGCAAATGTACCTTCCTTGGAGTTGTGAGAGGGTGGTTATGACCCTCAAAAAATTGGATGAGTTCATACCCCTTACCAACTGATTTGTCTTTCACAACTGACATTTTCGCACCACAACCTTCTCTAGTTAGGCCCCGTTTCCGTATAGTTTTTTCTGTAATTTGTTGCGTATACTTTTCCGACCTCATCCCTTCTTTGTAACAAACGTACTCTTTTCTAATGACTTGACATTCCTTACCCAACTTGCTAGAATTAATTCGGATACTAAATCCAGATGCTTTAGCATAATCGTTATAAAACTTCTGAGCATCATCTAAACTGTTAAACTTTTGTTTAAGTTTGGGTATCAAGCCATTTTTTACCCGAGGATTGTAAAGTACCCGGGAAGAATTAGCAGATGAAGCACATGGTTGAGATGGTGACGGTGATATTACTTCTATATCTTCCAAACCTGCATTCTAAAAACCAAAAAACAAAAATAACAGATGAGTCGGTAACTATGACAATCACTGCAGCCACTATGACAATCACTGCAGCCATGTCCAAGGCAGTGATAAATTGTCAGAATCATGGTCCATTTCAAAAGATTAATCCACACAAACCAAATACACAAACCAAATCGTGTTTTTTTGAAACCCTATATTTCAAAATCAAAATGGAACCACAGAGAGAGAGAGAGAGAGAGAGAGAGAGAGAGAGAGAGAGAGAGAGAGAGAGAGAGAGAGAGAGAGAGAGAGAGAGAGAGAGAGAGAGAGAGAGAGAGAGAGAGAGAACCAAAACAACAAATTTCGAACCCTAGATTTCAAAATTTCGAACCCTAGATTTCGAACCCTTTTTTTCAGTACGAGAGAGAGAGAGAGAGAGACGAACCTTGCAGTTGGATGCTCAGATTTGTTGGTCGATCGATCTATGGGTGTTTCTTCCAAATCGCCTCTCACTCTCTCTCTCTATCTTCCTCTGTAAAACATCGATCGAATGAGAGTGGGTTTTGGTTTTTCACCCGTGAACCAATATTACCCGGATAGTCTTTGACCCGGGTTGTTTTTAACCCGCGAGGTGTATTTTTTAATCTCAGCTGTGAGATTTGAATGGACGGTAGAGATCATTTTCCCGGATGGAGGCTACTATCCAGGATCCTGGATCAGATCCCTATTGTATATACATATATATATAGGTGGATTTTCTAGTCCAAACCCTCCCGTTAATAAGAAAAAAGTGATTTTTTTGTGTTGCAAATTATTTTTGGAAAATCCGAGCCGTCCAATGTGTTCAGAAGGTGTTTTCAAGGGTTCACGCGGGAAATCTTCAAAAAAAAATACCGGGAAGGGCTTGATCCAAGCATTTTTCGCAAAAACTGTAAATATATATTTTTTGCGAAAACTGCTTGGATCAAGCCCTTCCCGGTATTTTTTTTTGAAGATTTTCCGCGTGGACCCTTAAAAACACCTTCTGAACACATTGGACGGATCGGATCGTCAAAAAAATGCTCCGATCACGGAGGTCCGGAAGTCCGGAGTCCGGACTAGAAGTGGAACCTATATATATATATATATATACAATCCGGATCCAATCCGGACACCCTGATATAAGTTATATCCGGAATTTCGCTCTCAGCCGTTGGATCTAATCCAACGGCTCTGATAAAACAAAGGTTTTCGCGGGTCTAAATGATAGGATCCGGGTCATTTTTGTACTCGCGGGGCAGAACCAAATCTCCCTGGATCCTCCCCACTTCATTTCACGCTTCCTGAAACGAGAGAAGAGAGAGAGAGAGAGAAAAGAGAGAAAAAGGAATCGAAGGAGAAGAAGAAATCGGTGGAGGAGAAGACGAAATCGAACATACTGAGAATCGGCGGGTTCGAAGCTCTCTCTCTCTCTCTCGTTTTTTTGGTTGCTTCACTCTTTTAATCAGATGCAAAAGTATGTTTTTTGTGCGATTTGTAAAATAAAATAACTAGATCTAAGTTTTTGGGTTGATTTAGTTTGAAATCAAAGGGTTTCAGTTCGAACAAATCTAGGGTTTCGAACCCTAGATTTGTGTGTTTCTTCTAAAATAAAACAAAATAACTAGATCTGTGTTTTTTTTTTCAAACTGAAATGGAGGGTTTAGTTCGAAATCACAAATTAGTTTTTTTTTTTCTCCCTTTTCTGGCGAACAATTCAGTGTACCAATTGATCTTTAATGTTTAAAGCCATTTTTTTCCACTCGGATAACAGATGAATCTGAACTGATTAATTTGAAACACAATCTTTAGGTTTGACATTGTTAATTAAAAAAAAACTACA
The DNA here is from genome assembly GCA_016920895.1 of Vaccinium myrtillus. Lineage (NCBI taxonomy): Eukaryota > Viridiplantae > Streptophyta > Magnoliopsida > Ericales > Ericaceae > Vaccinium > Vaccinium myrtillus. The sequence continues at coordinate 1,108,150 of CM029270.1, forward strand.
CTTTAAGTCTTTTGCAATAGATAGGAAAACAAGAATGGTTTATTGATGATTTCAATCTCTTCTGAAAAGATTGCAATGACTATTTATGTATCCTTTTTCTCATTGTATTAGTTCTGATTCTTTTGAAATCTTCTCCATTTACTAGTTTCTTAATCAGATGTTTGAAATGGGATGTTAGAGTAATATGTAGTGAAAGGAGTTTTCATTTTTCTTGGCTTGTAGTATTTGATTCAAACTGATGAAGTGATTAATGCTCGTTGTTGGTGCTTATTGTGCAGGGAGCGATTATGGGACCACTGATAACTACCGGGTGATTGCTCTTAAGGAATTTGTTTTGGATGAAGATGAAACAAAAGAAAGTGACGAGTAGACCGCCATGCGTGATTCAAGTGCTTGCCTCTGAAGGAAATGCCCGATTTTGCCCGAACTTATGTTAATGAACTTACTATAATTTGGTTATGTGACTAGCTCGAAGTTCTATTGTAGCACATACAATAGCTTTTCATATCCCTATGTAATTTGGTTCTTTGGCTGTATTTTTTGTAATCGGGAATTTGTGACTGTTTTCCTAGAGGTATTTGCGCTTTTTGGAAATGCAGTCTTCTTTGAGTAGATTACTATTTTGGCTTTGTTTCCATTTTAGTTTTGTATGTGCATGATATTGTTCTTCAATGGAACGGGGCAGTCGCATGACTCAAAATCTGCTTGGATGTTTGAAACTTTAGTTGAGAACTATCTTTAGTTGATTTGCTTCCTTCAATCTGCCAAAAGTAACCCATTACTCAATTTCTTTTTACAGTTTCTAATTAAAAGGGAACCCAACACCACTGTGTGCCTTTGCGATTCACAGAACAAAAGCACGCGAAACTGCTAAATGAGAAAGAAGTTTTTGTCGGATGCTCACAAGGTCACAAATCAATTGATTAACCAAATAGAAGGGTACCCAACTAACCATCCCCACTAAGGTGGACTGCCCACCAAACTTTAACATGAAACTGCTAATTCTGGGTTTGCAACACAAATTCAGCATTCAAACATGCAATCTCATCATATAATGAAGATGTACAATTCCAAAAAATCGTCCAATGTATCAATATTGTCAAACAATACACTTCTAGTTTTGACACAAGGTAATCTCTCTCCCGACGTGGTTCTGTAACCAGGAACATTGCACGAAGAAGATGTGCTCCACATCAAGCTTGCCCTACAAGAAGACCCGATCGCTTTATTCTATCGTTCTATCGTTCTTGGAGAAATCGCTTGGAATTTGTAGTCTATTCGAACTTCCGCACCGACTGGTCGCTTTATTCTATCGTTCTTGGAGAAATCGCTTGGAATTTGTAGTCTATTCGAACTTCCACACCTGCTTATGCAAATGAATACAGGAAAAACCATGAGGTTCCATAACAAGTAAGAAACTACAAAGAGAATTGTTGAATCCATAACAAAGAAAATCAGGGATCTTGGCTATAAGCAATTTTGCACGGTCGTCCAAGTCAATTAAACTATAAGCAATTTTGCACGGTCACATTTGAATCTGAGTAATAAACTATAAGCAAGTCAATTACAATAAAGAGGAATATCAACAAATGTTCAATTACTGAGCCCTTGTTGAGCAGGTGAATACCAAGCACTTTCAATTTCAGACATTCAACAGTGCCCCAAGTCCTTACCCTGCATTTTTGGCTATGAAAAAAAAAACAGAACACCAAGAACAGCAACAAGATAGCAAATTCAACCTTTGCAACTAGGCAGTAGCATCAAAACTAACCAAACCACAGCTAGTTTGGAAATCAAGAGAAAAAAAAAAAAAGAAACCACTGGGCAGGAACAAAAAACATAAAAAGGGAGTGACAACTCCTCCCTAGGAAAAGCCATCTTTGATGGAACAGTAAACTACCATATGCAAATAGGTCATATGAAAAAATGTATAATAGTCGGATATCGATTAATAGATGATCAAAACAAGTCATTCATTTTTGATATAATTTTCTTTTCAAGTGTAAATTATATCAAAAGGTTTTCGATCAATATAATTTCTAAGATTACTAATTTTGTCAACAAGCTCTACAAAATGAATAATTATGATCATCAAAAGTTCAATATAGGATGGACCAACAAATGTTATAACCAAACCGGTTCAATTCTTTCTCCAAAACTAGGAAGAATAACAATTCGTTTTCTCCACACCGACATTCTTGGGTAATGATTTTTTATAAAGCAATAGAAGCCTCTTTTCTTGTTATGGTACATGGGATTGCAAATAGCAAATCGAATAAAAAACCCTAAATTGTCATAAAGTTCTAACTCCAAATGCCCTGATTTATGAACATAAACCCTTGATTTCGAAGTGAATCGGGGTCATTCGAACAGAGAGAGGGACTGTCTTCCACAAAATCAACACAGAAGCAGATAACTTTCGAACGAAATTGCAAATCGAAAAAAAAATAACCTGGTTCGTCTACATACATTGAAACCCTTGTTCGAGCCACAAAAACGAGACAAAGAGACAAATTCGAACCTGGGAATGACGATTTCTTCTTGTTCGACCTCGATTTGTCCTTCGATCGGGCTGTATCTTCTTCTTCTTCGCGATCGCGATCTCTTGCTCTCTCTCTCTCTCTCTCTCTTCGTTCCAGTGTGATTTGCAAGCGTCTAAGAGATGCTTCACCCGTTTTCTTATGACCCGTGAGACCCGCGAGGTAATTTTACCCGGACCCGGTTGCTTTAAACCCGCGAGCTCCCCTCTTTTATTAGAGCCGTTGGATTAGATCCAACGGCTGAGAGCGAAATTCCGGATATAACTTATATCAGGGTGTCCGGATTGGATCCGGATTGTATATATATATATATATATATATATATAATGGATCAGCTCCCGTTTCAGCATGAGGGTACGTCTTAATGGTTGAATTGTATGCTTAGTTGCGTTTTTTTTTTCTTCTTTCCCATTTGGCAATGTTGTAATGCTTGCTATATATATATGGTGCACACAAACCTATGTGTTATGATTTCTGGTTTTCTTTAGAATAGGTATTACTTTGAACCTTATGCATATCATGGACTTATTAAGAGCAATATGCTCCACCAAGGTACGAAAGGAGTAATAGTAATGCATATCGCCATCGGGTATTCAAAAACTCAACTTCATTCTTTCTCGCCATTGTTTCATGTTGAACCCTAATGGTTTTCTTTTTGGCTTGCTCTGTGTGTGTGTGTGTTTTTTTTTGGGTGTACTTCCTTTTCCTTTTACATGCATTCTATATATTCTGCTGTTGCCGTTTGTAATGTCAGCTCGTGCTCTCAGGTGTACTTCCAATAGATGTTGATTGGAGGGGTGCCAATGCCTTACAGGTTCATGCTAAAGCTGGTTGTGATTCTTGCGGGGTAAAATTTAAATCCTGCTATTTTCTCTACGGACGCTGTCTGTTTGTGGTTTGTATGACATTCATTATTGTGGTTTATGAACTCTTAGCAGTCTATTCCCTTAGATACCACGTCTACAGTTGTTGATACGTAATGGGAAAATAATGATTTGTTTGGTGTTTTTTATTTATTTTGGTGATTATGATGACCTCTTTAGCAGTCTTTTTTTGTAATATAATCCCTTAACTTTGTTGATATGTGTTGGCAATGATTTGTTGTATTACTTGTTCGTTTTTTTCATAATTTTTCTGCGATGTTCCTACGATGCACCGTTTTGACTTTTCAATCGCACCCACCAAGCTCTGCAGTTATAGTAAACCTTGGATAAGAGCAAAGACCGAGTGACTATTAGTTTTGTTAGCATTTGATAATTGTATTATTAGACCTGCACAATATTTTGAGACTTTCGGACCATGTAGATGCTGTCATTACTTTTTTTTTTTTGGGTGAAGAATGTTGTGAACTGTGAAGCATTAGAGGATTGCTGTATATATTTGATTTTACAATGCTAATACATTTTCTGCTAATTTTAGCTTTAGAGTGGGGCTGGCTAGGGAGGAACTCACTCAAGTGCAAGCCATGTGCTTTTCTAATCCTGTTAATGACGAGTTCATTGAGTTGTACGTTAAGGAAAAAGCCCTCGTGACTAAGTTCTTGGAGCTAAGTGCTGCAGGGGGAGTTGTGCTCTAGAATTTTTTGGCTTACTCTTGGGTGATCATCAGAATTCTCAATTCGTTTGTCAAAAACTAGCTACTCATAGGCTAACGAACAAGATCCTAAGTTTAGTTAATGGTAATGGCTCAAGGTTGGATGAGCCTCAAGCTGTTGTAAAAGAAATCCTGGACCAATTACGAGGGTCTCTTAGTTCCTGCCTCTAGCATTGGTGCTAGAGCAGAATTGAATAGGGCCATTTCTAAAAAGCTGCCTGAGCATATGAAGCAGAATGGTGTGTAATGTTTCTGAGGAGGAGATAAGATGGCTCTGAACTCCGGATCCATTAAGAGGGACCAAGCTCGGTCCTGATGGCTATAATGCAGCCTTCTACGGTTCTACCATGAATTGGGAGATACTGTGGAAGTATTTTACTTAACCAGTTAAGTTTTTCTTCTCTAATGGGATTATGCCTCTGAGCAATGGAGTTCTACTGCCATATCTCTGATTCCTAAAACTAATTATCCGTCAACTGTTAGAGATTCCTGGCCATGCATTTCCATGTAAGTATGTAACAATGTCTTCCATTACTCTTTTTCTTTTTTACTGACGTAATGGACATTGCTGCTTCGAAATGCAAATCTAGAAATTGGGCTTTACTGAACATGGTTAAAAAAATTTAATGCCAAGTTTTCTTTGCAGATGTATCCAATTACGGGGGTGCGATATAGATGCATGGATTGCGAGGAGGATGTTGGTTTTGACCTCTGTGAAGTGTGTCATGAAACCGGCTTAGAGATTGAAGGTCGATTTAATCAGCAGCATAAGCCAGAGCACAAGTTTGAGATTCTAGGTTCGAGTTCATCAAGAAACACGATGCTCTATTTGCTGAGAGGAATACAGGAGCCCTTTGAAGAAGACGAGTCCTCAGAAGATGAAGACGAGCACATGGACGAAGACAACGAGGACCCTTAGAGGTACGTTCTACAGCGCACGATGTTGTGATTATTTTAGGGCAATTAGTTTAGGTTCAGTTTGGTTGATGTAAGATCAGTAAAGATATGTTTCTCTTGGATTGTTTCTTGGTTTGAAAATCTATGTGCAGATAACAACTGCATTCTTTTGAATTTCTTGATATAAGGGTAGTGGGTTTAACTTGGAAGGGTTTGAATGGTTAATTTTGGCGGTTATCTAGATTTCTTGATGCCATCCATGTTTCTGTCCAAAATCCAAATACATGTGTGGCTGTGTGCATCTATGTTACATGGACTTGGGTACGAGTGTCGGGTGTGGGTACGGATCTAAGTGTCGGATTCTTCTAATTCACATCTCAAGGACACGGGGACGCAACAAAATATTCATACTCCTCGATGTATTTCTTTTGGTTTCTAGGATAAATGGTGTTTACTATGCGGGTTAGGGCATTCCATGCATTTTAGTATAAGATATGCACAGTTCAATGTAAGTTCAACCTGCAAAATATGTTTTCTAGTTGAGTATCCATCCAAATACATCGGACACGGATCCCATACTCAAGTCGAAGTGTCTAGGTGTCCGACACGGGTACCTTATACTTTTAGAAGAGTCCGGGTAACGTAGGTGTGCATGTATGGGTTTCCTAAGTTAAGGGGGTGCAAGTGATTTTTGCTCAAAGTTACCAAAAGGTATAAGAAGAGAATAGTCCGGAGGAGCATGAAATAGAAGAGTGTAGGGAATGTGAAATCGAATAGCAGAATGAGGAAGTCTGTTAATAAGATAGACACGTGCTCACACTGGTAAGAAGAGCTTCAAGTCAAAGAGCCACAGGCATGGTAGCTTGATGTAACAAGGTAGTTCAATATGTAATACCGAAAAAGTCTATGCTAGGGTGTGTTATCGACAAAAAATAAAGAAGTATACTAGTGCATGGGTCGTCGTGTGCTAAGGCAATGTGGTGCTTTTATAATGCTGTTCAATTCCTACCGGTGGTTAACTTCTTGTCTTTTGTTTTTTGTTACAGGTTGGTGTGGCTGTGAATATTTTGGATATGGTGATATGGATTGTGACAGTAGACAATGCCTGCAGTGAAGATTATAGCAATGAACTTAAGAGACCATCTCTACCTTCATTTTGAAGCCAACAATGGCTCTTCTATAATACTCTATCAACCAAGACTGAACTCAGCACTTACCTGCGTTGGATATGTAGAATACGAGATGTTCTGGCTATAATACTATTAGTATCTGACTTTTCATGAAACCACTCCATCAGTTTAGTAGTTACAGTTACACTTATCGTAAGTATAAAGGAAAGAAGCGGGTCTAATTCACGTCGAGTTAAGTGGGAGGTGATCAGATGGATAAAGGGACATTTACGGGCCGGTACAAGCCGGTCTCGCTCCAGGTACAATTAGTAATAGAGCCGTGGGACTTTAGGACTTCAGTTTCCGTCTACCCACATGTTCTCTCTCTCTCTCTCTCTCTCTCTCTCTCTCTCTCTCTCTCTCTCTTACAGGGGCACAATTTCTGTCTCTCCTCAACTTCTCAAACTGTATGAAACTGTCTAAATCTTAGGGTACCCTATGAAATTGCATAAACTTAAACCCTAGTGTACCATATGAAAGTACCTAAATCACTAAAACTCTATAATAGGAAAGTGCACCCTAAAACTTAAACCCTAAGGTATCCCATTAAAGTGCCTAAAATCCTAAGATATGTACCCTATGAAAGTGCCTAAAATCCTAAGGTATTCTATGAAAGTGCCTATACGACTAAAATCCTATAATATGAAAGTGCACCCTAAACCTAAACCCCAAAAAAGAGTGATTTACCTTAATTATAATTAAAAAAAATAACTTACCTCAGTGGTAATGTCTTTTTTTCTAGACCTAGAGGTAAAATTCTGATGGATAAAGCCTTTCGGTTACTATCACCAATTGTCACTATTGGTAGCCATGCTTTGTCAAAGATTTGCCTTTGCTAGGGTCGTGGTTGGAGGACCCGGGGTGTTGATGTGCGCATATGAGCCTTTGATCTCGGTAATCAACGGCTCGGATTTTATCTTGTCAATGTACGGCTCGGATTTGCAAACTACCGAGATAAAATCGGAATCACAAAACACATCCAATGGCTCGGATGTGCGCTACACTAGGTCGCACACCAGCACCTTCTGTGAGCAGGATTTCTACGGATTTTCTTCTATGTTTTCCATCCGTTGGGTGGCTGGGTGCCCTGCGTACCAAGCAAAAAATTATTAGTGATTGGTATGTATACTTGTTGTATCAGTAGTTCAATTTGGTTGGCCTACACTATCGATAGAGGAATGAGATATTAAATTTCATAATTTCACCCACTAACGTCCTAGCAAAAAAATTTTTTGTTGAATTTCAATTGAAATAATAGCAACACCAGATAAAATAAACCAAGAAAATTAATTAAAATCTACTATCAGAGTTGTGAAAAAAGGGCAAGCAATCCAGATTGATTTGCAAGATCTAAAATGCCAAGATTTAGCTTGTGAACATCAAAATCCTAGCTCCATTGGTAAGAACAAATGGATTTCTTAATGGCACCAACAACACCATCTATGCGCAAAACGCAGTACACGGTGTAGTGCACTACATCCGGTCGTCCATTTCGAAAATGCATGACTCGGAAAAAATCCAAACAATAAACGGTCGGATTAAATTTATTGTTCGGATTCCAAACCGTTCATCGTTGAAATGGACGATCGGATGATGCACTACACGGTGTAGTGCATTTTGCGCATTTCCATCCCCAAATCCTTTTATTCACGAAAAAAAATAGTATCTGAATCAAAATGACTTTCCAAAAAGGAAACAACATAACTAGTTGTAAGCATTTTTTTAACGTTGTAGAATCCAAAAAAAAAATTCTAAGACAATTATTTATTAATCCTCACAATTTTTATATACCTGTTTTAACTTTGTCCAATAATTGTTTGTTCCAAAGTTAGGCAGATGCAATATTGTTTGTGCTTGGTGGTCACTAATTGCCATTTGGGTACCATCAATTCAAGTCCACACATGAGAAAGAGGCAGCATGCGATAGTAATAATAAAGAGGGGACCCAAAATAATCATGTCTGCTTATGAAGAAAATAACATAAACTTTTTTATATAACTGGATGTCCGGGCGTTTATACGCACCTCGATTTATTCCGGAGCCTTGAAGTTAACGATTGGACAAATCTGCGCACCTCAACTTATTCCGGAGCTCCAAAATTAACGACTGGACAAATCTTCCCGTAGCCACAATGATTGGAATGTTTGGCCTCTATGAAATTCGAACATGTGACCTCGTAGAAGACACACACTTATTATTGCTTGAGTTCTTATGTCCACTCGCTGAACCCCTAAACTTAATCGTGTAAAAAGGCAAAAAAACATTGCCTTAATATATCTCCCTCTTTTCCCTACCTAAAGTCAAGATGTATATTCCTTTCTTCACAATCACAAATGAAAATCCCACAAAAAGAAAAGCTAACCCCACAATTACGGCCGAGTTTTTGTTTAATTTTATGTTCTTTCTTTTATGCATGGAATATATAATGCATGCATAATTATGCATTTGAGCAAAAACTTTAAAGGGGCGACCGAAGAAAGCTAATTGATCAGAGTGGATCAAAGGAGAAAGTGAAGAGGCGTGATTTGTAGGTGCTAAGGGCTGTCCAGCGGATCGCCCAATCCGCCCAAACCGAACCATCCACGAACCCATCCGAGGTATGTTACGGATGGATGCGGATTATAATATTTTTATTTTGGCGGATGCGGTTCGGATTCAATCCGCCCAACCCGCCTTTAATCCTTATTCGATCAGCTCAATCCGCAACCGAACCGACCCATCCGTATATCACTCACGGACGGGTAGCGGATGCACAAAATGACAATCCGCCACGAGCGGATCGGATTGAGAACCGAACCGATCCACCCGGAACCAATCCGCAGACAGCCCTAGTTGTAGCTTTTGTTGGCTGGGTGTATGGAGGCTTCCATCGGGAGATTTTTCAGTTTTTAGTTAGTTCTTACTCCGGTTTGGAGATTTCCAGCCCCTGCGTGGATTTTCCTATACTCCTCATGGGTATGTTCGTCTGTACTCACTGTATTCTTTATCCATCCATATGGACACCCCGAAAACTGTGGTATATTTACCCAGCCTAGGCAGGGGATATTTACCCAACCTAGAGCTCCGGATTCAAAAATACACTTTTAGTATTTAGTATTGTCATCTTTGGAGTTACTTGTACGATTAAAATAAATATATTTAATTAAATTTGACCCAACTTGTTATAATCCTAAAAAAAAAAAACCCAAAACCATATAATATATAATGGCAAAGTGGGGTTTGGTCAAAAAAGAAGAAGGAAAAGTAAAAAAGCTCTTTGAAATGAAATTGTAAAAACTTTAGAAAAATGATTCCTTATTGTGGTAGTATTGATAATAAAAATAATTCATTAACACATGGCGTACGTTTGCTACTCCAATTGAGACTTGATCAATATTTGTGCATTCACCTTTTTTGTGAAACTAAAAATCAATGCAATTGACATATAAATTCTATTTTGATCGTTTGGATCAATGGAACTTTTCTTGCTAGTGAAAGAGGCGATTGACACCGTAAGTTTGGAAAAATTCTTATCGTAGTATTGAACAAAAATCCCATTGGCTTGTTTGCTACTCTTGAATGGATTTTTATCTTGCTATCCAAAAAATCAATGCACACACGTAATTTAGAAAAATTTTTATCTGATAATGGATAAAAAAATGTAATTAACAATGATTTATCTCCTTTTTTTTGAAACCTATTGCATTCACCTTGTGAACTAAAAATCAATGCAAATGACATTTAAATTTACTCATTTCGTCAGATCTTGGAGAAAAAAAGGAGGATACACCTTGTTTGAAAAACTTCTCCTTATTTTATTATGGAACTAAAAATTTATCATGCATTTACCTATTGTGGAACTAAAAATCAATTCATTGTGGTAGGTTGTGTTTGATTTCTCTTGTATGTATATCAAGATTCAATGAGACTTTTACTATTTTATACTTAAATGCATTTAACTATTGTTGAAATAAAATGGAACTTGTCAAAGGCTCATTGGTTTTGAAAATAAAATTTGAGATTTTATTTCCATTTTCTACCAATGGATAAAATGTAAAATAATTTTATTCCCTTTTTTTTTTTTTCCATTGTGCCCGTTGTGGTCCCATGCAATATGGCCACAAATTAGTCAAATTATCATTTTAACCTTTATCCTTTTAGATCTATGAAACAAAAAGGAGGGTAAATTGGTAAAAATGGCATTAGTGGAGATTTTAATTTTTATCACAACTAGATTTTATCCATTGGGAAAACACCAACTTAAATGAGATTTTCCATTTTATCTCATAAAATCCATTGGAGAACCATGCCTAAATAAAATGAGTCAATTTCATTACCGTTTAAAAAATTAAAACTACTGCCAAGCTTGAAAAATAAATTTAAACTCGTGAAATTCTTGTGTTTTTTAACTCGGCTAAATAACCTCATGCAATATAGGAGGGGCTGTAGGAATTAGTTCAAAGTGCGCGCCCAGAACACCCTTCATTACCCCACACCCAAAAAAAAAATTATGTAATATGTGAAAAACATGTAAATTAATAAATTAGTTAGTTACTCGAGTTTTGATTTACACAATCGAAACTTGTTTGAATTAAGAAGGAAATTAGAGGAAAATGGGAGGAAAGTTAAATAGGAATTTGAATTATTTTCCTTCCCTTTTTTTTTTTTAGAACCAAACAAAGGAAGAGAAAATTTTCCCTTCCTTTCCACGGCTTTTTCCCTGAGATTCAAACAGAGCATAAATCTTTTAAGCCATATTACACATAAGCAATCAAACACTATCTGCAGAGCATAAATCTTTTAAGCCATATAAAGGGAATGACACTGCAGATTGTAAGCTTCTAAGTTAAGTCTCCTCCACCTCTCAAATTATGTTTGGTAATCAATACATTAGTAGTAATGAAATTATGCTGGATTTAGTATGATTCTACATTAAGAAAGAGGAGAAGGAAAAAAAAAAAAAAAAAAAGGAGGGATTCTTGTCCCCGAGTGGGTCCACTCAATGGGGTACCAAACATGGAAAGACACTCCAAAAGTTTACCATCTGCAATCATTTGAATTGAGGGATCCAACGTTCGGAAATTGACCTTGGCCATTGCCTCTTTTTCATTTCAAAACCCTAACGGACACTACTTTTAAGGCCTTTATATTTATGAAATGTTTTGCACCGAGATGTATAAATGTGTATGTAACCTTGAGCTATTGGAGAGTTTGTATGGTCGTTAATTTTAAGGTCTTGTAAGGGGTGTTCCATTAAGTTAGTTTTTTTGAAAAAATTGGCTTTCACGGTTTTTTATGTGATGTATTGTGAGAGAATGACCTGTCTCGGTTTTGGAAAAAATAATTTTTTGTTAGTGGAACACCCACTCAATATGCGCGTTAATTGACTCAGAAATCTGGTTATTAGGGGAAAAAATGAATGTATGTTCATCTATTTTGTGCGATACTTGCACGTGCATTGGATATGACATGAATAATTTGGAAAAAATTTGTGTCCTGATATCGATGTCCGTTGCACTGCTCTTTGTGACAAGGTTTATATATGGGAAAACATATTCTACTCCTTCATATGCTTTCGATTCAGGAATTCAAAATAATAATAATATCCATGACGTATCGTTAAAATCACTGATCCCATATTTGACAATAATTAGGTGAATGAAAAAAATCAAGTGATCAGTTATATAATGTGCACCATGAAATGAACTTTGGCTCTCGACATATTAAAATCTATATTATATACCATGTAAGAACAGGAAGATATAAAAATGAAAATAAAAGATTCTCTTGAGATTTGAAATTACATTATTTAACTTTTTTTCTCCTGATATTATGCATTTGTGTAAATTCAAAGTGAATCTCTTTTATGTAAAACTAATTTCAACTCCTCTGAATTCCTTTCATGTAAATTAAATTACGTTCGGCCTGCTACTGCTGCTGCTACTGTTACTAACTTTTTAACGCTACGTCGGAGAAAAAATGTAATAAAACATTTGTTGATCTCAACCACTAGAATAGGCCCACTCTTTTGATTATGAGATCAACGCCGTGGTTGCGCCTCTCTTTAATTCTTAAAACTTTTGGCCCTGCCTTCAGTTTATGCAGCCAATATATGCACAGTAAGTGATAAATTAAAGGATTAATAAGGTCATAAGTACAATAAACAACATTGTCCAAATGGGTACGGTTTTCATAACTCTGGTGATATCTTGCCGGCCAGTCCAACGTTCAAGGGGTCCCACACACAAAACGAGAAGCCACTTGTCATAACCTGGTTTGATTTCACAACTGTACAGTGTGGAGAGACGGCCAAAGGCCCAAAGCATCGTCGTGTGGTGTTTCAAAACTCTAATCGTAGAAACAGCTTGTCTTCAAACTTCGAGCTTGTTCTAGAAATTGACTTAAGTTAAAAACTGATTTAAGTTGACTTTTTCAGTTAATGTTATTGCGAGAGAATGACATGTCACGTAAAACGCAAGAAATCAGTTTTTAAGGTCAGTTTGGAAATAAGACACTTTCCGGATAACCTCTAAATAGTGTCTCCATTCTCCTCCAAATCCTCTTGTGGGCTGTAATTCACAGTCGATATCAATGATTTGAATCGTTTATCTTGTTGACATTGGAAGTGAAATTCATCAATCTAAAAAAATTGCTCCATCAGAAAACTATAAGCACAAATCAAAAAAACAAAAATCACATTTGCGAAATCAAGAGGTTTACTTTACTATCACATTTACCTTTCATTTTTCATGTAAAACAAATTGTAGTTGGTTTACGTGTTTACAGAAGTTTAATAAATTGTTTTTTTTTATTTATATTTTTTGCATAAATGAACTTCAATCCCAATTCTAAGAGACGAGTGATTCAAATCATTAACGTGGGCTCCGATTGAAGCCCACAAGAATATGAAAAAGAATAGAGAGATGTTGTAGGGGTGCAACACCCCCGGTTTTTTAATGGTAATAACAACGATATTATTATTCATTGTGTGCAGCTAAAACAAGAAAAATAAGTGATCTTATGCATATGAGAGAGCAAAATCAAAATAAATCGACGAACTTATCAGAAAGGAAACGCAGTGAATAATAAAAAACTAAGGCCAAGTTCAACTAACTTGAATTTTTTGCCTTTTTAGTTTTTTTTTTAATTAATGTATGTAAAAAGAACGCGTAAAGCGTGGAAAGTCAATAATCTAAGCTAGTGGAACGGGATACAACAACAAATTTTGATAAGGTGAGACAAGGCCTTAGTTGCATTTGCATAATGTCGATGAATAGTTGTCACAATACCCGTAGCTATTTCTTAGTTTTAAAAATGCAATCTTTTTTCAAATTTTTCAAAATAAAAAACTTCAATAAAAGCACTCTCAAGTCTCAAGTCAAATCTTCAGGTGACCCCAATTCAATCCACCGCTAACATTTACTAGTACAATCCACCTTGAAATCTTTATTTTTGGTCCAAATAAAGCAACTTCTTTACTCTCTCTCTCTCTCTCTCTCCTGCATTTAATGGGAGTCCAGTAGCGAGTATTTTTTGAATGCCCATTTCACAGCACACGAGAAGCAGCTCGTTTGTTTCAACTCCCAATTTTGAAGGTTTCAGATCCGATCCAACCGTTACTCATTCTTTCCCATTCACCGAAAAATTGATTTCTCAAGACCCAACTTTCTTGCCGGCCGCCGGCACAACTTTTCTTTCTTCTTATCTGTGCAGAGGTAAGATTCAAATAACCGGCATTGAGTTTACACTCTTCTGTTTCATGTCAATTGTCATCCCCTTCATCATCATCATCATCTCTAATGTAATCTTTTGTTGCATTTTTCCTTTTCTTGGTTGGTTAAGATTTCTGCATTCTTGTTCAATTTTGAAGCATACTTCGTAAGTTGTTGAACAAACCATTGAAATTCACCAATTTGAAGTACAAAAAACAGAGCAAAGATTTTCTTTTCTTGATTAATGTTTTGTACTATTACAGAAATTAATGAACAACCCATCCGATTAAATTCATCACTTTGCATTGAAAAACCAGAGCAGAAAACAGAGACATATAATCTCTCTCTCTCTCTCTCTCATCTTAATGGGTTTTTGGAACAGTGATCGCCGGGAAAAATGCCGCAAGAAAGCAATTACAACTCAGTGTTCAGCCCACCAAACAAGAATTTGAGAGGATTGAAGGGTTTGAATTCGCTTATCAACAACAACAACAGTAGTATCAGTGATGCTTCTTCGTATGGTGAAGAGATCATCAACGACGATGAACTGGCCCAGAGGAGAGCCGAAGAAGCAGGTAATTATTATACCTTGACACCCCGCAAAATTCACTTATTTGATTCTATCATTATTACACTATCAACATTAATCTCACTTAAAACAATTAAATCCGTAATTAATTTTAATTTATAAAATAATCCGAGTCAAAGTTGAATTTTAGAAAAATAATTGAAGTCACATTAGTGTGGCAGCACTGTATTTATTTTGTTTATATTTTGAAGTCAAATCTATATTTTGTTTCCTGCATTTTTTTTTTCTTTTGGAGAAATTCTGATTTCAAGCTTTTCTCTACATCGTTTACTTTCAATGAATTGGTTTTTAAAAAAGGAAATTTTCTTGGCCAAAGATGTTTTAAAAAGTTGCTGAAAATGGGATAGGCTTGTAAATGAATTGGTTTAAAAAAAAAAAATACTAGAAATTATACGCTAAGAGTTATTTACTTTTGAATTCATAAAATAACACGGCTTTCCAAAAAGAACAAAAGTTATGAGGCAAAGTATCAATTTTCCATTAGGGTCAACAATTCACATAATTTAACAAGTTATTAGCGCGTTGTGTTTTCGATAATACCTCCCGGCATTCGTCTTCATAGTCTAACATCAAGCTTTACAATGTGCATGTAAATATAAATATTTTGTACTTATTCAAAAAAACACCCATGCGAGTAAGTTCCAAAACCAATAGGAAAATGTTTTAGAAACACATGCGTAATAATGGTACGATGTGTTGGGTCTTACTAGCACTGTGTGGGATCTACTTCCATCGGAGTTCAGACTGTTCCATAATACATTGGTATCTGAATTTGTGTTCGTGAAACTTCTCTTACCAATATTCTAGGACACACCTTCATGATTTTCTTGAAAAAGATTTGTCTTAAAAAAATACTGCACTTTTACTATACTAGTCGTGCTTAACTTTTGCCAAAAGCACCAAAACAACCCTCAATAGTGGGTGTTCCAACTTAATTAAGCAAAAGCACCCCAATTAGTGGTAGTATATAGTAGCATCCTTCTAACGGGGCTGTCTAAAGTTATTCGTTACTCCAGGGTATGTTTGCTCCCCATACAATTAACCACGTTTTAATTCTTGAGTTGAGATCGTAAGAAAATATTTTCTTGTGAATCCCTGAATCTCGGCATAAATAGAAATAATTGAGGTGTACGTACGCTGACCGGGACATTCCTGGCCGTCGGGAAAAAAAGGAGTGTAAAGTTATTAGTAGGAGCTGGTGAGATGCATAATGCATTGCGGGAATTAAGTTCAAAAAGGGGAAAACTAAAGAAAGGATAGTAAGCCGGAAATGATGATGAAGATGATGTTGCGCAGTTGGTTGTGGTAGGCAGGTCCATTCCAGAAGTACTATTCCAAAAGTAATTTGGGAAGGGGTACCCCACCACTTGATTTTGATATGGGTCTGCTGTTGAAGTGGTGGGTCTAGAATGTGGGCCTATTTTGGTACACGCCCTCAGAACATCTTAATTTGAGCATTTGAAATGGGACCCCATTTTGATCATGCAGACCACTAGCACCTAATAAATATGAAACCAAATTATTATTTTTTGATAACCTGGTTAAGCTACTAAATAAATGCTAAGTTAATAAACTTTAATTGATATAATGAAGAGAGAGAAATTTGGGATCCTTTGACAAAAAAGTTCTCAACTGGTTTTTTGTTTTTTTTTTCATTTTGTCTTTATTCAACATTTTTTTTTTGTTAGTTTTGAAATGTCGACCCCATTTTTGTGGTTTATGGATTAACCACTAGCACCTAATAAAATTATGGTAAAAAATAATATTTTTTGAATAAAGTTCAAAATAAACCAGGTTTTGGTTTAATTTTGGTTTTATTTAAAAAAATAGTTTCGACCATGCTAATTTTATTTTCTTTGGATTAAATTGTCTCGTCGAGGCGAATCCATAAACCACGAAAGCTTGGCGCAAAAATAACAAATGCAGAATTTTTTTGAATAAAGACAAAACGAAAAAATCAAAAAATCATTTTTTCTTTTTTTGCCCTAAGGAGTGTTTGGAAATTTCTCACTTGTGATACTGATTCTTGAATTTTCTGTAACCTCGAACCCAACTTTTTGGTGGGCTGCCTTACCTAAGCAAAAATATTTCTTTAGTAGTTTGGGATTTTTATAGTATTAGGTGAACAAGAAAATTAGAAACCTGTTCAAGTAAATTTGAGAGCTTAATGAGCTTACAACAAATATATTCTGGCTCGATTTATTCATGTAATGAAATTCTATTTACGTATCGATAGGATATTGCACGAATTTTTAAATGGCGAAAATTAAAAAAATAGAATGAATGTCATCTCTCTTTCTTTAAAAATTAAAAAATCGTTTTCTTAAAAATAATGCGACCAGCTCCGATGACAACTAAGTGGAATATAATCGAAGATGTATGACACATGTGACATAATTGTGTTCGGTACTTCGGTTTGTGATGTTATTTTGATCCTTAGCATAACACAGAGATTGGGGAATGAATAAGAAACCGAATAACTTGACTATCTAGCATAGTTTTAAATCCTATCGGTCGCAACTTTTCGGGCTGCCTTACGGCTATACATCGCAAATCGGGTGTAATAATTTTTTAACTTTTTTGACGTTCGGGATTTTTGCAGTATTCGGTGAGCCTCCAAATCCCGAAACAACCACCATATCGGCCGACATTCAAAACTATACTATCTAGGTTAGGTGTATCGAAAATGATTCCTCCGTCCAGGTTTATTTGCCCCTCGTTTTATTGCAACCGATAAAAAACTACCGAGTCTAAAAGAGATGCAGAGTTGCAGTCTAAAGTCTAAACCTCTCAAGTGAGAGTTATATACTCGGTGTCATCACACACTCTGTTTTTCAGCTTCGAGGAGGTACCAAGCAGCAGAATGGCTACGCCAAATGGACCAATGTGCCTCCGATTTACTCCCCAAACAACCCTCCGAAGAAGGCTTCTGCCTCTCTCTCCGGAACGGCCTCATTCTCTGCAACGTCCTCAACAAAATCAATCCAGGCGCTGTCCCCAAAGTAATACTTCTTCCACTCCTCAGTGATTCTATACATTCATCAATTTCATGAATTGGGTTTTTCGAAATTTGACATTTTGACAATGGGTTTTGGGGGAAAAACAAAAATAGGTGGTGGAGAATCCGATAATCGATGTTCAGGCGACGGAGGCTGCAGCACAGTCTGCGATTCAGTATTTCGAGAACATGAGGAATTTCCTCGTGGCTGTTGGCAACATGAAGCTCTTGACTTTCGAAGCCTCTGATTTGGAAAAGGTTTTGAACTTTATTCTACTGGTTTTAGTACCTTCATTTGAATTTCATTGAAGTTAGTTGAATTCTATGTGAACTAACAATGCCCATGTTAATTCAACTCATGAGAAAAAGTAAATTTCGCTTTTTGGGATTGAGATTTGAGACTGTTGGGAGTTTGTACTCTGTATTGATCATCCATTGCACGCGTAATGCCCAATACGTAGGGAAAATGCACGTTCACACCACAACACCACCAACATAAATTGAATGAATTCAAACCCACTTAGGGGTGAGTCATCCAGCATTATGAAAGACCCAACATTTCTTCTGTTTATAAGATGTGGAACTTAGTTACTGAGCATTCAGATATGTCCTAACAGAAACGAACTGAAATTAAGGTCAAGGGGTTGCTTTTAAATTTGATTCATTGAATATCACCAATGTGGTATACAGTGTTCTAAAAGCCCCCGCCTAGGACTGATTACTTGCAAGGCGGTCTAACGCCCCGACTAAATTTGGCCTAGGCAGCCGATTAGTCAGCGCCTGGTTGCTAGGCATCCCCCTTCCGCCCAACTAGCGCCTAGCGACTTTTAAAACATCGGTTATACTCACTGTTTCTAAATGGCCATTTGATTGGCGGGTTGAACATTGGATTGGATTACCTACCTGGCTATCCCTAAGATTGCATATCCGCATTTGGATGCAGTTATTAGTACAAGGGTATAGGGTTACATGTTCCTTTCCATCATTTTGATGCAACTATTCGTGAAAGGATATCCGTTGGACAAGCTATGCAAAGAACCATGGCATATAAAAAACTATTGGGGATGTGGCGTTAGTAACCCCTTTCTAATAGTATATGATCATATGCTCCCTCATTATCAGTCTGGCTAATCCAACGGGCCTAGGGGTTCTATATTGGTAAGAAGTCTCCTCACCCTTCAAGTACCACGGAAAACACATATAGCTTTTCAGTTCTATGGTACAATCAGCACCATCAAGTACTGGCATGATGGACATCTTCTGACTCCAGATATTGTTTCTTCATGCACATGTCTGTGACATTACATTTGGAGGAGACAAAAGTTGTGTTTTTTATTTTTCATTCACATCAATATCCCTCTCAGCAGGCACAAAAATATGAAATGATGCTTGTTTAGGTCCGAAAAGTTTAGCTAGTTACTTCATGCAATATGTTTACCCAAAAGATTCTGAATATTTGAGGGCCTCCTGTAGTCTTTTGAAGCACAGTTTTTCCCTCATTACTACAAATGATTACGAGAATTCCTTGTTTTGGCACCTGGTAGTTCTATTTTTCTTGCAGCAATACCCTTTCTTGAATTTAGCGAACTTGGTTTTACAGGGAGGCTCATCAAGTAAGGTCGTGGACTGCATTCTCTGTCTGAAAGGTTATTACGAATGGAAGCAAGCCGGTGGAATTGGGGTTTGGAGGTACGGTGGAACCGTGAGGATCACATCTTGTCCGAAGGGGTCACCATCTTCATTAGTCGAAAGTGAAAGTACTGATGAGTCTGTGGATGATTCCGAAGCATCCCAATATGAACAGTTATTGGACTTTCTCCATCTTTCTAGTGAGGTCTCTGTTGAAGAATCCAAAGCTGCTAATGCACTGGCCTTCCTTTTTGACGCTTTTGGGCTTGGAATGCTACAAGCTTATCTCACAGAAAGTAACGGAATTGAAGATTTTCCTTTGAATGCAATGGTAGGTAAGACCTGTTCCTTTTTCTCTTTTTTGTATTAATCCAGTGAGGACACGTGCATTATCTAAATGGGATGGTGTCTTGTAGAATGGGAATGCGATGCCAGACCATTAGGATGTTGATCTTGTATGCATAAACCAGATATATGTTATACTGTGAAACTGAAATCTATTTTCTTAGGATCATAAAAGGTTGTTAGTGGTTCAAACTGACTTGGATTACTTAACATGGTGATGGCAGAAGCTAATGATCATCGCTACACATGCCCATCATACGTAGGTATTTTCAGTTAACTGGTCAAGATAATGTCTAAGTTGGCTAATGTTAATCAAATTTCGGTGTACAAATATGTTAGGATGATGAGCAAATTTTTTACAATTATAAAGAGTTGTCTATTCTCTATGCTAAGTATTTATTGGGCATAATTATTCTACAAAGTATATGCTCTCTTGCAGTCTAGATGCTCGTGAGGTAATGATTTTGTATCATATTTAGGTTATGGATTTTTTTCTCCTTAAAATTAACATTTCTGGAACTTTACACTTTTTTTGTGGTGAAACATTGCAGGTCATTGATACTGTCCTCAGGAAGGTGGTCAAGGATTTCTCAGCACAGCTTGTGTCTGAAGGCATTCAGGTCACAGCAATGGCTGACATTAAATGTTATTTAGTAGTTTTTGATTTAGTAGTTTTTGATTTTGTACAAGTGTAAAGTTGCAATCAGATGTAATTTGTTCTACTAACTCCTACAGCTTGGCCTGCTTCTGAAGAAAATATTGCAAGGCAATGGGGTTCCTCTATCGAAAGGTGAATTCCTGGAGGCCATTTCAAAATATCTTGTTCAAAGAACCAGTTTGGTATCAAGTGATTTGTCCAAATTCTGTATATGCGGTGGGAAGCGTGAAGTCATCTGGCAAAGTAATGGTGTCTCTGCTGATAATGCCAATGTGCTTGATCTTCAACACAAACAGCTTGAGGTATAGCTGTCAAATTCTTAATTGGATGCACTTTTTTTTCTTCATGTAGTGATTTAACTGTGCTATTTGCAGACCATCCTTTGATTTGCTTTTGTAAGAGACTTCAAGCTGTAATAACTCTAAAAAATTGTTAATTTCATATGGAGAGGGCAAGTTTTGGTTCACTAGTAGGTTTGATGGAGATATGTGCGACTCCAATAAGTTCTGCAATCTCCAAATGAAAAGGCAGAGTCGATGGGGGAGTGGCGGGTCTTTTACCTCCTGGATATGCTGTATATGCTTATCAGAAATATTTGACAATGACTATGTTTCCAGATTTCCATGCACATGCTATCTTAAACTATTAAAATTGTTTAAATACGTCTGTCTTATTTTGCTTTCCTTGCGTGTGACATTTTCAGGAGCTGAAATTATGTTTTCAAGAGGCAAAACAAGAAGTCAAGCAGGTTCGAGAAGGCTGGCAGGAAGAACGTACAAGGCTTGGTGAGAAAACCTATATGCACTTTCCATATTGTGTTTATGCCTGGCTATTTTGAGTCTGAAGTAATTGTTCAATGCTTATTTAAAGGTTTTGGTTAAACTTTTGTGTAACCTTACACTCTTCATTTTCTTAGAACATCATATTAAGGGCCTTGAAGAGGCCTCTTCTTCCTATCACAAAGTTTTGGAGGAAAACCGCTTACTCTACAACCAAGTCCAAGACCTAAAAGGTGATTATCTTGAATTTTGAAGATAATGTTTTCATAGTTTTAAGAAAAACGAGCTTATGAAGTCGATTTTGCTGTCTTGCAGGAACAATTAGAGTTTACTGCAGAGTTAGGCCCTTTCTACCTGGCCAATTTGATGGGCAGTCAACTGTGGACTATATAGGGGAAAATGGAAATATTATGATTGTCAATCCTTCTAAGCAGGGTAAAGATGCAAGAAGGGTGTTCAACTTCAATAAAGTTTTTGCTACAAACGTGACCCAGCGTAAGTTATTTTTCTAAAAATCAATTTTCATATGTTTGAAGCACTTAATTCACTATAAACTAAGTTGAACTTCCGTTAAGTGGTAACCGCTATTTTAAGTGGTCAATAGCACTGTGTTATGAAAACACAGACTTCAAACACGAGAATTTAGTAAGAGTTATCCTCTTGAGATAATTCTTTACGACCACATACATGTGCCCTGTCAAACAACTGACAGGGTTTATAGAACAGGGAAGGAAGTTTCCATGCTCTTTTGAATAATTGTTGCATTGGCATTAGCATGTCCATTTCATGTACAATGTCTCCAAAATAACGTACTAGAGATACATCAACATTATCTTAAGATCAGAAAAGCAAAAGCAGACTTGCCTTTATAACTTGCCATAGATGCAACTTCTTATTTTACTCTCATTGGCTTCGTACTTGTGCAATATCATCATGACGGTATCTCTTTCTCATGTGCAGAGCAAATTTATGGTGATACTCAGCCATTGATACGATCTGTTCTTGATGGTTATAATGTTTGCATTTTTGCATACGGGCAAACTGGCTCAGGGAAGACATACACAATGGTAAAACGAGATCCATTGGTGTTGTAATTATGACTTTGAGTTTACTTGCATAACTTTGTAACATGAGAATCCTTGTATGATATTTCCACAATGTTTGTGGAGCACATACATCACTTTTTTGTTAGGAGGCCTGTTCTTGGGTTGTATTTGACTTAAGTTCACAAGTTCTGCAAAAGTGTCCGACATCATCATGGATCCGATCTTGGGATTGGCCAATTCTTGTACATTTTGTTTGTAAATCTCGATGAGAATAATGTGAATGCACCTATACTAATTGAGTTACTTTTTGGGATTGTTCACTTTTACAGAGTGGTCCTGACTTAACTACGGATGAGACATGGGGTGTGAACTATCGAGCGTTACGTGATTTATTTCATATTTCAAAGACAAGGATGGACTTTATAGAGTACGAAGTTGGAGTGCAGATGATTGAGATATACAATGAACAAGTGAGAGATCTATTGGTCATTGATGGATCAAATAGACGATATCCTTTTTGAATTTACTTATATAATGTTTGCATTTCTTAGTCAACGGCTTCTTCAGCTTTTTGAGTAGTCAGTAATATTATCAGCTTGCTTGTTTTCCAAAGCTCAATAATCATCTAGTGTCTATTACGTTGGACCTTAACTACTCACACATTAGACATACGAAACAATTCTCAATTGAATGGCCTCAATGTACCTGATGCGTCCTTGGTTCCAGTTAAATGCACTGAAGATGTTCTTGATTTGATGAAAATTGGCCATAAAAACCGTGCTGTGGGTGCTACGGCTCTAAATGAGCGAAGCAGCCGTTCTCATAGGTAGATCCATTCATCTAAATATTATTGCTGACTTGCTATCTTAAAAATTTATTATTGTGCACTGATCCTTCACAACTCTCTGTTGTGGGCATTTGCAGTATTTTGACCGTTCACGTCCGAGGAAAAGAGTTGGTTTCTGGATCCATTCTAAAGGGTTGCCTTCATTTAGTGGATTTAGCTGGAAGTGAGAGAGTCGATAAGTCTGAGGCTGTTGGTGAAAGACTGAAGGAAGCACAACATATAAACAGATCACTCTCTGCCCTTGGAGATGTAATTTCAGCACTTGCACAAAAGAGTACACATATTCCGTATCGAAATAGCAAGCTTACTCAAGTATTACAAGATTCTTTAGGTAATGGGATGTTTTTTCCCTCCAAAGAATGCACTTATTTCTCCATTATCAGACTTTATTGAAGATTTTTCGTTTCATTGCAATGTCTAGAGTTGCTAGAAGCTTCTTGAAAACTCTTGGAAATGGGGTTTCGTTTCACATATTCTGTCGAACGTTCTTGAAATTTCCAGACTTGTCTAGAATTTTTGAAGTCATGTGTTAACTCCCAACAATCTGATCTGCATGAATGAATCTAATTCTCAAGTATTATCTTTTGTGAATGCTGCTCAAATTACCTATTTGTCTTTCAAATTCATTCTATCGTGGAAAAATGGTCTATTCTAGAGGACATATTCTTGTAAATTGTATCTTATGCAGCTTTCTCTTACACAATGTTGCTATTATATCTACCTTATCTCATTGTCTTTGTAGGTGGGCATGCTAAGACATTGATGTTTGTTCATATAAACCCCGAGGTTAATGCTATCGGAGAGACAATTAGTACCCTCAAGTTTGCAGAGAGGGTTGCCTCGATCGAGCTTGGAGCTGCTCGGTCTAATAAAGAAACTGGTGAAATCCGAGATCTCAAAGACGAGGTCTACTCTTGGTCAATGACATCATTCAGTTGTACTCCTGATTCTCTATAACATGGATTAATTTTTTTTTTTTTTTGTATTTTTTATCTACTCAGATCTCGAACCTCAAGCTTTCCTTAGAGAGAAAGGAAGCAGAACTGGAGCAATTGAAAAAAGCAAATGCCCGAGGCACCATAGAATCCCAAAGAATGCGTGCAGTTTCACCTCTTCCTATGCCCAAATATGGTGTCAATGCCAGCTTGAAGCTGGAAAACACTCAGCGCCCTGTCGATGATTCAAGAAATTCTGAGGTATGGTGAAATAACAAAATGATAATAAAATCAGGGATATTTTCTGTATAGCAATCCAATTTCTCGCAATTAGTGTTTCTAGCATTTGGGGAAAGGCAAGTTTGAGTAATTCTAAATTCCACCTTATTACGGGTTCTTTGCTGAGTTGCATTTGTTATGTGAATCTGCGTTAGTTGGACTTTCTTATATAGATGATTGTCCAGTTTGAAGTAGTAATTCTGATCTTTGATTCATCCACTCTTTTTTATTGCAGAAGTAAAAATTGTCCGTCTTCTTTGTTATCTGTGTGAAAGTTGTATCCTAGGGGTAACGATTTGAATGATTTCCTGTTCACTTTTAATTTCTTTCATGCAATGAAACCTTGAATTTCAGGTAAGGAGCAGTTCTTCAGGGAAGCAGAGGAGGTCCCACTTTCCCTCAAAATTTTCAGACAAAGATAATATACCAAGGATGCCTTTTCTTGCCGAAGAGAGACTAGTGAACTCTGGCAAGCCAAGGTCACCATCCCCGCCAGTGAGGAGATCAATATCAACCGATAGAGGGGCACTAATGAGAAGTAGGGTCAAACCCGACCCAACTGATCACACACCGATCTCTAAACTTCAGCTTCCACCTAGAGCTTCCATCAATAAATCCATCGCCACAATGCCCGTTATTCCTCCGGTAGATAACAACGCAAGAGGACTTTTGGGTTCACAAGAGGCACCAAAACAGGAAAACATCTCTGAAGCATTTTTGAGTTTTCAAAGGTCCATATCCAAGAAAGTTAATGTAGAGCACGAAGAGGAGCAGTTTAAGCAAGCACTTAATGTGAGGCAGGGGGGAATTAGGAAAAGCAAGCCTGAGAGTAAGGTAAAAGCTAAAAGCCAACTTCCGACTAGAATTCCAAAGTCTGATACTGGTGTGACATTGCTTTCTGAGGTGGAGACTGGTGCAAAGATGGAGGAAGCTCGTAAGAGTGACTTCTCTGAGCCAGAAAATGAGAGTGGGCTTAATGTTTCACCGGTATATAGTACCTTGAGTGTGAAAAAGCCGCAGCGGACCACGAGGAATTCTCAAACTGTTGAAACAAGGTATTATACCAAAATTTTGTCCTGTTTAGTGTCCTTTACGTTTCCCATTTTCAAAACTGGTTTCACTTTGAAGTTAAATCAAATATGAAAACGAAGACCATTTTTTTGACCTTGTTTCTTTAATCATGAAAAACGCAAATGAAAGGAATTAGAAAGAAAAAACCAATTACAGTATTACCATCATGACTCCTAATGTCCGAAACTTTGAACATATCCCTGAATGGTTATCTGTCTACGACTATGCCATGCAGTTTTCTTATTACAGATGAGATGGTTTTGTGTTATTGGAGTAACATTTCTTATTTGTGCAGAGAACTAGGGCAGATGGTGGAATCCTTCCTATCTTTGAAAAACGAACAGAAGGTTTCAAATGGTGTATTACGCCCTCCAAAGGAAGGCAGCAACTTGGCTATGCCAGAATACAGGAGGAGCCGATCTACACCTCGTGGAAAATTTATGGTTTTGCCTTGAGTAACTCCCCATATGCAGCGACAAAGCTTGATTTCATCTTTTTTTCATACTAAATATTTTGTACAGTAACCGTCTATATTGGGTCTTTGAGTTCATTGTTTTCTGCGGAGATTGAGAGCATGGTGAAGTCATAGGAGGTGATATTTCAGACCTTTCTCCTTCCCCAGTTCTATTTAACGATTCCATTAGTATTGATCCGAATACTTATGTGATTTAAAATCTAAATTTCCAATATATGTTCGTGATGCCACTCATCTAGCCAAAAGTGCTACCCTATTATCACATGTCGTTTGATTTTTTTTCCCTTTTGTACCTATTGTACGACCCATATCCTGCTTCTTTGCGCAAAATGAACTGTGGAAATAGTAGCGTTAACATGAATCTTCTGGATTATTTGAAACAAGTGAGGAATCATTCTGATGTTCTTCGAATATGGAGTGGATTGTAGTGACATGACTAGAGATTTCAATTTGCATTTTATCGATAAAGTTTGAGCAAAAACTCACATACAGAATGCTTTATATTTTGTTCTGCCCAAAAATATTTTTTTGGTTAATGATTGAGCATTTAATGTATCATGTTGTGAAGCAACATTTTTAGTAACAGAATCTGTATTTTTACTATAAATAACCTTGTACAGCTAGAACAGGTGTTTGTGAGACCACCAAATTTAGCCAACTAGCCGTACTTTGAACCATCTGAGATTCAGAGACAACTACCGACCTATCAATCAATAGAAAAAAGAAGAAACAGGAAGGGAAACAAAAAAACAGAAAAACAAACTTTTCCCAAGAAATTTCCTGTCAATACATCAAAACCCTCCAACCATTTCACCCTCGTTCCATAATAATTTCCATGCACACAAACCCAGGATTGGTTTCTCTGCAAATTCTCATGCTTGGTTTTGATTCTTCAACATTCATATCCCGGGGGACAAAGTCAAAGCGCTTGATCTGTTTTTGTGTCTTCAATCGCATTCAAGGGTTCGATATAGGTGCCTCTGATGAAGAACAGACTTTCATCTAAAAGGTAAAAAGAACGATTTCGTTTCCTTTTCTCTGTTGTAGTTTTCCCCCTGCACTGGGCAAAACATTCAAATCAAATAGAGGTGAATGTCCATTTTCTTGACCTCTTTTAGAAGATGAAATCTTTCCCATCGGACGATGCAAAATGACCATCTGCAGAAACAACAAATGACAAGCCTTTCTTATCGCAATTTATCGAAGGCCAATGCCATGGCAATACCAAATTCTCATCCCCCACAGGCTTCTGAGGGGAAACAAACAGCAGATTCCCCAACTAGCAAAATTCCCCAGAACTTTGTCACTTCTATCTACGACGCAAAAATATCTGATCTAAACCGAAGTGTAACGATAACATGGTTGAAGAACCTCATGAGCCATACCCTTAATATTTTGGTAGAAAACCCTTATGGTGAAAATCATTACAATTGCAAAATTGATCTCAAGACATGGCAATTTTGGGGCAAAAAGGGCCTAAAATCATTCAAAGTTGATGGGAAACGCGTGGACGTCTTCTGGGATTTTCGCTCTGCAAGATTCACAACAAGCCCCGAGCCTTGTTCAGATTTCTACATCGCATTCGTTTCCGGTGATGAGGTGGTTTTATTGCTAGGTGATATGAAAAATGAGGCTTTCAAAAGAACAAAATCAAGGCCATCATTGGTAGACGCTATGTTATTGCACAAGAAAGAGAGTGTGTTTGGAAAGAAATGTTTCTACACCAGAACCATGTTTGGTCATGGGAAAAGGGAACATGATATCACCATTGAGACTTCCTTATCCGGGCCTAGAGATCCAGAAATGTCGATTAGTGTGGACGGGGATATAGTAATCCGGGTTATGAATTTGCATTGGAGATTCAGAGGGAATGAATCTTTTGTGGTAGAAAATATACCTGTGCAGATTTTCTGGGATGTGCATGATTGGTTGTATACAACTGGGCCTAATTCAGGTCAGGGTATTTTCATTTTCAAACAAGGGGTAACAGAAAGTGAAGGTAATGGCAGTGGAGATTGGAAAATTTTGGGTGATGAAGATTCTGGAAATGGCACAGAGTTTTGCCATCTCTTATATGCTTGGAAGATTGAGTGAGAGACTCTTTTAACAGTTCTTTATACTTTCAATTTGAAGAAAATGTCAGTTTGATTGTATTCAACAGTTTTAAGAACTTCTCACTGCAAAGACCTTTTGATTGGATTTTGTTTCTCACTTTAATTATGTGTTACTTGCTCATGTGATTCTTGAATTACACCTCTGTTAATTGAACCAGATATGAACATGTTATCAACGAATTGTGTGTTGAATTATCAGGATCAAATGCTTCATCCTCACTTGAGGTAAATATTTGCCAATTTACTCAAATAATTGCCAAAACCAAGAATGAATATCCTGTAATAAGTGAATCATATACAAGTAAAAATCCTCTACATTGAGAGCTTCCCCTAGTTTGCCCCTGATTTTCTCCTCCCTAGTGAGGTTTCCACCCCTTGTTTCCCTTCCCCTCCCATGTTTCTTTCCTCCCTAATAATATCCCTCTCTTCTTCCAATGAGTACCGCAGCTACTGTGATTCCTAACGTCTGTGAAAAGAGATCTTGTTGATGCATCGAGGTTGTCGAAATTTGGAAATGCCACAAAGCATATGATTTCTTGCGACTGATATTGCACTTGCATTTGCGAAAACACCATTCATTGTAACTCTCCTTCAAAATTGATCAAGGACAAATTGAGATTCTTCAGGGCAAATGTCCCTGAGAATATAGGAATTTGACCAAATAAGTTGTTGAGAGAAAGGTCCAATGAATACCTCTCAAGGATTCCATGGACGGAGGAATAAATCCTTGAAAGAAATTTCAGGATTCCATGGACGGAGAAATAAATCCTTGAAAGAAATTTCACTGCATGTATAGCTTTTCAAGGCTATTGCAGCTACCAAAAGTGTTAGGAATTTCGCCAGACAAATCATTCTCTAAATTATAGATTTATACTAATTTTCTTAGGTTTCCAACCTCAAGTGGCAAGGATCCAGACAGAAGGTTGCTAGCTAGATCCAATCTAATTGACAGATTAGAGACCATCAAAAGTTGTCTTGGTAGGCTACCATTCAGGTTACTTTCATAAAGGAATAGCGATGACAAATTTTGACAGTTGCCAAGATTCAAGGGTATGGCCCCCTCTAGTCTAGTTTGCTCCAAGTAAAGATCAATCAGCAATGACAAACTTCCAATAGAGTCTGGAATTTTACCTGAGATGCCATTGTTTGAGAAGTCCAACCTTTGCAACTTACGGAGATAACCTATGCTAGCGGGAATCGGTCGTGCGAAGAGGTTATCTGCCAGAGAGACGGTTTCCAGATTCACAAGGTTCCTATTGTTGAAGGAAGATCCATAGAATTGATTTAGACCTAGTGCAAAGTAAGACACAGAGATTGATAGATTGCCCACCACAGAGTTTGGTAATATCCTCCAAACTTGGCTATCTTCTATAATTATCACTCCCAAGTCCCTACAATTGGTCAAAAATCCCAGTCCATCAGTCCCCTAGTTTCAAATTTGTTTGTAGATAGGTTTATCCAATGAAGATGTTGTAAGTTTCCGAAATCATTTCTTGCTTTTCGACTGATATTGTTAATACTCAACTCGAGCTGTACCAACTGGGAAGAGTCGGATAATGAAAGAGGAAGGGGACCATTAAATAGATTGGCATATGGCATATCACCCATCTACAAAGCTGACCCCTTATCAAATTGCATATGGCCAAACTCCTCCACATAACCATCATACTCCGGAAAATGCCAAGTACCCAGAAAGTTACTCAGAAACTGAAATCAGTGGTCTAAATCTGAGCCACTGATTTCAAATTCTGGGTAATTTTATGATAAGAATTTTGGGTATTGCACTGCTGAACGAGTTGTTGGGACAAATAACTCTTTTCAAATGAAATGCAAATTCTAGTTTAATACATTGAAAACGAGTTGTCGGGACAAATAACTCTTTTCAAATGAAAGGCAAATTCTAGTTTAACACATTGAAAGACGAGAAACAGACATACTAGTAGTTCTTAAAACAAAAAGCTAATAACACCATCAATCAGGCAGTGGACAGTTTCCTGTATACATTAGATTGTGCAAGAAAAGGCAAAAATGAGAAATTAACCACAACCCTTGGTAATGGTGGGAAAAATGTGATGGACGTATATTCAAGAACTATGTAAACAAATTAAATACAATAGATTTTACAAAAATCAACCCAATAGAAACCTAGTACACGAGAGAGAGAGAGACCACGAAAAGATCAGAGAGAGGGCCGCTAGAGTGGTCACCGGCGGTAGAAATGAGGTCGGAAGGGGAGAGAGAGCAGGAGAGGGAGGTCGACCATGCGGCGTTGCTTGCAACAGAATACCGGTATATTAGAGTGGCGGGCTGTAGCGTCATACCAGAAGACGTTACCTACTAACGCTTTATGTGAAGACGGTAGTTGCTAATCGACTCTACGACACCGTTTGGACAAGAATAGCAGTATATTAAAGTGGCAGGTTGCTAGCGTCGTACCACAACACGTCACCTGCTAGCGTCTTTTTAGAACACAGTACTTGCTAATCGAGCATACAGTGTCCTTTGGGACAGAATAGCAGTATATTAGAGTGACAGGTTGCTAGCGCCATACCACTAACACGTTACCTGCTAGTGTCTTATTAGAACACGGTACTTGCCAATCGAGCATATGGCGCCGTTTGGGGGTATTACCATAGTGGTGGTCTTATTAGAACACGGTACTTGCCAATCGAGCATACGGGCAAGCGCCATTTGGAAGACGTTTAGTGCCATACCGGTATATTAGAGGTGTTAAGCTTAATAAAAAGACGTTTTTTAGAAACACCAAAAAAGTATCATTCTCTAATAATATAAAAACCGCTTTTTCCAAATACCAAAACAAGTCATTCTCTAATAATACATCACATTAAAAACCGTGAAAAACTAATTTTTTCAAAAAACCAATTTAGTGGAACACCCCAAGACGGTACTTGCTAATGGACTATACGGCGGTACTTGCTAATCGACTATACGGTGCCGTTTGGACCAGAATAGCGGCACATTAGAGTTGTAGGCTGGTATCACGCAGTCTCAGATTCAAGGGTTTTACATCACACACCTCTCCCAGTTCTAAAACCCATCATCTTGTTCCATCACCAGCGCCGGTGACCAGATCTTACGCCGGCGAAGCCCTCTCCGATCATTCCACGTATCTCTCTCTATCTCGTTTTACTATATGCGTGATTAGAAAAAAACCGTACGTCGGTTAGGGTTTTTCCAGGCTCGAAACGGGTTCAGCAAAATGTCGATTTTTGGCGGCAATCTCCTTTGCAGAGCTTCACTCGGCCTTCAATGTCGAGTCCTCTTTATTCCCTGGTGAGAAATTTTTCCCAAGAAAATGTCAGAAATTTTGATGAAATCTTGGAATCCACTAATTCCATTACGAACTGAATTTAACTGGAAGTTCTCTTGAACGATTCTTGTGACTTCATGGAAACCAAACAGAACAAAAAGATTCAGAATTTGTGATTAACGTAGATTGAGAAGTGCATGAACATGGCACGGATAGAGTGAGCTCGAGCTTTGGAATTTGCTGGAATGTTTTTGGAAAGGAATGAAGTCATTCCTTAGCTGGAATGGCGTTTGTCATTTTTTAGTAAACTAAACGACGGGAATGAGCAGAAATCACAGTTAGGGCCGCAAACAAGCTGAGCCAAGATTTGACTTGTTCGAGCTCGGCTTGTTCAAAACTAGTCTAGCACTAACGCGGCATACAAATTCTGGGGATCCAGGTCCTGCATCCACCTCGAGCTTGGCTCGTATGTTATGGAGGTCTTTGAGTTCAGTTCGTTTACAAAAGAGCCGAGTCTTTACAAATGAGTCAGAGCTTTAATAATCGACCCAAGTTACAACTAACTCAAGCTCGACTCTTTTACTAACGAGCTGAGCCTCGATTTGCTCGCGAACAGCTCGGTTTGTTTGTAGCCCTAGAAATCATCATTTGATTCAAGCTTCATTCCAATAAATCAAATATTGCTTGGCGTGCTTATATGTGAGATTTTTTGTTTGAGTTTTGACGTGTTTCTGTTGCTGTAAATATTGTCGTTTTAGGATGAAGAAGAGTAGTGGCATTCGCTGTTCAAGTGGCGGAGCCAATAATTCTTCATTTCCAGTTAAGTACATTCCGAAGAAAGTTAGAAGTACTGAAAAGCTTCAGACTTCTTCTACACCTAAGAAGGATCTGAAGGATAAAGTCAATATTAATGGACTGGAAGAAAATGAGTTGAGGTTGGAGATTTCGAATGGCAGGAAGAGTTCACAGACTGAAAAGCCTCGGACTTCTTCTGCAATTATGAAGGCACCCAAGGATAACACAAGTAATAATGGGTTGGATGAAAATGAATTGAGGTTAGAGGTTTCAAATGACAGGAAGAGTTCACAGACTGAAAAGCTTCGGACTTCTTCTGCAGTTACAAAGGGTCCCGAGGAAAACACAAGTACTAATGGATTGGATGAAAATGAATTGTGGTTGGAGGTTTCAAATGATGGGAAGAGTTCACAGACTGAAAAGCTTCGGACTTCTGCAATTACGAAGGGTCCCAAGGATAACACAAGTACTAATGGATTGGACAAAAATGAATTGAGGTTGGAGGTTTCAAATGACTGGAAGAGTTCACAGACTGAAAAGCTTTGGACTTCTTCTGCAGTTACAAAGGGTCCCGAGGATAACACAAGTACTAATGGATTGGACGAAAATGAATTGAGGTTGGAGGTTTCAAATGACGGGAAGAGTTCACAGACTGAAAAGCTTTGGACTTCTGCAATTACGAAGGGTCCCAAGGATAACACAAGTACTAATGGATTGGACAAAAATGAATTGAGGTTGGAGGTTTCAAATGACCGGAAGAGTTCACAGACTGAAAAGCTTTGGGACTTCTTCTGCAATTACGAAGGGTCCCGAGGATAACACAAGTACTAATCAATTGGACGAAAATGAATTGAGGTTGGAGGTTTCAAATGGCGGGAAGAGTTCACAGAGGAGCTTTGTTCTGGAGAAGAAGTCACGAAATCAATATCAAACTCCTGCTCATTACGCAACCCCTGATGTCAATCAAGGTAAATTTCTGATCAACCTGGTGACATAGTTTTAAGTTTTATTATTGTCAATTGAGTCAGTTGAGTATATAAACTACCGTGATGTTCTTCACATTATAATTACAACATTCATTTGTTAGCTATATTAAGCATATTAATTTTTTTTTTGAATTTTTCAGAAGCGGTGAAAGGTATCGATTTTGATGAGGGAGTTCTAGAGACCGAATGCATTGAAGAGCTTGAGGAGGTTCTGGAGGAATTCGATATGAATGAGGAGATGAATCTTCACAGTCAAGATGTGTTACAAGTTGGTAGAACTAAACAAGATGCAGAGAACTTGGCTATTGAATTACTTGCAACAAGGTTGGTATTCATTTTGCAAGACATTTGTGAGTTTGGTTGTTATCTATTTTACTGGTGCTCAATATTATCTATTTTGCTATTGAACCTCGGATATTGTTTTATCCTGAGAGAAGCTAGTTATTGGTTTCTGATATTGGTTAGTTCCCCATAATTTTTTCAAACCTTTTGCATCGTTGGCTGTTTTTTTGCTTTACTGACTGAGTTCTGTCCATTCTGGACTTCCACTAGCTGGACTTCTGTCCAGGTTTCAGGATTTTAAATATCAGGTGGTATTTGCCCTGAAACTCTTTCCACTGTTTTGAACTCAACCGAATAGAAATGTTTGAACCATGTTTCCTTTCATTGCAGAGCATATACAGCTGTGGAGCTGAGAAAGAAACTGCAAGGGAAAAGATTTCCTCTTGATACAGTTGATGCAGTGATATTGGACTTCCAGAGCAGGTATGTGACTGAGTAATGGCATGGTTTTTCTCTAAAATTATACTTTCTTTCTTTCTATTTTCTGTTTTTTCTTTGGCCAATATCCTTTGTAAGCTGGTACAATTCTGTCTTAGTTATGACTCTTGATGACGCTACAATCAACTCTACAAAGCTTTTTTCTAACTTCTTTTTTGGTCACGCTCCACTAAATTTGCATATTGTTCTTTCGTAGCTTAGTGGAATTTTAATATTTTGAGTCATTTTTATCTTTGACCCTTTTAGTTTGTTGCAGGGGTTTGATCAATGATTCCTTGTTTGCCGAAACATTTTCCCAGTCCAGGTGGTCTTCTTCAAGTTGGGGACCAAGGCGGATTAAGCAAGTAAGCTATCCTCTTTGGGTCTATTTTCTTCCATTGAAGTCTTAGGAATAAAACCCTTTCAATGTGCTTCCCCAGGAAGTCTGTTGATTTCTTAATTAGAGTTGTAACAAATCCATATTTTCTTACTGCTTAATTGTCTTGTCACTTGCTATTTTTCATAGAAATGCTATTTTCTTGCATTGTTTGTGTGGATACCAATTTTCGGGGTGTGCTTATAGATCTTATGGGTTGAGATAGATAGTTCTGATTCCACTTCTCAAAATTGGGAAGTTGTAATGCACAATAATCTCGAAAGTGTTACACGTATCTGAGATTTGAGGTTTTCTGACATTATATGTAGTATTATAGTCTGACTGCCATATGGAGAATGCTACCATGGATGGTCATTTTCCTGGGTTCAGGCTAATCCATGACTACAAGACAGTAGCTTACTAAATTAAGTGGTAATTCGCGAAGGGAAAAATCTAATGTGAGTTTCTGTTAGGTAAACAAAGAGCATGGTAAAACTGCCAAGTGAATCAACTGCGAAAGCTTTCTCTTTTGATGTGGGATCGCTTTTTTGTAATGGGATGAATACAATGACCTTTTGTCCCTTTGGCCATAATTTGATCCGTAGAAAGATGAATATGGGAACAAAATTGTTTGGGATTATTTTGACAATTCTATACACGTAACCACTTCTCCTCGCCCCCCTGTGCAGAGGCCCTATTGAACAAGGCAGCATACAAAAAGTAAAAATTTTTTTGTATTTTGAGGTTGATTATGTGTAGTGTTTGGTGTGTATTTGCAACATTCCTTTTGGAGTTTTGGTGGGGAATGAGTTCTGAATTAAGTTGTTTATCATTTTAGATTACCCAATTGATCAGGACACAAGGCTTGGATTTGTTATTTTTTTAAGAATTACCATTGAGCAAAATGATCGTGACTAAATGATGGAGCATTGTTGGAACAGGCATTGCTCCGGAAAGGAGTAAGGGAAGCTGAAGCAGAGAAGGCAATAAACTATGTTTTTAAGGACGGTGATTCTGATGAAGAGGAAGAATCAACGCACGGCATGTCTAAAATCTCAATGGATAAGTTACTTGCTCAGGCCTCAAAGCAGTGGCTCCGGGGTCGGGATGCCACCAAAGAAAAGCGCAAAACAAGGGTTATTAGGTGGCTTCAGTATCGCGGCTTCAATTGGGGTGTCATTAGTTTTGTCGTGAAGAAGTTAGAATCTCAATGCCTCCCTTAAGGCAAATCAGTCATGTTTAATATCATTACCAATTAGGCATTCATTTCACATGAGGGACACCCCCAGCCGAGAAGTTGGAGTCAGTTTGGGCCTCCACTGAAAAATTGCTTTCTTTTCCTTCCTACCCAGTGCCAAGGAGGTACAGCGAATTGTAGGACATGTGACTTGAAAAAGCGAAAACGAAAGGTGTCAACACTTGGCTGCTATTTGCCGGATCAACATCGTCCTCTGATACCAGAGTTGTCTTCGGCTCGTGTACTGTATATGTGATGTAATTGATTAGGCTACTGGGCCTAGCCCTTGCACCTCATTAAGGGGTGGAGTGTTCGACTCTCCGTCCCTGTGTGTGGAGTTTTTTGGGATTTGGGAGGTGTTGTGACCGAGTTCGGGGACCTCTCCGGGTCCAGTAAGTTTATTATAACCGTTTGTCTGTATAGAGTTTCTTCACTTTCTTGAATATGTGGCTATTGATCGGACATCCGTAGCCACGTGTATGGAACATGTGGCATACACATGCTGCCAGTGATGGGCGATCAATTGCACTTTATTTGTGGATGATTTACTCGCCAAGCCCTACAAAGCTGACTTGTGTCATGGATGATTAACTCGACAAGCCCTACAAAATAGACGATTCCGATCAAATCACCGAATACTGGATGGCACCCACATTAGCTCATTGTATTTTGTGATTTGTTGTGGTTTGGGTCTGAGTGCATACCTGTTGCTGGACTTCCCAACTTGATAAAATGGCACCCAAAAATTAAAAATTACTTTCTTACAAGTATTGTATTTTGTGTTGCAGCACTTGAAAAGTCATTGTTTACGGTTCGAAGTTCTCTCAATACATTTCTTTTTCTTACTGGACTAATTTTATGTTGTTATCCCCTTAATATTTGAAATTTCTTCTGCCAAAAAAAAAAAAAAAAAAAAACTGTATGGTTTTACTTTACCCACAATCTACGTTGTCTTTGATTCGTTGTATGGATCTGATCACCTTAATTTTGTTTATACAAACATTCATGCTGTTTTCCAGCATATTATATTAGTGTTTTTGTCGTGCTTGTTCATGTTTAGGACGTGCAAATGTCGTCTAATCAAAGATTAGTATATGTGTTGGAAGAGGTTTTCTCATTCACTGGAAAGTTCACACACAGGAAACAGCACATGTACATGTGATGAGAGGACCTTGGGACCATGTGGTCGCTGCTGGAAAGGCTGGATGAGAGTGAGAGTGAGAAAGAGAGAGGATGGCCTGAGGCACATGAACTGTACTCTCATGGAAAATAATATACTAGTCTGGAAGTAGAAACGGATGCGCGAACAGCTGTCCAAATTTTCTCACGTTCAAATCTTGAAAGGGTCCTTATATTGTCAGTCTACTGGACTCGCAAGAAGAAGAGAAAAAATACACTTTAGTGTAATTTATTCACTTTTTTATATACTTTCACACATTTCTATATTTTTTACACGTTTTATATTTTATTGAAAGCCTAGTGGATTGGTTTTAGAATTTTCTGTATTAAAAACCATCCTCTTTGCAATACTATTATTCATGATTGCAGGTTCCTTATGTAGCGGTTTGAAAAAATCAGCATCAAGCATGTCTACCGCGATACAAATCAATGTGCCGATGCCTTAGCAAATGATGTTTCAGTATCAATGGCAGAAATGCATTTCTTTCTTTCAATTCCGTTTTATTGTTAATTTGCTTCATCCAAACTCCATCGGGACAAAATGTTCCGGATGTGTTCTCTCTTAACGTGTTTTAATGCAGTTCTTTACTACCAAAAAGGAAAATTCTAAAATTAGTCCACGGGATTGTCTTTAAGATTTAAAAAATTTAATGAAATACGTGAAAAATGTACTATAAAAGTATGTGAAAGTGTATTAAAGATGTAAAAAGTACACTGAAACGTGTGTTTTTTGTCTGTTTGTTTAATTATTGTCCGTCACTGGGCTGACAATAGAACGACTTAAGAGAATGAGAGAGAGAGTTGGAAAATGAACCTCATTCCATTGCAATAGATACTAATGAAATAAATACAAGACAGCCAATCATTGGTCCAGCTTCTGCATATCCTTACAAACACTCAACCCCCAAGAAAAAGGACAGTTTCAACCCCATCCCAAATCTTTACATAACAGTAAAACTATCTTCACTTTTTTACACCTTTTGTTCAGAATTCAACACACTAGTACTATTTATTCAATCTACAAAATGATACACAAGAAATTACAGTCTTCTTTCCCAGATTTGCAGTAAAAACACCTCCTCTAACATTTATCTGCCCTGCTCTAATGGATCCTCCAACTGATTATGCACAAAATTGGTTCTATCATCTTCCTTGAGACACCTTAACTAGACTGAATAATCATCAGAGAAGGCAAATGAGCAGTTCGAAGATCCTTGGTAAACCACATTTCGAGTCGGGGGTGACGGCGGGAGAGCCAGCAAAGCGCCGGCCTTGAGTAAATCTGTCTCCAACTTTATCGGATCGACTTGTCGAATCTCCTTGAGCATTGCGACAACGTCTTTCATCGTTGGACGATCGGGAGCCCTTGCGCTGACGCAGAGGAACGAAACTGCGAGTGTTTGGAGCATTTCGTGCATCTGAGGGTCAGCCATTCCCCTGAGCTTTGGATCAAGAATGTCAGCAGGGTCACCCTTACTTTGCAAGTGGTCACGGACCCACTGGACCAAGTGTGCACCCCCGGGCAAAGTCGGGTCCAACGGGTGCTTTCCGGTTAATACCTCTATAAGAACCACACCATAGCTATATACATCGCTCTTCTCTGTTACCGGTTGCATTGAAGCAAGTTCTGCAATACCCACAAAACAGAATTAGCAAAAGGAAATAATTTGAAAGCAATAAGCTAATTTAATCAGGTTTTGAACAAGGAAAACATAAGACCCCGAAAAATGATCAGAATGCAGTGCTGCCAACTGTACTGGCAGCACTACATTCTTAAGACTTAACTGTGAAATAGTTCTGAGTTGGTAGCAGCAGAATTTACCTGGAGCCATGTATCCATAAGATCCAGCTAGAAGTGGCTTCTGACTCTGCTTTGAACAATCATCACCATTACCACCACCATTGACAATCCTAGCGAGTCCAAAATCAGCCAGATATGGTTCAAAATGAGGACCCAGCAACACATTCATGGCCTTGACATCACCATGCAATAGAGGAGGCACACAATCATGGTGCATATAGTCAAGTGCATGAGCCACACCCAAGACAACATCATATCTAGTCTCCCATTCTTCTCCTCCCCCCTTCCCGACACCAACGCCACCGTGAAGGAGCGAGCTCAAGCTTCCATTTGGAAGGTAGTCGTAGAACAACAATTTCAAGGTCGGGTTCGAACCCCAACCCAATAAGCGCACGATGTTCCGGTGCCTTATTGAGCCTAGTGTCTGAATTTCCGACCTGAATGCTCCTGAATCTTCAGATGACCACATTTTTTTCACTGCCAATGTTTGTCCATTTGGAATTGTTACCTTATACACCACCCCAGAGCTCCCAGTTCCAATCACATTCGATGATACTAGGTTGCGGACTATGTCTTCGATTGAGAATTCCATTTTCTGATAAAATGTCAATTCCCAAATTCCACTTTCCATGGTTCCACTTTTGGCTGCACGGGCTCGAACCAACATGTAAACTGTTAGTAGGAGTAGTACTGCACTGGCGCTGACGAGGATCGTCATCACCAACTTCAGCATCATTTTGGCACGTCCACTGGTACCCATTTTGTCAGCAGGAGTGTTAACCCCACCGGAGATGTACAAGGCTCGGTTTCCAGAAATGTCGCTCATTGGGAGGTTACGAAAGAAGGGGGTGTTTGGCAATTCACCGGAGAATTCGTTGAAAGAAATATTGAGGGAAACAAGGTTTTGTAGGTTTGTTAGGGTGTTTAAGTTTCCAGAAAGGTTATTGTGGGAGAGATCAAGGATTCCTAGTTTGGTTAAACCAGAGAACTCGGTTGGGATTTCACCGGTGAACTGGTTGCAGCTCAAGTTGAGAGAGATTTCAAGAGCTGGGATTTTCCCCAATTCCTTTGGGATTTCACCAGAGAAACCATTGTCACCAAGGTCTAACAATTGAAGCTTGCTGCAAGACAAGATCTCTCCTGGAATTCCCCCGGAAAGTTGATTCTTTCCAAGATTTAGTTTTGTTAATTCAGTTAATGAACCAACACCAGGAGTCAACTGACCAGTTAGCCTATTGTCTGAAATGTCAATAAACTGTAGGCTTTTGGGCAGATAATCAAGCAAAAAACTGGTTAGTCCATTAGAATGGAGATCAAGAAATTCAAGATTCCCACATCCGGATAGAGGAGGAACCTGACCCACAAACATGTTATTACCCATGTCTAGGAAATTCAAACTTTTCAAATTTCCAACCTCCAATGGAATAGTACCCGAAAGCCGGTTATCATTGACTCTGAACCTATACAAGTTTGTGCAGTTTCCAATATCGGGTGGAATAAAGCCCGATAAATCGTTGGAAAGCAACAGCAGTTTGGTCAGATTTTGCAACGCGAAAATCTGTTTGGGTATAGAACCAAACAAGTTGTTGTAAGAAAGGTCAAGAGCCTGAAGATTCTCACATTGGGACAAAGACTCTGGGATTTTCCCTGTGAGGTTGTTATGCCAGGCAAAGAAGAGAGTTAAACTCTTTAATTTGCCGAACAGGGAGGAAGGAATTTCCCCTGAGATGTTGTTGTTGTCTATTTCCAACTGAGTCAAGGCTGTGCAGTTTGAGAGTTCAGTAGGGATAGTACCTGATAACTGATTGACACTCAGTTGAAGCTCCTGAAGACCCGAAAGTAACCCGAAACTCGTCGGTATCCCTCCAACGAGCAGATTCTCAGACAAATCCACCACTGTCAGCTCTCTGCAGTTTCCCAGCTCACTTGGGATTGTTCCAACAAGGGTGTTCTGCCATAAAAGCAGACTCTGAAGGCTTTTGAGCTCTCCGATACTTGTGGGTATTTGACCGGTAAGCGAATTCTGATACAAGTAGAGATTTTGCAATCCACTGCAGTTTCCAATTTCATCTGGGATTGGACCAGACAAAAGTGCAGTGTAAATGGCCAGTGTTTGGAGATTCTTCAGCATTCCAATGGAAACAGGAAGATTTCCTGAAATGCTGGTTTCAGCTAGGCCTAACATCGTTAAGTTGGTGCAGTTTCCAATTTCCATTGGAATTTCCCCCTTGAGATTCTGATTCCCACCTGCTCGGAAAGTCTCCAAACTCTTCAAGTTTCCAATCTCCATTGGAATCACACCACTGAGCTGGTTATCATAGACCGTAAAATAAACCAGGCCCGATAAATTTCCGGTCTCAGAAGGGATTTCCCCTTCAAGATAATTGGTGTTGAGTGCCAAAGTCTGTAACTTTAAAAGATTACAGATTTCAACTGGGATTTCACCTGAGATGGAATTGGAACTGATATCAATGGTGATCAGCTCAGAATAATCACCGAATTCCTTCGGAATTGGTCCGGTGAGATTGGCTGATGATATTGTGAGAGTGTTCAACGATTTGAGTGGCTGGAAATTCGCAGGCAAAGGGCCTTGTAAGTCCACTGATTTCAAGATTATCTTGGTTACTTCTCCATTGGGATTGCAGGAAATCCCAAACCAGTTGCAAGGACTTTTGTCTGAGGAACTCCATGATTTCAGAACATCTGTCGAGGAATTCAAGCTGGCTTTCCATGTTAAAAG
The DNA here is from genome assembly GCA_016920895.1 of Vaccinium myrtillus. Taxonomy (NCBI): domain Eukaryota; kingdom Viridiplantae; phylum Streptophyta; class Magnoliopsida; order Ericales; family Ericaceae; genus Vaccinium; species Vaccinium myrtillus. The sequence continues at coordinate 1,148,949 of CM029270.1, forward strand.
AGCTTGGCCTTGAACATCAATGGAGTAACAAGGAGAGAGAAAAAGAAAGTTTATTGAGAGAAGAAGTAAGGTAAAGAAGATGTTGGGAGGAGAGAGAAAGGGAGGTTTTGTTAAGGGTGGAGGCATTGCAGATGGAAGAAGTGCAGAGAAGAGTTGGTCTGTTTTTTCTGGGGATTGAAGAGGGGGGGAAACCCCATGTTTTGTTTATAGGAGAAAAGCAGGAGATCTGGATCCAGTGACACCATTTTTGGGGAATATTTATTTATTTTTGGAATATTATATTTGGGATTGCTTTTAATTGTGAGAGGTGGGGGTGATGTAGATGGGTTTTTTTTTCTTTTTTTTTTTTGGATTTATTAATGCATATGTGGGGGGTGGGTCCTTTCTTCTTTGTTTGTGCTATCAATAATGTGCAGGGTGGATTTTTGGTTTTTTTTGCTTTCTGGGTTAGTTTCCAATAGAATTCACTGTCAGAAAACAAACATGCTGCTGATTAATTAGTACTCAGACTGTAAAGAAACCAAGGGCCTGTGCTTATGTCTTTCTGTCTTATGTTTTACTTTTTTTTCCCGAATCACACGTAAAAACTTATTCGGAAAGCTGTTTTCCGAGACTAAGGAGTTGGCCCTGTAGTTGAGGCGCTCTCTCAGCAGGAGTGATATCCGTTATCCGGGCTTGAGTATTGCTTCTGGTGAGTTGCCGCTTTTCCTTACATTATCACATCTTCCGAATGATAATGCAAAAGAAAAAAACAGTTGTTTCACGCGTTAAGTGATGTTGTATAGAATCATCAGCAACATTATAGCTTCATTGGAAATTCGCACCCGAAAAAACAAAAAAACATTTTTGAATTTTCAACAAATGAGGAGGGTGGTGGCTGCTTGAGTTACAGAAGACAGTTAATTATTCTGAGCAAGTAGAATTAACAAAGGGGTTGACAGTCAGAAGGAGTACAAGGGGAGCTCATCTTAGGTAAGGAATTACAGACGTTACAGCAGAGTTTTGATTGTTTAGTAGTTTACTTTGGGAATTGAGATTAAACCAAATACTGGCATGTTTGACATTTGATTAATATGAAAAGATAAAATGTCTGTTACGTTAAGTCAGTGGCAGAGCCAAGATTTGAACTCGGAGGTGGCACTCAAGAAATTAATGTACTCTCTTCGTCTAAAGAAGGAGGTCTGATCCGTCAAACCGAGAACTTAAAAGGAATGTTTTTTTATTCAAACAAATTCATACTTTTTTTCCAAAAATTAAGATAAATCATTGATATCTAGTAGCTTTCGGGAAAAACTTTGAATTTTTGGATAAAATGCATTTTTTAAGTTCTCGTTTTGTGGACCGAACATCTTTTCGGGACTGAGGGAGTGTTTGATATTAAAAAAAGTACACGTGTTCTAAAGATTAATCATACATAATGCTCCCAAACCAAACATATTTTCATAGATTAATCATCGTATTTTACCCATCAGCTGTAGTATGCTGAATCAAACATGGCCTTGGCAATCTGAATCTGTGTTAAAAAGAAAGGGAAAAAAGAAATGGAGTGAGTGAGTGAAGAGTGGAATCTTAATGTAGTGAACTGCACATGGAATGTGAAGGAATAATCAGAAAAAATAGTTGTAATGGTATTTTAATAAATGCAAAGTGTGGTCAGGCTGTCGGGCTGCCTTGTTGTAAAAAGCATTTGAAAATTAACAAAATAACTGAACGTTGGCCTTGAGTGGAAGGGACATTAACCTACTAACTAAAATTAATTAGAGTTTACTCTCAAATCACAATAAAATGTTATATACAAAACAAAAAGTTATGTTTAAAAATGTTGGAAGATAGATCAGCCATTCAGCCCCTCGTGCGATCAACTTGTTAGTTGTTACCATGACTTATGAGTTCATGGGCTTGATCTCAAACTGAAAAAGTACCTTCTACAAAGTTGGGTTCAAATTCTGGTCTAGTCTTTTTTCTTTTGTTTTTTTTTTGGGACGGTTAGGGATGTGCGGGGTAGCTTACACGCATTTCAACTAATTCTCTCTCCGGTAGGGGTGTAAACGAGCCTAGCCAAGAGTTCGAGCTTGGATCGTTTAGTAAACGAGCCAAGGTAATTTACTTAACGAGCTTCCTTAAATGATCCAAGCCTATATAAACAAGCCGAGCTTTTGTGAGCCAATATGAACTTTACCAAGCTCGTTTGGTAAACGAGCCTAAAACTCGAGCTCAAAAAAGAGCCGAGCCGTAAGCAACTCAGTTCATTTGCAGCCCTACTCTCCTGTATGATCAACGGCAGGCCATCTATGCCGGGACTAGGGTATTAACTAGAAATTACTTTTTTATAGCCTAATCTCAAATATCGAATCCTGGTCAATTGTGAGGGGGAGTAAATGCACCAACCAACCAGACTAACCCTTGGGTCTAGTCTTTTGGTGGTGCACAGAATCTTAGAACTTTTGTTGGACAGAGGTGGATTTTTGCAGGATTTGCATTGAGGTTGATGGTGCATATTATGAGTACATAGTAAGACCCACCATTCAGTAGATTTCCCTGTTAGTAATGCTGTGAGTGGATTCAGTAATTTCTAGTACTATAATCTGTGTATCTACATTACCATCTCATGATTTTACATGTATTTTTTTATGGCAATACTAATAGCCAAATATCATGGGCCAATAGTTATTGAGCAATGCTATGGACACAGATGCATTCAGAACCGTTTAATCCACGTGGGATCCACACACGTTAGCTATAGACACACGTATTCAGATCAGTATCTGAAGCTTTTTCCATAGTTATTATTGAAGAATCTTCCTTGGTTACTATTTCATAACAAAGCTCAATTCGATCAAGTTGTTAGGGATAGTATGATCGGTAACATTAGGAATGCGACTATACGACTTCTAAATGTCAAATGGTGTCTGTGTTGACGTGTTGTCTAGTATCAACCGGGTGTCCCGTGTCCATGGTGTCTACCATGAGTTGCAGCGTAGTGGTAAGATTGTTCTATTGCCGCGCTAGTTTTATGAGTTCGGTATGAGAAAGAAAAGTTATTCCACATGTGACCAGATTGCGTACATTTAGACCTTCTCAGATCCCGTTAGCCTCGTGCACTGGGCTATCTGCACCTTTTTCATTGTTTTACAATCTGTGAAAAAGGGTGGGCTGCTATGACTATGTTGGTAACTGATGGATCTGGTAATGAGACACAACAGAAACCATAAAAACCCATGCATTAGTCATTTTTCACAATCCAAATATATGTCACCAGTAAATGGACCCCATGTGCTGCAATTGTAAGGTTATGGAAACCTTTCATCTTCACCAAACTTTAAAAAAAAATTCCTCATTTCATATATGTATATAAAGAAAACCCACATGAAATTTGCTGTACAGTTTTTGGAATTATATGGGGGTTGATGGAAACTTGACAAGCCATTTTCAAGTACTATTTCACATAAATGTTCTACTGAGGGAAAAGAAGATAAGTTGGGTTGAAAGCTGGCGAAATAAAGAGACAACACCAACACCAAAAGAAGAGACAAACTACACTAAAATATATAAAGTTTGTGATCCTAAAATGGTCCAAACCTTCTTTCCGTTTTTTACTCCTTTTTAGTGGAGACCTTGTTAAGTTTCCGGGTTTTCAGAAAGGTTGGAAAAAAAAGGTCCATTTGAAATGTATTGGAGTCCCAAACATATTTGAGGGCTCCGGCTGCGGTGCCCAAGGTGGTATTGGAGAACCGGTACCCCAGTTTTACTTACTATGAACATTGGGTCTACAAACTACAATAACATATTACACTTACCACAAAAACACTTATCACACGTGTATATATAGGCCATAAATTGTGGTAAGTAAGTCTGTGTTTATGGTAAGTAAAGCATCTGTTCATTGTAAGTACAATTGCGTGGGAAAATAACAAATCCAACCTCCTTCTTGTGGTGGTTTTCATCAATTTGACGGTCAATATTTACTGCGATTTACCATTTTTTAATTTGACGGTCAATATTTACGTGGGTACCGGTGCCCCAATACCCCTCTAGGGCACCACAAAATTTTTGTATAAGAGAGGTAGATGTGTCTGGATTCGTTAGCGGTGTGTATGTCCCTCGTATAGAAATCTGCGTGCGTCGTACGATTTCGGACAGATCTTTGTGTCCGGACATCTAACTCTATAGCACTATTGAATTCGCAAAAAACTCACCCAAGTATGCCTTAGCAGGTGTTTTATTAATAGTCGACTGTTAAACAAACATGTCAAAAGCATCAAAATGAAGCTTTCATATTTACCTTTTTTATATTTTAATTAGGACTTGTTCCACTAACTTGGTTTTTTGGCTTTTTAGTTAATGTACGTGAAGAAAATGACCTGTCTCAAAAACGTAAAAAGCCAAAAAGACAAGTTAATGGAACAATGCCTTATTTTCGCTCCGTACCTAAAAGAAACAAAAGCTATTGTATTGACATCTCATGTCATGTGTGAGGTTATGCACATATTTTCTAAAAATTAACTAAAAAAGAGGTAGCAAATTTACAGTACACTGAAATGGATCTAAACTACATGCAATATTGTAGACTTTGATTGGATTGACATCTCATGTCATGTACTCATGTGTGAGCTTTATGCACATTCCAGTACCCCTGGCTTCTTCACCCAAACACAAATCAGCAATGAGAATCCAATCACTCAGCATGATCAAGGGTTTGTTAATGGCACATGGCAATCATGCACACTACTGGTTTTTTTTTTTTCCCCCTAAACTTAAATTGTGGAAGAACTAGATTAGGAGAATGGTACTTTCAGAACCAGCTGCCATGATGACAAACCCCCCTCCATGTTAGTGTAAATTCTTAAAACTTTTCTTGTCAGAAAAATAATTTCTGCCATGAGCAATGCAAAATGAGAGAGAGAGAGAGAGAGAGAGAGAGAGAGAGAGAGAGAGAGAGAGGTGATACATTAGTTTATGTATTAAGGTACAGGAATTATTGGAGTGAGGAATGTGCTAGGGTAGCTCCTTGTTTAAGATGTAGAAATTTAAAAAAGTAAACTAGGAAGATAAAAGAGCTCCTTTGTTTATCCCAAAAAACAACTTATATGAAAGGGCTCCAACCAAAAACCAAAAGCATATATATAATAAATGTGATAAAAGCAACTAACATGTTCAACAAGTTTGCATCCAGTGCTTTCATATATCTTTTTTTAGTGGTCATGTGATTTCATGCATTTATTCTATCCTTAATTAGGAGAAATTAATTATTCAGTCCTCCGAACATAGTTTTGAATTATGAATCTGATTCACTAGGTAGCTAAGAAACAAGAACCCATCTACTTGCCTCATGTATTTGTGTCCGACAGTACGTATCAGATATGGATATGACACGACAAACACACCTGAATACATGTCAATTTTTTATTGCGTATTTATTACTAGGACACATTGGCACTCTCCCAAGACAGGTGAAGGACACATTAAGAGGTTAAAACGTAATGTTCAAAATTTGGTTCAAAGATCAAAATTTGAAACAATGGTTTGTTCATGAATACTTTTTTGTTGTTTCTATGTTCATTTGACAGAAATGATGCTTTTATCTTTTATAAAGATACCTTTATAATGTCCCTTTTGGTCCGAGGTGGCATATGATTGTCGCTTGGAGGGGTGTCAACCTAGTTGGGATGTCTCTTGGGGTTGTGATGCCGCTCCTCTGGTTTCTTTTAATCTTTGTAGTTTGTTTCCAAAGATTAATAAAATCCTTTTTGCCGTTAAAAAAAAAAAAAATACCTCTATTATGCAACAATATAAATTTTATTTGGCATGTCCATATCTTAAGTTCTAAAGAAATGACGTATATGTGCATCCGTATCGTGTCATGTTCGTGTCCCGTATCCGTCTGTATCTGTATCTGCTGTGGGGACAATGTTCCGGATACCAAATGATTTTTTCCACACACACGGGTAGGAATCTTGTGTGTCCCCTTAAGATCTATGGTCCATGTACATGTTGATTTCCAGGACTTTGATATGGTAGGAATATCAAAACATGAATCTTTCAGGCATATGTCCCCTTGCCAGCCCACAATCATGCACCGTTAGACTACAAACACTGAAAGCAAGTTTATGGAGCAACCAGTACATATATACTTGTTGATTATGCACATGAAACTATAATACACCGGTTAATTTATCTAGTTCTCTATCTTTTCTCTTAAGTCAAATCAGAAGAATTAAAATTTCTCTTAAATACTGGTATACTTGCTGAGATGAAATCCGAGCTGTTGATTGCGCGATCAACCGCTCAGATGCCGCACTACAATCCTATAGTGAGATTATGAATCTGGATCATTGATTTCACTTTCTTGGACCATTTCGGGAAAAAATTTCATGGACCCTAACTTTTGCGATGGAATGCAAGGCAGAGGGATACAAAAAGAAGTGGGGTCACGCAATATTTGACTACACTAACTACATATCCAGGCTCCGTCCATGTAGTTGCCGTGGGTCATAGCCTTCTCATCTTGTAACTTTATATTAAAATCATCAAGAAGCATGATTAGTTTTTCAACAAATCAAGGTTATTGTTTAATGTACAAACACAAAGCATGTGATGTCATCCACCATCTTCATGATTCATGAAAAAGGAGTAGGTTTTGATGGGGAAGTGGGGAGGATTAGATATGAAGACACAATGCTTTATTGTATGATGAGTGGAGTGCAACTTCCATTATCATATTTTGTCTCTTAAGTATTTATGTTTATGTTTATTTGTATGAATTTTTCCTCCATGCTTACACCAACTACAAATGATTTTTTTATAGAGTATGATTCAAAACTAGACACAATGCTTGATTTTTTATAGAATATAAACAAATCAAGGTTATGTTTATTTGTATCATTCATTTGAACATTGTTTTGGCGTTGCCTTCTGCATTTTGACTTGTTCATATCGATAATTGATCTTTCACTTTTTTGTAATAAGCCAATTCATACAGAGTTTTGCCTGATTTAGTTTCCTCGTGGACGGTGGAATTGGTTTCTGGTTTAGTGGGTCTATTAGGCTTGGATTATCAAGAAAATTTATATGCCTCTGAAATTAGAGATCAAATCTTCAGTACCGAAAAACTTGCTTTACCTCTGTTCTCATATTTTTCAGCCACAAGATTGCACAATGTTATCATACAGGTAAGATACTTTTGTGCAATCTTGCAGAGCTAAAAACACACGAGAACAGAGATACACGGGGTTTCTGGTACAGGTGAACCTGGTGCGCGTAAATAGATAATTGATTCAAACAATCTAATAAGCTTTGCACTTTTGTTGTTTGCTCGTTGCATGAAAGGATGCCTCTATTGGATTATTGCTACCATAATCATTAAAAAAAACAACACTTTGCCTGGTCTAAAAGCCCATACATATTAAAGGTCACATTCATTGTCCCATAATCACAACGTTTGTGTCTTAATCTTTCCCTAAATCCAGGTTTTTTGCATCCCAGATATACCCTTCTTTTTATTAGTATGAGATTAGTAAAAGAATCCTAGTGGATGTGGAGTTGGGAAGATGCTCTGGTAGACGGAGGAATTGGTCTCTGGTTTAGTGGGTCTATTAGGCCTGGATTATCTAGAAAAATTGTATCTCTGAAATTGTCAAATCTTTTGTACCGAAAAACCCTCTCTCTGTTCTCGTATTTTTTGGGAATGGGGGGCTGTAGTAAGCTCACTACACCCCTGAAGTGAGCAACCACGACCATCCGTTCGGCAATCTACGGTCCTGATTATCTTACATGATGTAGGACAAGATATACACCCCTATCATTTATGGAAACATTATTTGGGTAACAATTTTTATTTACGTTTATTATTAGAAGATTTCATTTGTGCTACCTGTTTAGCACGATTCTAGCTTCCTATTTTTTAGTTTCCTAGAGTTTTATTTCCTTTTTCTTATAGTCCTAGTTTCCAAGTAATGATTTGTTTGGTTTCCACTCTAAGTAATTTCCTTTTTATTAGTAGTCTTATTAGTATAAATAAGGGTGTAAGCCTATGGCATAATTCGTCTTCCAATTAATAAACAACTTTGAGATTTTTTCTTTTTTTCTTGTGGATTCAAGAACATCTCGTGGATTCGAGAACCTATCTCGTTTGGACTAGTACGCTAACTAGTCTCTCGTGAATTCCGCTGCGTCAAGTGGTATTAGAGCAAGAACGTTTCTGGCTCGATGGCACCGAACAAAGTTGAAGACACACCCATTGACGTTGCTCAAGGGCTTGCTGATCTAAGAGTGGTGGTAGAAGAACAACAAATGCAGTTTCGCAATTTCCAAACAGAAATTCATGAATCTTTGCGGCAGCTGACTCTACGCCTCGACCAAGGAGCAGTAAGGGTTGAAGAAGATTGCGCGGTGGGAGTTGTCCAACGTCGTCCTCTTAACCAGGTTTGGGAACGCGCGGTGGGATTTTCCCAACGCCAGCCCGGTAACCAGATTGTAGTTGGGAGACGCCCAACTAATCCTGTGGATAACGAAGAAGAATCAGAACTTGAAGTTGAAGAGGAACCAGAAGAAGAAGGGGAGCGAGTAAATTGTGTAGTGCAAAGGGTGCTGTTTGCACCAAAATTAGAGGATAACAACCAGCGGCAAGACATCTTTTGATCAAGTTGTTCAATCAACAAGAAAGTTTGTGATCTGATTGTGGACAATGGAAGTTGTGAGAATTTTGTGGCGAGGAGGCTAGTGGACCATCTGAAGTTGCCGACAAAACTCCATCCTTCACCTTACAACATTGGATGGGTAAAGAAAGGCCTTATAACGAAGGTAACTGAAGTCCGTAAAATTCCTCTTTCAATTGGAAAATTTTATAAGGCTGATGTTATATGTGATGTTATCGAGATGAATGTTAGCCATGTGCTGTTGGGCAAGCCTTGGCAGTTTGATGTTGATGTGGTATATAGGGGTCGTGACAACACCTACTCTTTCAGTTGGGAGGGCCATAAGATTGTTATGATTCCTTCCAGCCAAAGGGTGCCTGTTAAACCTAAAAAAGAGCAGCCATGGTTTCTAACTGTTGCTAGTTCAAAAGCTGAGGTTGTGACAGATTTTAAGGGGTCTGAACAAATAAACGAGGCTGCGATTTTAGTGTTTAAGAAGATACAACCGTTGTTGGAGGACTGACGAGCTGGTTACTGATTATGCGCCTAACGAGCTCCTTCCAATGAGAGATATTCAACATCAGATTGATTTGGTGCCTGAGGCAAGTCTACCCAATTTACCACAATATCGTATGAGTCCGAAGGAGAAGCAGAAAATTGTTATTGTTGTTGGTGATCAAGTTGTTGAGGACCAACACAATTTTTCACAAGAGGTGACCGATGTTGCCACCTTACGTGATGGCTATATGGTCAAGCCGGCCTTTCTAAATGTGTCGGTCATTGATGTGTCAACCAATGCCAATCAGGTACAAAATCAAGAGAACCTTCAAGTTGACGTTGATTTTCTTGGAGTGCAGCGATATGATTGGATTCCCAACATTCATCTACTGGACTTTATGAGACAATTGAAGCATGAAGAGAAGATATCATTACAAGTAATTTTTGGTGTTGAACTTTTTTGGAAGGGAATTAAGCGAATGAAGTATTCCAAGTTTCTATTTATTTGGTGTGGAAGATGGCAGATTCCTAACGAGAACTAGAGGTCGAGTTCTTTTGAAGAAAAGGAAAATGATGTAGGACAAGATATACACCCCTATCATTTATGGAAACATTATTTGGGTAACAATTTTTATTTACGTTTATTATTAGGAGATTTCATTTGTGTTGCTTGTTTAACACGATTCTAGCTTCCTATTTTCTAGTTTCCTAGAGTTTTATTTCCTTATTTTTATTTCCTTTTTCTTATAGTCATGGTTTCCAAGTAATGATTTGCTTGGTCTCCACTCTAAGTAATTTCCTTTTTATTAGTAGTCTTATTAGTGTAAATAAGGGTGTAAGCCTATGGCATAATTCGTCTTCCAATTAATAAACAACTTTGAGATTTTCTCTCTTTTTCTTGCCTCATAACCAAAAGATAAATGTTTTACATGTAGGATAATTGCATTTAATCGAGACCGTTGATTGCCGAACAGACAACCGTGATTGCTGACGGCAGTGGTGTAGTGAGCTTACTCACTACATGCCCTCCAAATCAGTAATTTTTAGCCGCAGGATTACACAATGTTATCATATAGGTAAAATACTTTTGTGCAATCTTACGGAAGTGGGGGCCTTGTAGTGAGCCAAACTCACTACAGGGTGTAGTGAGTGCATCTGGGCCATCCGAAGTGTTTTGGACGGTCTGAATTTTAAATAAATTATTCGCGCAAACAGTTAATTGATTTTAAACTGTTTGCGCGAATAGTTTATTTAAAATCTAAACTGTCCAAAACAAGAATGGAAGGCTCTCAAACTCACTACACGCCTGTAGTGAGCAACCCTGTAGTGAGTTGCTCACTACAGGCCCCGGGTTCCCAATCTTACGGGGCTAGAAACACACGAGAACAGAGACAAATGGGGTTTCTAGTATAGGTGATCCAGGTGCGCATAAATTGATAATTGATTGATTCAAACAATCTAATAAGCTTTGCACTTTTGTTGTTTGCTCTTTGCATGAAAGGATGCCTCTATTGGATTATTGCTACCATAATCATTAAAAAACAACACTTTGCCTGGTCTAAAAGCCCATACATATTAAAGGTCACATTCAATGTCCCATAATCACAACGTTTGTGTCTTAATCTTTCCCTAAATCCAGGTTTTTTGCATCCCAGATATACCCTTCTTTTTATTATTAGATTAGTAAAAGAATCCTAGTGGATGTGGAGTTGGGAAGATGCACTTGGACTTTTTGGCCTTTACCTAATGCACAACCTTGTGCCATTTTCTATTCACCATTGGGAGTCAAAATCTCTTTGCTAATTAAAGCCCTTTATTTTGTTTTTTTAATTGTAATAATACTTTTTACCATAATAAAATATAAGTAATTATGATAGTACAACGAAATCACCTTAGCCCTTTAACCCCGAGCCTTAGCAATTCAATTTCCAAAAACTCTTGGTCACTTAGTTTTTTTTTTTTTGGGGAGAGTAAGAGTAGAAAAAAAGAATAGTTTAATATAGTGAAGTTAAAATAGAGAGACTGACTTTATGACTTTTGGAAAAGTGATTTGCTAAATTATAAAAGGTGTTTTTAAGGTTAAATTTGGGTGGTTTTTTTTTTTTTTTTTTTTGGGTCTGATAATGATGCTCTAAACCAAGATAAGCTATTGGATGCTCCTAGGCACCACAATGCCCCAATCCCATCTACATATGTCCCATCCCATCCAAGACTCGAACCCTTAACTTAGCGAGGCACGATTCCCCATAGATCTGAATGCTTTAGTTAGCAGTACCACTTCGTTAGGATTGTATGTTGATTGGAGCTCAAGTGCTTGTTTGATATGTATACGAGACAAAATAGCCACGTACGTGTGGTTAGAGTCAACTGAAAAAAGCTATCCGATGCTCCTCGGCATCGCAATGTCCGTAACACCACCCAACATTTACGTTCGATCCATAACTAATTGTATAGTTTCATGTGATCATGTGGTGAAAGAGATCGAGTCACCATGTAACGATGCTCTAAGAAATACTTAGTTGTCAACCAAGATGTCTAATGAAATTATTGAATTGATGGGTGCACAGTTTTGATGTTCAGTGCGGCCCACTTAGCATTTTATGGGTATCAAATGTGGCCCGTTTGTAAATCACAAACTAGAAAAATGGCCCATGGGAATTCTGGTGTTAGTACATGGGTAATTGGGTTGGGTTGTTCACGGCTTATGTTTTATCAATTAAAGCCTTGTTGCTAGGCCCAACAGAAATGTGATTGCAACCAGCCCAGCCAATTGGTTGACCAATTATCTCATGGTCCAGTAGTCGAGTCCTCTCAAAGCCCTCTAATTTTTTTCCACAATTTCCTAGAAAAAAATAATTAAACGTACTCCAAAAATTCCCAACACCCAACCAGAAAGCGTTTACAAATGTTGGCTAGTTCATGCGGTAGAGCTCTTGGATGTCCCACACTGCATCCCGAGATCGAGTCTCATTCCCCTCTCCCCCATGTAATAGCTTAGGAACGACGAATGACAAAAAAAAAAAAACAAAAAGCGTCCTTAAGAAAAACAACAAAATGGGAATCCAAATTTTACTTTCAGAATCTATGCCATCGATTTAGATTTGTTTGACATTCTAGCTCGCCGAAATGCTAATCCCACAAAAATACCTATCCATACTTTCAGAATCTATGCCATCGATTTAGATTTGTTTGACATTCTAGCTTGCCGAAATGCTAATCCCACAAAAATACCTATCCATCATTTTAGATTTGTTCAAATTTAAAAGTGTGGGTGAATTTGGACTAACTTTTGGGGATTTTTTATTTTACAAAAATTAGTTTTTTTTTTTTTGGTAAAAAGCCTTTTTTGGATAACTTAATTGTCTTTAGCACTTTAGCTAATGTGTAGGTGGCAAAAGCCCAAGTGGTGATGGATAAAACAATCAAACATATGTTTGTATTTATGCTAAACGTATGAATTTTTCATTTACTCAAGAAGTCCAAAAGTCCAAAACACTGAGCCTAAACTTAGACCATATGAGTGAAAGAACTAGTCTCGTTCTGATTTTTTTTTTTGGTCATTCATCATTTCTAATCTATTTTATGTTAAATTCATCATTTCCCTAATCTATTTTATGGGGTAATGGTGAATGGCTTCGATCAAATCTGTGTGGTAATTGAGTTCTACCGCATGAACTAGCCACCAAACTCACGAAATAAATTTGAAAATAAATTATTCCACGATTATTTCCAATTCTGCCCAACACGCCCAACTAGGTGGGAGTGGGATAGTATATTCCTATGTGGGAACATCGCAACTCCCATACCAAACAGCCAGTCGTGAAGAAGAAGCTCTAGCCTCCCAGTCGGTATCCCATCGCTGTTTGTTTCTTCCCAGGTGACCTACTTTACTTTCTTTTTTCTTTTTTCTTTTTCTTTTTCTTTTTCTTTTTCTTTTTCTTTTGTTCTTTTGTTCTTTTTTTTTCCTCTGATTGATCAAGACTTCCATTTTGATTTATAAATAAAGAGTGTTTTGGCTAAATAAAGTGGGTCATATTATTTTTTTTATTTTAATTTATGAGTTTCCCATCGATTTTTTTAGGTTATTGATTCATCAATGAGAGGAATGTAAAAAGTAAAAAGTTATGATCAAAATCTTTAAAACGTTTACTAAAAACAAAAACAATCTTTTATTTTTATTTTATTTTTTGTCTTTGTTAAAAAAAAAGATTAGTTAGAATTTTTTATTTTTAAATTCCTCTCATTGAGATAAAATAATAATCCACAAAAAACTAAAGGAAAACTATAAATGTGAACCAAATTCGAATAAGCATAGAAAAAAATAACCTAATTCAATTATTTAGTCAAAATACCTACAAAAAATATACTCTCGGTTGTTTAAAAAATAATTTTTCATTGTGTTGGAAAAAACTTTTTCAGAAGAAATATTCCTTACAAAAAAAAATCTTTTTAAAATTTGAACTGATAATCAGCCTTGAACAATTGAAATTCATGGACTGCATAAAAGCCAGTCCTCCATTCATGGGTTATTTGGATAAACTTTTTAATTATTATTATTTTTTGTTCTTATTCAACAATTTTTTGTTTTTGATAGTTTTTCGTGAAGTTTTTGTTTTACTATTCTTCATCTCGACAAGATGAACTAAATAGAAAAATAGTATGACAAAAAACCCTTAAAAATACATTGAAAACAAACAATAATCTAAAAGTAGTTAACATATTTATTTTGATTCTTTTACTCCTTTTCTTAGTTTGATTCGTATTTTTATACTTTACGAATTACTCTCTTCAAGTTTAATAAATAATATCAAAATTAACAGAAAATTAACCAAATAAAAAAACGAATAACGATAGACAAATATAACGAAATTAGGCTGAACACTAAGAATGCATTTGGATTAGATTAATTTTTGACAAAGACAATTTTTTTAGTAAATTTTTAATTACTTATTTCTAACTATTCGTCATATTTTTTTTTTATAATGCCATTCATATCAATGAGGCGAATCAGAAAAAAATGTTCGCTGTGTTTGGTTGAGAGTTTTGAAAAGAATATTTTGAAAAATATTTTTGAGATAGTGTTTGGATGAATTTTTGGAAAAAGTAATAATTAGAGATAGGTGTAATAATTGGAGAGAGATAGAGAGAGAAATGAGAATAATGATTGAATATAGGGGTATCAGTAGAGAGAGAAATGTGATTAATGATTGGAGAGATGAGAGATGGAGAAAGAATCTTTTTGGAAATTTTTTTGGAAATGTAAAGTGAACAAAGTGAACACTGTGTTTGGTTCACATTTTCAAAAAAATTTCCAAAAAGATTCCTTCCCCATCTCTCATCTCTCCAATCATTAATCACTTTTCTCTCTCTACTCATATCCTTCCTTCCAATCATTATTTTCATTTTTCTCTCTATCTCTCTCCAATCATTACACATCTCTCTAATTATTACTTTTTCCAAAAACTCATCCAAACACTATCTCAAAAAAATTCTCAAAAAATTTCTTCTCAAAACTCTAAACCAAACACAGGTTTTTAATGATTTTTTTCAAATTTAATCAGCTCCTTTCGATTTTCCTCTCTTTCCAATTGAGACAAACAATTAAGGGTAAATGTCATTGACCTCCCTTGAGGTTTCTGATTTGTCAGAACCTCCCTTGAGGTTTCTGAAATATCATTGATCTCCTTTTCTTTTGAAACTATTATCAAGTTTCCCCCATCCATTAACTTTTCATCCAATAACCGTTAGTTTGATTATACAAATACGAAAATACCCTCTCTTATTCCACTAACCTTCTTTTATCACACTTCCCCATTGTATATATACAAAATATTTCTTTATCACCCTTCCCCATTGTATATATACAAAATATTATATCCCCACCCTTCAATCATATTCCCCCAATTGTTTTAAAAAGACCCATTTTTTATGACTTTTTAAAATAATTTTTGTTTGTCTTAATAATTTTTAATCTTTTGGTCAAATTTTTAAATTTTTTTTTATTCATCTTGAGAAGGAATTGAAAAGGTTAATACACACGTATGTATGTATGTTTGCACCCCCACCCCAACCACATTTTTGTTTGGTTATTTGATTTGAATGGTTTCCATCTTCTGGTAAATTTTTTACCTTTGTTTTGACAACTTAAATAGAGGACTTGAAAAGGTTGGGGAAAATACGTATTATTATTTGGACCAAAAAACACAAAAGACAAAAAAATAAGTGATATAATATTATTTTTTCCTTTTTTCCCTTTCATGATAATTTGTATGTCATGCTCATAATTAAGTTGAGAACTATTTAATAATTGGCAGAGAAATCTTGTCTTACGTCTCTTATTCTCTTACGTTTTTGTCCAAATATAATACATAAGAACACAGTCATCATACGTATTAATTTTTTCAAATCCTCTCATTCAAAATGAATCAAAAAATAAAAAATTGGCCAAAAGATGAAAGAACATTCAATAAGACAAATGAACATAAATTTTCTATAAAGAAAAAGTCATCCAAAATGCGACTCTTTAAAATTAATAGCAAATTAAATACTACCCCCGTCGATGTTTGTTTGTCCACTTTCACTACTTCATACCACTTGAAAAAATTATACATATTTTTCAATACGAATCTCTAAGAATATGCAATATGGATGTTATTTAACACATTTCAATTAGTTCTATGAAATTTTCACAATCATGAAACCCATTATAAATCGAAAAATATGGACAATTCAAAACATGGCACGAATACCAAAAATAGACCAACAATGGCAATATGTTTGGCCCCTGCACTCCCCCCAATTTTCGACATATTTTTAGTACACTTTTAGATTTTTTTGTAAAATTACTGAAGAGTGGCCCCCGCAAATTAGGCAAAAATGGCGATCCTGCCTTCGCCATTGCACGGACAGAGGAGTATATAAATACATATGCATAATACTTCAAATGGAGAAGGGTGACAAAGAAAAAGAGGCCATTTTTGTCATTTCATAGTCAAGTTAACATTGAAAGTTAACGGATAGAGCAATCTTGAAATAGTTTAAGAACGCTGCTACATACACAACAAATTGGACAACAAATTGGACAACAGCCCCAAAACGACGTCGTTTTGGGGCCTGTTGTAAAAAAAAAAAAAAAAAAAAAAAAAACAGAATCGAAAAGTTGCCTCTCTCATCCCCTCATCTGCCTCCCCCTCTCAGATCTCCACTCCTCCCCTCTCCACTACACCGGCCACCCGATCTCCGGCCTCCCTCGTCTCCGGCGACATCCATCTCCGGCGTACCACTCTGCAGTGAGCATCTCTCCGGCGACCCCTTAAGAGTGAAGGAAAGCAAAGAGTGAAGGAAAATAGTAGGCATCTTCATATTATTCAGTACTCTGTTATTTGCTTCTCAAAATTTGCTTCTCAAAGTCTCTCTCTCTCTCTCTCCCAACAAATTAAAACGAAATCCTTCTCGGAAAAACACTTACCCAAATGGTTACCAATTAGATCACGAAAAGGGGGCATGAAATTCAAAACCCACAACGCAGACCGGAGAGGGGGCCATCGGTGTCATTTCATGGGTGTCACCGGAAATCGAGTGGCCGTTAACGGAGAGAGCAATCTTGAGATGGGTGTGTCGCCAGAATCGAGTGGCGGTGTAGTGGAGAAGGAGTGGAGATCTCAAGGGGATGAGAGTTTTGACTTGTTCCGGTTTTTTTTTTCACAGCAAGCCCCAAAACGAGCGCGTTTTGCCCAATTTGTCAACATCCAATCTTAGTTGTGATTAATTTCCGTTTAAAAAATAAGGGATGTCAGTGATATTGCAGAAACCTCAAGGGAGGTTCTTGCACTTGTTTGCGAGCGCGGCCCACGTCAACATCCTAGTTGTGATTAATTTAACACATTATTTGGGTAATCCTAATTGCCTTAATTTTCCACAGAAGGATCTAGAACCCTAGTCAACACTGTATATAAGCCTCGCTTCCCACTCTACTGCTTCTCCATCTTGCTTCCCCAAACCCTAGTTTTTCCGCCATACCTTCGTCGATCCGAGGAGAGAGAAAGAGAGTGCGTCTGAGGCCTTCTTTCGATCACTTCTTCAGCGATGGCGGAAACCGAGACGTTTGCTTTCCAAGCTGAGATCAATCAGCTCTTGAGTCTCATCATCAACACTTTCTACAGCAACAAGGAGATCTTTCTCCGTGAACTCATCAGCAACGCCTCCGATGTAAGCCTCTCTCTCTCTCTCTCTAATATCTCTCTTGTATCCCCCGTTGTTTGTGCTTGTGGATTTAGTTTGACTTTTACTTGATCGTTTTGTAGTTTCTTCCTGTAGTCTCCTTGTTTAGTTGGTTGATTTATTTATTTTTCCTGTTGTTTTATGTGCCGATCTTCACGATCCTGTTGTATGTTTACGCGTTTTGGTGTATATTAGGTTTTGCACATGTATAGACGGTGTTTAGGTCATCATATTTCTTGCAATAATTCGAATTATCACGCTAGTTACTATTGAACAGTATGTAGACGGTGTTTAGGTCATCAGATTCAGCATAATTTAGCGTATGAAACGTAGGTATATTGCAATGCCTTTTCTTTTCTTTGCCAATTTTCACCATCTGTTGTTCTTTCACGTGTTTTAGTGTATATTAGGATTTCTCATATAACAATTGAAAGTTTCAAGCTAGTTTCTGTCTTATGGTTAAAGAAACTGGTACTTTATTATTTGCATATTGCAATGCCTATTGTTTTATGTGCCGATTTTCATTGTTTTTGTGAATATGAGCTCGATTTCAGTTTGTATCAGTACACCATATGTGGTCAGTTTATATAATTACAGATACATGCGTTTGTTCCACTATATTAGAATGATACGCGATTATATCTGCCACAAGTGTCGTAATGGAAAAACCACATAAACCTCCATTGATGACAATTTTCATGTTCAGACTGCCGAAGCAATTTATCGTTACTTAATTTGTGTTGGTTATATCTTATGTTCAGACATATTATTACTAAGTGCATCTATACAGATGATAACAGTATGCAAACATAGATCGCCTAGGTATTCATTGCTGTCAATTAGGTTTGGGTTAGAGGCATATTCTGTTCATATACTTTGCCAACCTTGAATGTAGTTTGTGCAACCAAAAAGTTATTGATGAACTTGAATTTTTGGGGGTTTTCTTTTTCCACCCAAAGGACTTGGCTGGAGCCAATCTCATGGGCCTTTTCCAAGCTAGTGTAACTTGTGGCAATATTCATAGTTGTGCAGGGCTCGTGACACCCCTGTATTTGCCGCTTATTATATTTGAACTTGAATTTATATGCTTACTATGTGATTATTCTTCTCATTCCATCTTGAAAGACTAGTTTCACCATTGTTCAACTACATTGACGCTCTCTTTATCATCGTTGTAATTTGTTGTGATTTTAGCATGCATATTATACTGTTTGTACTTTGTAGATAATTAAATCTCTTTCGAAGGGAAAACAAATTAGTCCGAGTCTAGCAAGTAGAAACCATGCCATTCACCAATTGCATTATCTGGAATTGACTGATTGTAAGCTTCTTTTTGTTCTAATTAGACAATTTTTTGTGTGTTGATATGCGTCATGAATACTACTCATGCATGCATACAGCTTGATTATTTTCAGCGCATAAGATTTACACTTTGTTTTGTGTCTTTGTGGTCTCTGGAATTTGGTGAACTTAATTGTTCTTCACAGTAGTAATGAATATGGTGTAATGCGTTTTAGGATTAGAGTACACAGACATTTTGTTTCCTAAACATGGACCTGCACGGCATTTATGTGGAAATTTCTCATTACTGGAAGCGTGAAGGACAGAAGAAATCTAGAAATTAGAGGAAACCTTATCATCCAACTGCTGCGATATCATAGTTTGAATAGTTGTATGTTTTTGCAGTGATGTTTTCATGCTGTTTGTTCATTTAGTGCCGGTTATAACTTTGTAGTTCCATTGGAATATGCAATGGAATCCTTGTGGTGCGGCTAAAAGTGTGGTTTAATAAATAATTGGTTTTTCATTGTCCAGTGTCAGTCTTGCTGCTGTTGGTTTTATAGAACTTTTGTTTTGTAAATACTGATTTTAATGTGTAAATTTTGGCACTATTCAGGCTCTGGACAAAATTCGGTTTGAGAGCTTGACTGACAAGAGCAAGCTAGATGGACAACCAGAGCTCTTCATCCACATCATTCCTGACAAGGCCAGCAACAGTTTGACCATCATTGACAGTGGCATTGGCATGACAAAAGCTGGTATGCAGACGTTGCTTTTTGTTGATGTGTATGATATCTTTGGATCATTATATTATGGTGGTTTACTTATTCTTCTCTAATCTTTTGTCTCCAGATTTGGTGAACAATCTTGGTACAATAGCAAGGTCTGGGACCAAGGATTTCATGGAAGCCCTTTCTGCTGGTGCCGATGTGAGCATGATTGGGCAGTTTGGTGTTGGATTCTACTCAGCTTACTTGGTTGCTGAGAAAGTCATTGTGACCTCAAAGCACAATGATGATGAGCAGTACGTTTGGGAGTCTCAAGCTGGTGGCTCTTTCACAATCACCAGAGACACCTCTGGTGAGACTCTTGGCAGGGGTACAAAGATAACCCTCTACCTTAAAGAAGACCAGCTTGAGTACCTTGAGGAACGCCGGCTCAAGGACTTGATCAAGAAGCACTCTGAGTTCATCAGTTACCCCATCTCTCTATGGATCGAGAAGACCACAGAAAAGGAAATTTCTGATGATGAGGATGAGGAAGAAAAGAAAGATGAGGAAGGAAAGGTGGAGGATGTCGATGAAGAGAAGGAGAAAGAAGAGAAGAAAACGAAGAAAATCAAGGAGGTGTCTCACGAGTGGTCATTGGTGAACAAGCAGAAGCCCATCTGGATGAGAAAGCCAGAGGAGATCCAAAAGGAAGAATATGCTGCTTTCTACAAGAGCCTTACCAATGACTGGGAGGAGCACTTGGCCGTGAAGCACTTCTCAGTTGAAGGTCAATTGGAGTTCAAGGCTGTTCTCTTTGTTCCTAAGAGGGCACCCTTCGATCTCTTTGACACAAAAAAGAAGCCCAACAACATCAAGCTTTATGTTCGCCGTGTGTTCATCATGGATAACTGTGAAGATTTGATCCCAGAGTACCTAAGTTTTGTGAAGGGTATTGTGGACTCTGAAGACCTTCCTCTTAACATCTCGAGAGAGATGTTGCAGCAGAACAAAATCCTTAAAGTCATCCGCAAGAACCTGGTGAAGAAGTGCGTTGAGCTCTTCTTTGAGATTGCCGAGAACAAGGAAGACTACAACAAGTTCTACGAGGCCTTCTCTAAGAATCTCAAGCTGGGAATTCACGAGGACTCCCAAAACAAGACCAAACTTGCCGAACTCCTTCGATACCACTCCACCAAGAGTGGCGATGAGATGACCAGCCTAAAGGACTACGTGACCAGGATGAAGGAGGGCCAAAACGACATTTTCTACATCACTGGTGAGAGCAAGAAGGCTGTTGAAAACTCACCATTCCTTGAGAAGCTGAAAAAGAAAGGGTACGAGGTCCTCTACATGGTTGATGCCATTGACGAGTACGCAGTGGGTCAATTGAAGGAGTTTGAGGGCAAGAAGTTAGTTTCTGCAACAAAGGAAGGTCTGAAGCTGGAGGAGAGTGAAGACGAGAAGAAGAAACAGGAATCTTTGAAGGAGAAGTTTGAGGGTCTTTGCAAGGTGGTGAAGGATGTTTTGGGTGAAAGAGTAGAGAAGGTTGTGGTGTCCGATCGCGTGGTGGATTCTCCCTGCTGTTTGGTGACTGGAGAATACGGATGGACTGCCAACATGGAAAGAATCATGAAGGCTCAGGCTTTGAGGGACTCCAGCATGGCGGGTTACATGTCGAGCAAGAAGACCATGGAGATCAACCCGGAGAATCCCATCATGGAGGAGCTGAGGAAGAGGGCCGATGCTGACAAGAATGACAAGTCCGTCAAGGATTTGGTTCTGTTGCTCTTCGAGACTGCTTTGCTGACGTCGGGTTTCAGCCTTGACGACCCAAACACTTTTGGAAACAGGATCCACAGGATGCTGAAACTGGGTCTGAGCATCGATGAGGAGTCTGGGGATGCCGACATGGAGATGCCGCCGTTGGAGGAAACCGATGCTGATGCTGAGGGAAGCAAGATGGAGGAGGTTGACTAAACCAACAACCCCCTTTACCTTATCATGATTCTGGTTAATTAGTTTCGTTAAATTTCTGTCTGGTCTTTTTAGTTTTTGTGTCGCTACCTGATTAAAGGTCTGGATTATACAATTGAACTATCAAATGCTGGGTGATTTTTGGGTAATGGCAGTTCCTTTATCTAGTTTTCTGCCATCCTTTAGCTTGTAGTTTCATTTTGATGCTCGCATTAGTTTTTGCCCTTCTCGGTAGAGAGGGTGGTGTGCATGATTTGGTTTTGACTCACTGTTCGTTTCTTTTGTTGTTATGGAATGGATATTCTGATACAGTGTCCGTTAAGTGTAAGCATTGCTCGTGCCAACACTTTTGTCTGGTAAGTGGTTAAGTGTAAGCATTGCTCGTGCCAACACTTTTGTCCGGTAAGTGGTGGTTTTCTTGGCACTGCTCGTGCCAACACTTTGGACTGACCATAGTGGTGAGCTAGGGGCACAGGTCACTTGCTTTATGCTCATCCCTATTGTTTCAAAGTCCTGGTTTTAATGAACTTACCGGTTTTCCCTCTGGCTCACATGGTCGCCGAGATTTAATCCTGTGTAGGAGAAATGGTTTTAAATGATTAATGGTGATTGGTATTGTACCCTGGCTGTCCTTAAAACACATGAAATTCATGTACTACTTGTTGAAGATGGTGGAACAGGATTTGAAACTCAATATGCAGGTCTATTCTAACTATTCAAAAAGGGATCCACAGGAACTGGACTGTTGAGCAGTTGATGTCGGTAATGAACGACTCGGATTTAATCTTGGGACTTGTACGAACTGAACTGTCCATTGCTGAGATAAAATCTCAACCGGATTATCGAGATCAATGTCTTGGGTGCTGCGCTACGGGATTATGATACAAGATCCTGGATCCCAGTGACGAGGTTTTCCCTCTCAGGTGTGGTAAGTTGTCGGTGCTTTAATCAAAAACAGGTTCTGAATGTCTGTAAAGGTTTCATGTCAGCAAAAATGCATTCCAGTAGTAAACAAATACACCATCATAAGTCTTGCAACTTGCTGCAGCCTCAGAGTGGTCATGGGAATGGGTACCCTTGCAAAATAATGAGAGCAGCTCAAAAAAAAAAAAAAAAAAAAAAAAAAAAAGGCAGGAGTTACTGCGGCGTGTTCATTTGATAAAAGAAATCTACGGGAAAGTTGAAAAGGAATAATTTAACTAGTATTAGAGGAAACTAGTATTACTAAAATTGAGTCCCTACAAAATCTTGTGTTTTTTTGCAGGTTGTATTTTTTTGCAGGAGTATTGAGAGAAAACTAGTACTTCCGACGAAAGTTAGAGATGTGAGTCCAGAGCTTTCTTTCTAACTAAACAATAAAAAAATGCAGGAAAATCACACGTTCCAAATGCGCAACTTTAATATTGCCAACCAAATAAAAATTTACTCCATATGGAGTAGAAGGTTTAGCCCCTGAAATCACACAAATGCACAATCAACAATCTTGGTGATTTACCCAAAAAAAAAAATCTTGGTAAAAAATACAAAACCAGCAATCAATGTGAAAAATAACGAATCCAATGCCAGAACTACCATCAGGCCCCTACTACAAACAAAAAGGCTGCATTTCTCTTCTTCCTTTGAAAGTACTTCCAAAGCAATAGCAATGAGAATGCACAAAACCTCAATCCAGAACTGGAATCATGTATCTTCAACCCGAGAATGAAATACAAAGCTTGGGAATGTAGTGGTGATGTCCCTGATCAAGAAATTAAGCAAATATAAGCAGTTTACAACGTGCTGTGTTCGGATGGTCCGTTCAATATTTTTGTTTAATAGCTTAATTGTGATGACCATTAGTATCAATAACTAGTACATTATCGAGTAGAATCTCCTGAGAGAGGGAGATAGAGCTTAAGTTTGTTAACGTGTTATCCAGACCATGGTCTCAACTTGATAATCCGTCGAAGTTTTCAGACATTGAAGCACCTCAGTTTTGGGATGGCAACGGGGCAGGTTGGGGCGGGTTTTTATGATCCCGGCCCCGACCCTAAAATCCCTGAACCACCCCTAACCCGACTGGGTAATTTAAGGGTACCCCCACCCCTATCGGGTGTTGGGTTTACCCGCCCCGCCCCCCCGCCCTATTTTTTCACATATTAGTAAAGCATATTTTAGACTCCAATATTAGTGAGCACAAATGATAAAAGTTCACAAAATAACTTTTACAACTTAACCAAAATCTACTATCTAATGTTGTATTTTAGTTATAAAAATAGAATTATAAGAATACAAATAAAATTTGATGCATATAAGGGAGAAAATATAGTTTCATATATACATATGAGAGTATATAAATATAGTTATACATATGTCAGGGCGTGTAATATCGGGGCGAGGTGACCATACCCTGCCCCTACCCTAACCCCGGCGGGTTTTCAAAATCACCCCCTGCCACTACCCGTTACCCAAAAATGGAAAAAAAAAAAACCCTACCCTATCGGGGTAGAGTAGGGCGGGTTCGGAGTGGGGCGGGTTGAATTGCCATCCCTACCTCAGTTATGATACAAGTACTCATTTGGTGCTAACATATTCTTTGATGTGTTAAGATACAAGTACTCATTTGGTGCTAACATATTCTTTGATGTGTTACGATTATCAAAGGCAAGAAAATTTTGAAATCCACAAATGTGAGCAACACTTCGGATAGGATGTCTTTTCTTTATACACCGAGCTTCCAATCAAGGATCCCGGACCGTGTTACGGTCCGGACCTCCACCTTCCGAATTTTTTTATTAAAATCCGAACCGTTAGATGTGTTTAAAACGATTATCAAAGGCAAAAAAATTTTTTTTCACAAAACTGTTTTTATAGCGTTTTTGTGAAAAACTGCCACAAATGTAGCC
The DNA here is from genome assembly GCA_016920895.1 of Vaccinium myrtillus. Taxonomy (NCBI): domain Eukaryota; kingdom Viridiplantae; phylum Streptophyta; class Magnoliopsida; order Ericales; family Ericaceae; genus Vaccinium; species Vaccinium myrtillus. Next base: position 1,173,150 of record CM029270.1, read on the forward strand.
AAATCTTCGGATAAATGTTTTTCTTTATAAAATCAAAATACTTCCGGCAGACTAATGGACTCATATATAATCAAAATACTTTTGCAGACTAATCCACTAACTGAACATCTATTTGGTGTTCCTGCCACACCATATCTGATAGAGTAAGTGCTTCAAACCCTTCCCACCCCGAAACATTCAAGATATGAATCAACCGATCCACTTTTTGGCCTATCAACCTCGACATTGGCAAGTGGGGTGGTAGCCAAGTTGGTAGACACCACAAACCCCAGTGCACAAGACCAAGGGTCAAGTCTCACTAACACCAACTACTAACACTTTTTGCATGTCCACAAAAGAGAGGAAAAAAAACACCTCAACATTGGGGCCAAAATAGAAGCAAATATAGTAACAAATTTATGAGAATGAGATTCTTACTTGAGGTATTGAAGGGTCATGTTTTTCAAAAGGGATGGATGCCGCAGAACAAGACTTCTCCACTCTTCCTTGTCAATCTTCCCATCATGTTTTGTATCAGCTTCCTCAAAGGTCTGAAACATTAACCCAAAACAGAACAAAAAAAATTAATGTGATTCTAGCAGAAGCAAATAACGAACAAATGTAAGCTAGAACTCCCTGTAATAACCGATTTAACCAAGGAATTTGATATCTTAACAGGACAGAATATCTCTACAATGTACAATCTTTGCCAAATCATTTATGACAACTGAGTTTGGTGCATCTACGGTTATCACTTAGAACTAATGTGAGGCGTCGTGCGAATGCTACTTTTCTGTAAGTTGAGATATATGGATGGTGAAACGTCAATAGGCATACTAATACCTTTATTTTCCGTGTTAATTCTTAGGCCTATACTTTCTGAAGTCCAAACTAAATACCAGATGCCCGCACCCTGTCTGCAGCATCGATCGCATTTCAATATTTATATTGGCATTCATAGAGTTGCTTAAAAACTACCACATGTCTATTTATTTGAGGTTGAGGAATATAATACAATGGGATCTTGAATTGGGAATATAATCCTCAAAAGATGGTTTTGATGTGGCAAATGAAAATTCAGATTCTATGGACTGGTAGTTGTTTTTGCAGAGATGAGTTATGTAACCATAAGGGAGGAGAATGACGTAAAGAAAGAAGACTGTCTAGAGTGTAGCAAAATAAATTTGCTTTCATAGGGACTGCTCAAAAGGAAAGGAAAGAGCAGAAAAGAACCAAAGAAAAATAAAAAGAAAAGACAGAAAGACGAGGGTAACAATACACTGATTCACAATGGATTCGGATAGCTTGAAATAATTAATGGTGTATACTTCAATCCACTCAAGTTTAGGGGAGTACCTTGTCAATGATGCTCTCTATAACATCATCTGAAAGGTTCATACCAGATTCTGCAAGGGTTGCTACTACCATTTGCTTCACCTACATTGAGGAAGTCAATTAAAATTCTAAAACACCAAAAACAAACTATAGATACAGACATATGTAAGATCAGCTAGAAGTCATCTAGAGATTCAACCATCAAATACCACAATCAAACTTGTATCACCGCATGGTTCTGTGTTTGTGGTTAATTATGATGGCTTCCTTTTTGGATTAGCTTTACTGATAAATGATTAGAAGTCCTCAACTGCCAACAACATGCAAGCAGTTGCTCCAAATGCTCTTTAGATTGGAGATGAGTCCAAAGGGTTGCAGGTATTCCAAAGCACAAAGCAAGACAAACACATTTTAAATTACAACAAGCATGTCTGGGCACATGAGGATCTACTCAAGTTTAATCTGCAAAGGATTATAGCAGTGCCTCGACTTCTACTGATTTCTAATCAGGAAAGATATTAGTATCCCTTGGAAATTCAAATATGGAATATCATGCATTTAAATCATTCTAGAAGACATAAATGCAGGAAGCTAAGAAATGACTAGTGAAGGATACTATAAATAGGAAATCCCAAAACCTGTCATAAATTTCATACAATTCACCAAACAAAATAACCAATAGAGAAGTTGTGTCTTTACCGAGCCAACAGTTAATCAAAATTCACATTTTCATGGTATTACTCTCGAACATAGCAATCCACATTAAGGCCTTCAAATTATATGGGGGAAAAAAAAACACAGCCAAAGTCCCAGTTCAACTAGTTTAGGATGCTAATACAATTAGTTACCTCTTGCCTCTCGATGAAACCTTGCTGCTTGAGGTCATAGAGTTGAAATGAAACTGAAAAACGTGATTATGGGTTCAATGAAAAGGTAGTCCTAAATAGATGAACAAATAACAGATTAATCTTGGAAGCAATATTGAAGAATTGAAGCATACACTCAATCTTATCATCAATAGGGGCATTTGGATGAAATACAGAAAGTGCACGGGCGAATTCTTCAAAGCCTAGGATGCCGTTATGTTTTGTGTCAAACAAGTCAAATACCTGCAATTAACAACAAAACGAGTAGCTTTAGAAGATTTAGCATATTCTCCTAATAGAGTGGTTCCACTATAATTCATGAATGTAGACAAGTTACAAAACTATTTCCAAGTCTGTAACTCTTAAAACAAGAATATACAAGGACAAAAGAACACACAAATAAAAACACCTCCATACATCTGCGTGTATCAGCGTCTATAGATGGAGTAAGCACGCTACTTATATAACACATGGTGAAAACCAGTTTATCCTTCCATAGAATGTCGAGTAATCAAGCACAAAAGAACACACAAATAAAAGCACCTCCATATATCTGCGTGTATCGGCGTATGTACATGGAGTAAGCACGCTACTTATTTGACACATGGTGAAAGCCAGATTATCCTTCCATAGATGTTGAGTAAGAGTGAACTTTGACAAGAGCAACAAAGAATAACAGTTAAGAAATAAAATACCCGATCGGCAAACAAGCTCTCCTTTTTGTTTGTCTTAAACAATGCCAATTGAAACTCTTCCTGCAATGTGGGACACAAAGACGGTATTAAAGAAACTATTGTTAAATTATGAACGGGCAACAGGAAATCAGCACAAAACAAACTTAAATAGCAGCATCAAACTCAAGCATAGGCAGAGCAGAATAACATTGATCTCTCATCTCAATATATAGAATAATGTAACAAGGATTTCCACAAAGATTAGATGAACCTTGTTGATCAATCCGTCATCAATTACTGCACTGCTAATCTTCTTGAAAAGCTCATAAAGTGCCTCTATTTCACTTACACTAACTGCATCCAAGTAGCAAAATCACAATCTTAGTTGCTCTTTCATTAGAGGAAATAAGAGAACCAAAAACAAATACAAAAGATATTAAATCCATCAGCACAATGTGAACCGCGAAGCTAGTTAGACAACATAACAAGGGTAATGCCATCATTTCTTTTGGTTCTGAAAATTTATACGCTACATGCTCAAGACCAAGCATAATTGGTAAATATGGATGATGTGGTGATCCTCGCATTGCTTTGCATTACTGGAATTTCAAAGAACAATAATATAAAGTCAAGATAGAAAGGACCAGCAGCATACACACTGTCTCCCTCGCAAGAACTTCAGGATCTTCGAGGTCTCTAGATTGTCTATCAAGATCACAACAGCCAAGTATGGGAGCACACAAATGCTTAACCCAGTCTAGGCACTGCAACATGGTAGTGCTTGCACATCAAAACACTCCATACCTGTTTAGAAGGAAACATTAAAATATTTTATAGCCAGTTCTATGGCAAAAGAGATCACCATGAAATAGAAGTAACCTTATGACCATTTCTGGTTGCTGTTACTGAACCCAAAAGCAGAGAATCGTACAGACAGGATGCACCTTCCTATTTCTGTGGTCAGAAATCCAATCAGACTTCTGTTACAGTTCATAAATGGGAAATTAGAAATTTGATGAAAAGAATCCGAGAGGTAATCAATACTTCAAGAGCCCCAACCCATACTCCATTTGTTGTCATTAAGATTTGGCAGAAACATCAAACAACATCCAAATAGTAAATACAAGCTTCACCGTGGCACAAGCATATATCCGATGACAGTATTCCCAAACAGGAAAGGAGGAGACTTCGAATGAAACAAAACACACTGTGGGATGCACTTTAATGCAGTAATCGTGGAAAGTGGGACAAAAAAGAATGTCCAATGCGCAATGGGTCACCTGTACGGTTGTACCCATTTGCCGATGTACCTGTGTTCCCATGCAATTTCAACTCAAGATCGCAAAAAAGATTCCTACCATTCAGAGTCTTTTGTGCAATCTGGTGAAATTGCACGGGAACATAGATAGAGAAGCATTTGCAGTACAGATGATTTGAACCGTGCAAATTTCGTAGCAGAAGCATGGCCTGTCAAATCTTCTGCAGGTACATAAACTGCTTGAATAGAAGTTATGGACCCTTTCTTAGTAAAAGTAAATTCCTTTTTTGTAAATATTCGGTCTTTAGTAGAAGTAAATTCTTTTTTTGTAAAGAACCCATTTCGGTCTAATGGTGGGTTATCAACCCACAGCACATGATCAGTCTTTCAATAGCAACGAGAAATGGAAAACCGTCCATTCTATCTAGAAGATGTGCACTTCAGAATTAGCATTAAGGAATATCTATCAAAATTGGAGGTTAGCTATCAATAAAGCATGTATCAATTATCACAATTGGCCATCAGCTTCGTCCAAGAACCAAACCGAATTACTATTGTTCAAACCCAATCTAAACAACACGTACATAAAGCGAATATCCCATCATCAAAAAGCAAAGATCTTTACATACAAAACTACCAGCAGCGAGATGCATACTAAGAGAACCCAATCTACAAACCAACAACTTCATTCCACAAACAGAAAGACAAATAAGAACACATAAAGCGATTTGGTTAAAAATTCAAAGCATTCAATTCAAAACGAATGATTGAATTACGGATCTAGCAATTGTCTAACTTGAATTGGCGAAGAATTCGATGCCAAAAACAGAAAATTGGTAGATTCATAATGTGCAGATGAACAGGCGAAGCTAACCTTTGAAGAAACCCTAGCCTAATTCAGATTATTCAGCGCCCACTAATGGTGATAATGATTCATGCTCTCTGCTAGTGAGAGAGACTTGTTTATTATACAGCTGCTGATGTGATGACAAAAAACGGAGAGAGACATATATATAGATGAAGCCATGAAAGGCAAGAGTATTTTTTATTTTCCTTTATTTTTCATTGTTCTTAAGAGTAATTAATTAGGTTGCGTTTTTTCTTTGAAAAATAAAAATAGTAATTGGGGTGTCAATTTAATTTTTTTTTTTATTTTTGTGAAGCTTTTCTCATCTTTCATGAAAACTAGATCTTGTTTGGTTTAAGGTTTTTGGGTAATGATAAGAGAGATAAACGGAGGTAATAATTAGAAATATAGGGTGATGATTGAAGACAAATGTAAGTAATAATTGGAGAATAATAGAGAAAACTAGTCTTAAATCCCAAATCGAACAAGGTCAATCAGTTTTGGGTTTACAAAAGTCCCATCAACTAAATATGGCCAATACTCCCTCCGTTTCTAAATAATAGTCTCATTTTCTTCGAGTACTTTAATTCGGTGCGAAAAATTTGAAAGATCATACACGGAAATACTTTATTGGTTGATTTGAAAAATGACACGACTTTTTTTAGTGGATTTATTATTGTGGAACGGAGGGAGTATGAATTTTTGTTAAAGACTGAATTTTTTCCCCTTAAATTCATAGCGTCCGGTCTATTTACTCGACGAAACTAGAAAAATGAAATATTTGTTTTACATTAATTTGATAATAGATACTCATAGAACATAAGTACTATTAAATTAACTGAAAAAATAGAGGAGGTCTCGAATACATCATGAGTCATAGAGAAGATAACATAAACTACATAAAGTTCAATATCCAGAAGATCTATACATTCAGGTTAGCTCAAATCAACATATTATTTTTTATTTTTATCTTTTTTATGACTGGATATCCTTATCAACTTGCATGCACCTCGACTAAATTTGGGGTACATCAGAGGACAAAAGAAAGTAAGAGCCTGAAGTGCCAATAAACATAATCCTCTGTGGCCCCAAGAGATAGCTAGTAAGGAATCAAACTTGCTAAGGCAAGCCCAAGAAATCCCAAAACCCCTAAGCTTTCATCCCTGAAACAAACGCACCATTACCAACTCCTTGAGATTATCATTCTTTTTTTTATTAGCAACAGAAAGCATTTTATTAGGGGGAAGGGAATCCAACCTAAAGTTGGAAAGTACATTAGAGGACAAAAGCCCAAAGTCTGAGAGCCTGAAGTGCCCAGATTCACAATGAAGCATACACCCTATGGGCCTAAAGTGCCCAGATAAACAAATGAAGCACACACCCTGTGAGCCTAAAATGCCCAGATAAAACAGTTACAGCACAAAAAAGCCTAACCCAAAAGGCTAAGGCAAGCCCAAGAAATCCCAAAACCTAAGCTCCTCATCCCTGAAACAAACGCACCATCAAAACACCAAGCCGCCACACTTTCGATAGCCAGACAACCACCACAGTCAGCACAAACGCCACCACAACCACCCCGCCACCACCGACAAACCAAATGGAGACGATGAACCAACGACAAACACCTGAAGCTGCCGCAGAAGCTCACCATTGCCGTTAAGCAAAAATCGTGAATGCCCAGCAACATACACGGCGGGAGACCACGCGCGAAAAAACCACCACCACTGTACCAGTCTTGTCGTTAGGCCAAACCGGTAACCTCAACAGAGAAACCAGCCGGATGAAGCACAAAGAGGGTTAAAATGAGAAGCAGGAGACTGGGCCATAATGCGCGAGACAGCGATGAGCAGGAAGGGGGTTGAAAAAATAGACAGGAGAGAGAAAGAGACAAGAGGAAGAGACCTTAATCGATGCTGACCCCGTCGCCGTCTGAGAAACCTACAGCGGACCGCTTCTCAATTGTTAAACCGGTCCAGGAAAACTCGAATGTGAGATCCATAACGTCGATCCAGACCACTGCTCCAAGCCGCCATCCATCACCAAGTTTAGTGCCGATCGATTTTGTATAGGAGAAAAGAAAAATCAGAAAATAGAATGATGGAGGGATAAGGGGTGGACAAAGAGATGGAGAGAGAGGAGGAAGGGAGAGAGAGTGGGGGGAGGAGGAGGTGCGGCGCGACACCCCCGCCCCCTAAGATGAAAACCTTAAGCGGAGGCTGTTTGAAAGAGAAGAGAGGGCACTAGGGTAGAGAGAGAGTACTTCCATTACTTTATTTTCTCCTTTGTTGATTTTCCTTAAGGAATGGGATCCACCAGAAAACTACATCGACCAACTTGCTTAGCCTCGTCGTTCTTCCACTGTAGAAATTCTACATTTCCATTAAACTTCCATTGTTCTTGTTGGATCAGGTGCTAACCCAACTCGTCTAAAAGTAATTGTAATTAGAGGAAAGTGCAATCTTAAAGGGCAGCGCAAAGCCCAAAAGGCGGTTAATCCTCACAATTCACTTGCCCCGCACTAGCAAGGGGCGCCTCGAGTACAGGGTAGATGCTGACCCCATAAAGCCAACAGTTCCACTGTAAAAAAATTATGCACTTTTACTAGGTCAAAACATGAATAATTTGACAAAAAGACCTAAACGGGCATAGAGAAAATGAAAGTGTTTTGATACAAGAAACAAAACCCAGAAAAATCACCTGACAAATGCTTTTTCATGTGCCTTTTTTGGGTTTTGTTTCCTCGACTCTATCATGCCTCTAGTAAAAATAAAAATAAAGGAGTAAGTTTAAAACTTTAGACTTTCAGGTGGAAAAACTTTTAAAAAACACCTTCATTAGAATTGAATTAGTACAAAAAAAAATTGTCTACTTCCCAAACTTGAGAAACAAATTTCTATATATAAGTAACATTTTTTTGTCCTATAAAAATGTAATTTGAAGTCGTACCCTAAACCAACTGCCTTGGTTAATTTTTTTCACGATTCGGCAAGTGTTTTTATGTAAGAAAGTGATTTTGACACTTTCCAAATTTATTTTAATACTCCCCACCAAAATCAAGTCCATAAATTTATCCTTCTATGAACTTGATTTTGGCACTCCAAAACAGGAATGCCATGATCAATTTTGGGAGTACCAAAATTAATTTCCTTTGTGAATTCTCTAACTGCAATTTTGGTAATTATCAATATCGACGTGGATCCGATTAAAATTATACCGTAAGTAATATGATGTTGATTGATGTAGGGCCAGATGTCATTGGCATGTTATCAATTATTGCCATGACTTTCAATTTGTATTAGCAACCCATCATGAGTTTTCTAAGTACCTCAACGTCTTCGGAGTTTGGACTAGTTTACTCACATTTTAATTAGTTTTAGGGGGTGTTCCATTAACCCAGTTTTTTGAATAAAATGGTTTTCACGGTTTTTTTATGTGATGTGTTGTGAGAGAATGACCTGTCTCGGTGTTTGGAAAAAATAGTTTTTTGTTAGTGGAACACCCCCTATACTAAGGCTCGTCTTGCCGTTCTCTAGCCAGAAACTCATTGAAAGTCACAAAAAAAAAAAAAAAAATCCTAGAGGCTAATCTCGCCGTTCTTTAACGACGAACTCATTGAAAGTAAAAATAAAAAAAAAAAAAAATCGGTGGGAATTAGCCCCTAAGAGTTAAATGTACAAGTAATATGATGATGTTGATTGATGTGGGGCCACATTTCATTGGCAATTTGGCATGTTGTCAATTACTGCCATGGCTTTTGATTTTTTCCTTATCGTAATTATTCATAATTACCATAGTGTTAGGTTGGTATGCCAGGTATTAGCAACTCATCATTATAGAGTACCAAAATTTCTTTCTTTGGAGGCTAATCTCACGTTCCTTAACATGAAACCCATTTGAAGTCTAAACAAAAGTGGGGAGTGGTTTTCCCTTTTAAAAGGATTTTTAGCCAAACTGTTTTCCAAAAAAATGTTAAAAGTTGGTGTATGTGAAGAGGGAGTGACATGTGATTTTTAAGTCCTTTTAAGCAAAAAATCATTTGACTAGCTAAGAACGGAAAATCAGTAGCCCCAAAACTGATTTCACTCAGCATCGGAGTTTGAACTAGTTTACTCACACTTGATTAGTTTCGAGGAGGCTTGTGGGGTGATGGTTCGTCAACTGCTTGATCAATTTAGACCGTCTCTTCTTACTCCAAGGACCTACAAAACGAAGCAACTGTTATTGTAATGCCCCGATTTTTAGTAGTATTATTATATCATTACCATAAAAAGAATTTACTTATTTAAATTTCAGTTTAGCATAACATAAGAGAAATGATAATTTTGATTACAATCACAAACTACTTGTTTGGGAAATTAAATTACATTTGCCCCACAAAATAAAGGAGGTGATGGATCTCTAGAGATTCAAATTTAGATTCCACTCTTCTGCTGGTATCTACTCAGAAGGGAAGTCCTCTGTGTGGTAGTACGCTCCTCCTTCCCTCCTTCAATACCTAGCGTAAAATGTCAGGGCCATAATAACTCAATGAATGATAATCCACCCAACAGATAGCCTTTACCCACTAACCCTTGCATTTCATTTAGCCACAATTCAAGTATAGCATAAAGCACATAAAACATACAAAATTAAGGAGCAGATAAATGATTTGATTATTTTAATCTGTAACTTATATTTCATCTAATTAAGTTATCGAGAATATCCCCCATTTTAACCTCAAAGACTATGACTATGACTAGTTATTCAACTTTTACCTTGCTTGCCTTAAACAGGAGACTTGATGAAAACGGCCTAAGTTATTTACTGAGTCGGATTCATTAGTGCTGCACATGGGTGAATTACCCAGGGATTCGCTGAAGCACTGGGCCCACGAGAAACTGATCGAATCCTTGGGAGCATAGATTGTGACCTGATATTATAATACAAATCACCTTTTATCGCCTAAATTCATAAGGAGTAATCACACAACGTCATAACTTAGGACATCCGATTAATAACAATTTTCGACTAACCCTTATTCAAATCACCTCATATCTATCACAATCCATTTGACTGACCAGCTATCATAACTGTGGAATGACCTCCCAGCTCTCATCACATCTCCACCTTAATAACTTTTCAATTTTCTTCAACTTAAAAACGTCTAGGTGACCGTTTATATCAGTATACCAATCCAGTGAACCTAGTTGTCATTTCTAATATTCCATGAACATAAATAACTTGCAAATCGAACAATACATAATTTAAAAGAATACTATAACAATTGATAATGTGCAAGCAATTCACAAAGAGGCTTGGGATTAGTCCACAAGGTCTTTTGGGCTCAATATAACTTAGCACTTAAGTTCATTTTAACCAGTGAGGGTTCTAGTGTTATATTCGTCAATCGTGCGTGGAGCACCATTATTGTGTTTTTCCCAGTAAATAATTCCATCTTCATATGATTTTTGAACTATTTAAGTCATGTTTGACAATGTTAATAATTCTTCTTTTTAGGGTTTAGGGCAACAAAGCAAGGGAGAGGTTATTTGATGGATGATCAACAATGGCGGCTCTAGAAATTTTTAAGCAGGTGTTCAAGAATTTCCTATATTAATTTGTATTTTCATATATTAGCTTGTAGTTTAACATAAAAACATGTGAGATTTTTCTATTGCTCTCGACAACTTTTTATATTCTGAGCCAAGTACGAATAAATCGGCACATGAATTCACTAGTTTTCTTTTGAGGGAATTTGTAGCAAAAAGGTACGCACAGATCTTTTTAGACACATGCTCTTGTTTTTGGAGCTAGAGTCAACTAAGGAGCAGAAAATGAATTTAAATTATGAAAGGAAAAACAATAAATAAGGGGGGAAAAAAACATGACTTTATATCTCTATCAACTTACATAGACAGCTGTCACTTAATAATAAAATGTTTGAATTCTTTTTTACGGGTAAGATTATGATCATGATTACATACAAATGTTTAGATTCTAGATCCCTTTTTCAGCTTTTGAATTGGGACATATGAATCACGAGGATAACATCAAGATGTAAGTATGTAATCTAATCAAACTTCTAAAATGTTCTGCTGCCAGGGACGGAGCCAAGATTTTACCTTTGGGGCGGCGAAAATATGTACTTAAAAAATAAAAAGACAAACTGCATTACGAAAATTCGTCCACTCTATGAAAAACTATAATAACATAAAAATCTAGTGATGGCAAACCTATATAATTTGGAGATAAAAATCTATTTTCTATGTAATAATTGCATTTTTTGAAAACGTTGTGGTGGCAACCGCCTCCACTTGTCCCCCCGGGCTCCATCCTTGTCTGCTGCATCTTCTAAGTTTTAATTTATATTTTACTCAAATAGGGTATTAATTAACCTACTACTTTCCATTTCCAGTTTACAAAGATGTTTTTTTTAATTATTATTCTACCCGGATAAAAAATATATAGTAACTTTCTACCTTGAGTAAGGGTGATATTTCATATCAATTCATTAAGTTATTAACCTGATTAAAGGGCTTGGTTAAAATGGAGATTTCATCACCAACTTTAATCTTTTCAAATCAAAAAGAAAAATTCTACAGTTATAAAGAACTTTCACATGCAAAAGTAAAGTCATTAAGTAATTAAGATTTGTTGAATATACTCCTAATTTCAGTTAATGGATTCTCATTAATTTTCAATAGAAAAAATAAATTGTTTATGTCTTAAACCATTTGACACAAGCTTAATTTCTTGGAAATAGCTACAATACACACCCCTTATTTGGGTGTACCATATGCACCTATTGTATGGTTCAGATTGTGCCACCTCATCGACAATCGTAACATTTTTTAGTTTTTCGTAATTTTTTAGCAATATGATTCGTAACATTTTATATGATTCGTAACATTTTAGTGTGTCTCGTAACTTTTGCAAAAAAAATTCGTAACTTTTACAAAAAAATCATAACTTTTCCAAAAAATTCGTAACTTTTACAGGGGTGTGTATCATACACACCTGATACACACCCAAATAAGGGGTGTGTATTGTAGCATTTTTCTAATTTCTTTAATCATGGCCACATGCATAAAATGAGGTTCATCGTCATAACAGACTTGTCATAACATGTGGATGCTTAATGGGTTCTCATTTTACAGCCGCAGGGCAGGACCACATGTGGATGCTTCGAGCTGTTTTTGAAAAAACATGTTTTGTTGATGCATGGGTGTAGGAAAAGTTAGCGTTCAAAACGAGTCAAAGTTAACCTCCCAATCACATGCTAACGAGTGTCATATAAGGGTTGCACGAAACGTGGAAGAGTCTCTCGGATTAGACAGCGCGAGTGTCACCGGCGTGATACTCATTAACTTGGGGACCATCGCGAGCCCCATTGAAGCCCAATAAGGGTATGCATTGAGCCATGGGCCATCTGAACATGGAGAAAAGCCCACAAGCGCTACGATTAATGTGGCCCATATATATATATATCTCTTATACATAGCCCAGACAATCGTCTGCTTCGGCCTAAGGTAGGACCTGAGGGGCCCCCTAAGGCTTCGCTGCGTACTGGCATGACCGAGCTAGTTATGAGCTTGCCCAAATGAAAATGGAAAGGGATTAAGTGGTTTGGTGGCTACAAAAGAACAGAGGTTCATCGTGAGAAGGTGGAGTATCGCGCCGAACAACCACGGGGTTAGCCTCGCGGTGGAGTATCGCGCCTGAACAACCTCGGGGTTAGCCTCACGTTCCTAGAGGTGATTGATTTGACAGTGTGTGTCATTATAGAAAGAGAGAGAGTACGGAGTGACTTATCTTGGAAGAAGAACATTCTTCGTGTCATCATCCCATTGTCTTTAGATCACTTGGGCACCCCCATGAATTAGCCTAAAGCTCCACTGCCTTAGTCTTTTCTGTGCACTCATGCTTCTTCACCCTTCTAGATCACTATATTCTCCTCATTCTCTAATCCTTGACTATTCTAATTGCCTCTCCGGCTCATTCTATTATTCTTGAATAATGACTCAACAAAGAACCTCTTTTACAATGGGCTTGTTTTCTTTCATTTCTAAAAAATAAAAACGACATATATACATCATAATATACATAGAGAGAGTGTACAATTAATTAATGGTTAATCTACCTCACCTCTGAGGAACTTTGCGCAAAATAAGAGGTTTTGGCGAAAAAAATGTCACGGGAGAAGATGACAGGAAACGATGGAGTCCAGCTCAGTTTGGAGGGTGTATTTGTGGTGTTAAGGGATATATAATAGTGTGGATAATTAGTCGGATTAGAGCAGGAGGGTGTGTAAAGTGAGAACCCACTTGATTTTCTCTCTCTTAAAACTCCATTAAAATGATTGGAGCCTCTCTCTCTCTCTCTCTCTCTCTCTCTCTCTCTCTCTCTCTCCCCTTATCTCTACTGTGATTGCAACAGAAAATGGACTTGTGTCTTGTACATTTTCGTGTTAGATGGGTGAGAGTTATAGGGCAAGTGTGTTTCGGACATACAACATTGGGTTTAGGGGTAAAACATGGTCTTTTGGTTGATGGAAACTCACCAATGGAGTTGTTAATTGGCTGGGCCAAGGTTGTCGAATCGCGAATCGAATCGAGAATCGAATTGACCCTTTTTTGAATCGTGAATCGTATCGAATCGTGAATCGTAACGATTCGGTCCAACTTTCACAAATACATCGGAAAATGTATCTATGCATCTACATAATAAAGATACATTGTAAAATTGAAAAATTTAAGCTGAAATACATATTTAAGTTTGTTTTCTACTATAAATTGATGATCACATGGCATCATAGCAAAATAAATATTATAGTAACATTGATACATGCATATAGATGTTAAGGATTCATAATAAAAAACTTACAAAATAAAGCTTGTAGCCTAATAGGTAGGAAATTAGCTTATATGGCAACGTATGTGGGTTGGTCAGAGCCTTAGAGTCATGCCCTGGTCTATGATTTAGAGGATACAAGAACCAAAAAGATTGATTTGTGAAATTACATATCCATGGTAGATTCGTCTCCATTGAATAAAGAATATGATTTCATGTACTATATGATCTCATACTCTTACTTAATTTTGTATAAGAAAAAACAAGGCAAAATAGCAAAAATGGTTTCATATCGTCGAATGTAAGTTGTGATAAACCTTGATTCACCTAAAGATTCGAATCGTTTTTGCATGAATCGGGAATCGAATCGCGAACGAACCGTGAATCGGACGATTCACCTCCGATTCTATATCAAACTTGATTCACCTATAGATTCGTATCGTTTTTGCACAGAATCGTGAATCGAATCGTGAATCGTGCGATTCTGACAACCATGGGCTGGACATTGATTGATGAAAAAGGCAGTCAAATTATTTAGCCAAACATGGAGAGATGGGTATGAGGGCGATTGAAGTATGAATTGATGTGTATATGTAAGTATATGTATGTATATGCATTTTAGTCTAATGGGTAAATACCGAATTAATAAATCAAACTTTACATAAAATAATGGACAGTTACAGTTAATGCCACTCCGACTATAGTTCCCGGAGGGCATTTCGATACTTAAATTGAAGTAGGAGGAGAGAGAAGTACAAAACAGATTTTAGATAAGAAACGGCGTACACTGGATTTTGGGAATTTTTTTTTTTTTTTTGCATATGTAAAAATAAACGTATTACAAGGTCAATTAGAATATCATCTTTAAAAAAAGAAAAGAAAAGAAAGGGAGAACTTATTTAGTGTTCGTGGGGCGTCATTACGTGGTGTCACAATACCCTTTTTCTCTACATATTTATGTGGGAATCAAGACTCAATGTATGAGTCCCAACTAAAAATGTGATGGAAAAGGGTGTACCAAGTGGGTATCCCATGGTTAATTATTATAAGCAAGCCTCAATTCACCAATTTTCATCTCGAAACTATTCTGTGTTACAAAATATTTGTATTATTATAAATGCAAGTCAAGCGGGACTCCTTTTTACATTCACACGTAATTTTCTTCCTAAATCTATCAGTAACTCCTCTTTTTTGTGTTGCAGATAATTCATTGAGAACTAAAAGTTGAATTATTTTACTTATGAAAAATAGGAAATTGTCTAAAACATAAAATTATTTTTTATTTTTCTCCGTAGCTATTTTATATAATGTAATAGTTAAATAATTTTCAAATAGGAATATATGTTGAAGAAAAGTTTAAAAGAAAATCAAGGCATGTTTGCTTCTTAAAAACAGAGATATTTTCCCACAACAAAGAGGTGTGTATGGATTGTGCCCCTACTGATACAGATTTCTGGCTACACTACTAGGCACGAGCGTTTGACATCACACGTAACCGCTTTGGTTAGTGATATATATCATGGGTGACACCTGGTTGACACGCTGCGAAAGCCACATGCTTACATGGACACAATGAAAATATCTTCGACTTCCAGGCCAGCTCATGGAACCACAAAGTCGAAGTATTAGGCCTACGTGTTGCACTATTCATTTTGTTCACTTCACATTTCCAAAAAAAATTCCAAAAAAATTCTTTCTCCATATCTCCTCTCTAATCATTAATCATATTTATCTATCTACTCATACCACTTTATCCAATCATTATTCTCATTTCTCTCTCTATCTCTCTCCAATTATTACACATCTCTCTAATTATTAATTTTTCCAAAAACTTATCTAAACACTATCTCAAAAATATTTCTCCAAATATTCTTCTCAAAACTCTCAACCGAACACAGGCCATACACCCAACGTGCCAATTAAATACTGTTGGTTGCCCATTCTGAGAAGTCCAAATAGAGTTGGGTTTGGTGCACTACAAAGCTAATATCGCCGTTCATTAATCAACAAAAACCCATTTAAAGTTGAGACAAAATTCAGTGTGAATTAGCACCTATATAAGAATTGATATCACTCATCATATAATTTGATAAAGATCATTTCTATTTGAGGACCAGCTTTGATATCGACATACTGAAGTTTTGAACCTCTTTTGATAATACTGAAACATCCAAAAACACTTGGCAATCGATCAAATGACAAGAAATTCAATGAAAAGAAAGGAAAGAAACAGACAGGAGATAAGATTAACTAATAAGACACTAAAGTCAAGAACTAAAAAAATTACATATCGAAAGCCTTTTTCCAACTGATCAAAAAAAAAAAAAAAGAAGAAAAAAATAAAGATTAACTAATAAGAAGCATTTTACCAACTTTTTATAAGAACCGACTAATACAGTTACAATTTTTTCTTCTTTTGTTGATAAAAAAAAATAAAATACAGTTACAAATTTTTTAGGCTCTCGGAATGTGCAGGATATGCTCGTCTAGTCTATCAGATTTTTAGTCGAAGTTATTTGATCGGTGAATGAGTTGAGTGGTAAACTCGCGAATATGGGCGTGGACCAAGAGTACAAGTGGGTCTCCCACATCTCGCCTCCTACGGACATCATCCACCTCCTCGAAGCTAATATGAGGGGTGTAGTCTTTGAAAGGCTGTAGTTTCACTTTCTGTTTCCTATGTATCAAGAAGAATGAGTTGAGTGGTAACTTGGTCAAATTTGCAGGGGTTATTCTCGCTAAATCCCGAGTTATTGTCAATAGACTCAATACTAACTGTAGGCTGAATTTCCTGTTTTTAGCACCAAATGCTAAGAGCCAATTTTCCATAAAAGTGTTAAAAGCTAAGTTGCTAAAAGCCAAATTATTTTTCATTACTTAAAAGCTAAGTTACTAAAAGTCAATTTTTCATAAAAGTGTTAAAAGCTAAGTTGCGAAAAAACAAATTTTATTACCCATTACCTAAAAGCTAAGTTGCTAAAAGTTACTAAGTTATTTTTCTACAAAAGAGATAAAACTAAGTTACCTAAAAGTTACTAAGTTATTTTTCTATAAAAGAGATAAAAACTAAGTTGTTCAAAGCTAATTTTCTCTCACGTACTTCTTTTGTTAAAAACAAGTTGCTAAAATCACCTTGGTGCTTTTAGCAAACAGGAAACTCATCTTAGAACAACTCATGATTTGAAAGTTTAATGAGTTTCAGATGAATGTTCACTTTTGATTCATCCATGTTACAAGTTAATCTTGAATGAACTTTTGCATATCAATTTTTATCAAGCCAACACGAGCTCAAATTTTTTTTTCCCCGTACGATAGAAGAACTTAATTATTTTTATCCTAACCCCACCTTAACCTATATATTACCAGATATGGATATTAAACTCCTCTCCATTGTATTTGAACTTGCATCCTTAGAGTACTTAGTTTTGCTACAGAATCAGTAGGCTAATTGCCCTGATTCACGAGCTTGAACTTGAGCAACTTGATTTGTTTCTAAATTCTTTTCAAGCGAAACAAATAATCTAAACCTATATATATATATATATATAAACACGAGCTCAAAATATTTTTTTCCTATCCTTAGAATCTTAATTATCAGTGATCCTAACTTTGCTTAAAGTAATCAGACCTAAATCACCTTTCAACTTGATTGAATTTTGATGATCCGAACCGTCTAATGTGTTTAGAATGTGTTTTTTTCAAGAATTTGGTCCCAAGCCGAATCGAGGAATCATAAAATCATAAAAAATCGGGAAGGGCTTGATCCGAGCAATTTTGATAAAAAAATACTACATATGTACAGTTTTATCAAAACTGCTTGGACCAAACCCTTCTTGATCTTTTTTTTTTGATGATTCTCATGAGACCTTTAAAAACACATTCTAAAAAACACATTGAACTCTTTTTCTTTGATGATTCATATCATCAAAATTTAATCGAGAAAGGTGACTTAAAATTTAATGAGGTCCGCACTTTAAGCAATTTAAGGGATCCCTGACTAGAAGCTCCCTCATTTTAAATTTCATGCAGACCAAACAATTTTTCCACTTTCCGAACTGAATACGTTTTTAACAAAACTGATCGGATGAAGCCCTTCCGGGTATTTTTTTTGGACGAATCCTCGCGGTGGACTTAAAAACACATTTTGAACACATCTAACGGTTTGGATCGTCGAAATTTGGTCGGGAAGGTGTTTTGGACCTCCGTGATTCGAGCATTTTTTTGACGATCCGAACTTCCCAATGTGTTCAGAAGGTGTTTTAAAGGGTCCGCGCGAGAAATCTTCAAAAAACAAATACCGGGAAGGGCTTGATCCAAGCAGTTTTTTGCAAAACTGTAAAACACATTGGACGGTTCGGATTTCCCAAAAATAATTTTTTAAGAGAAAAAATTACTACATTTTTTCTTATTTACGGGAGGTCATTACTAGAAATTTGCTTGCGCCCTTGGATGGTGTTCCAATATGATTTCCCCAAGCGTAGGGTTTAGGTCGGCGGTAGCATGATACTGGTAAGTCCGGGTCGATTCCACAGAGACCGAATGCGCTAAGCGTGTTGAATGATTTGCGAGTGATGATTTTAGCCTTAAAGCGGCAAACTTAGTTTGTGAAGTTTGGTTGGTGGAATTCTCTTAACTTCGAGAATGACGCGGAATTTGAAAAGACTAATTAAAAGAAGGCAAGATTAGGGGTTCACAACACCCATGACTTAGTCCGATTCATTCTCCTCTAAAATATCCGGCTCGGGGACATCGTTAAACAACCCCGAACGGAAGATTTGGTATTTAAACTCGTTTGACTAAAAATTGTGTTCCACAAAGAGTAGGATTCTTGTGCCATTTATACAAACATTTTGATTGACATCGCCCTAAGCATCACACGTGCCAAGTGGACGAGCCATTGACTAAGTATATGCTTATCTCCCATCCTTAACTAATTTCTGTTATAACATATTTACCTCTTATCCGTCATCCTTCATTATCCCACAAAACCTTATCCGTCCTATAAATGTACCATAAAGACAGTGTTGTAGAGGCACCACTCTTGTAAAGTTGAAAAGTTGCATTCAAAGAACATACGGAAACTAAACTTGTCATAATAAAATAAGTGGGACCAGATCCATATATATATGTTTTGGGGGTTAAACTGGACCATGACTTTTATAGTAATATCAATGTCAAGATCAATATCAAACCCATTTTGCTTTTTGTTCACATATTCCATGTGGGCCTAGCTTTTTTGTACTTATCCGGTTCCAGTCCAATCATTCTATTCATCTGGGCCTCAAGATTTAGGCCCGTTCTTCATATTTGGCTTGGGTCGTTTTCCGGTATTATTGAATTTTTTTTTTGATTATTTGTTGAGTTTTCTGTTATTATTTTTGGATTAACCATTCATATCGATGAGAGGAATCAGTATGTATCAATATGAACCGAAGTTGAGAAAAAAATCATATAAAACGAAATAGGGAAAATTTCAAAAAACCTCCCAAACTTTGACCTCAATGTCTCATAGACTCCTGAACTTTAATAAACTTCAATTGCACTCTCAAACTATCACTCCGTTAGTCAATTTAACCTCTACCGTCCAAATCCGTCAAATTGATAACAGATTTTGCCAATGGAGTTATTTTTACCGTTATATGCTAACTTGGGGTGTCTCTGTCTCTCCTCTCTCTCTCTCTCTCTCTCCCTCTCTCCCTCTCAGGTTAACAAACCCATACCCAATAGCAAATTACAAACCAAGAAATTCAGACCCAAAATTGAAATCTCCAATACCAAGTGTAGTCTATGGAAACAAGAACATTTTGTCTCCTTGCACCAGTCGCCGGAGGTTGGGAAATCGCAGTGGCCGGCGACAGCGAAGTTGGGTGGGTAGGTCCATGTGTACCCATTTCTCTCTCCAGGCATAAACCTCATGAATCATGAACAAATCAAACGAAATCCAACCCCTTTTTTCAAACCCTGTTTTCTTTTTTTCTCTTTTTTTTTTTTTGTCCTTTTTGTTAGCCTTTTTCTGAGCTCTTGAACCTCCAACAATGGCAGAACTTGAAGAAGAAATAGAAGAAAACCTTGTTGAAGAGCGGGAAAAGCTGACGATCTCACCCTCAGGTGCAGACCCAACCGTAAGGAAAGCCTATTTTATCAAACCCTCTGTTTCCTCCATTAAAGCACCAGTCTCTGAGCTTTCTTTTGGGTAACCATCTCTGACCTTCCTTTAAATAAACCCTTCACTTCTCTCACCTCAAATCAAAGTCTTCTTGATCTTTCGTTTAGGGTTTCATTCAAAGGGTGGAGAAACCCAGTTTGTAAATGGAAGTTATGGTTGGAAAAAATACATTATTTCCACCGATCCCCTTGGAAAAGTGATTTTGGTTTTGGGCATGGGTTTGTTAACCAGGGAGAGACGGGGAGAGACGCCCCAAGTTAGCATATAACGGTAAAAATAACTCCGTTGGCAAAATCTGTTATCAATTTGACGGATGTGGACGGTAGAGGTTAAATTGACTAACAGAGTGATAGTTTGAGAGTGCAATTGAAGTTTATTAAAGTTCAGGAGTCTATGAGACATTGAGGTCAAAGTTTGGGGGTTTTTTTGAAATTTTCCCTAATAGATATTTGTTTTGTACTCTTCTCGTATTCCTTCTGTCCTATTTTGTTTGTTATTCCCTTCGTCCCAATTTATTGCTCCATTTAGAGATTTCACCTTATTTAGGAGACATATTATCATTGCAGTTGTCATACTTTAAGCTTCTCTTATTACCTTTCAAAACATCATCATTGCATTTTCTTATGCGTGTTTAATTCCAAAAAAGCGATAAATAAGTAAACCCGTCAAGTTTTTCTCATTACCTTTAAACTGTTTGGGACATCAAAAAGTATTATGGGGATTTAAAGGGACAGAGTCATTACTTTGAGATTTCCAAAATTACCCCTTAGTAGAAAGCATAAATGCTGACAATGTCATTGCTGGATTGTGAGTTATTCAAAAGTGAAAGGGGTAAATTTGGAAGTTTTCTATGTTTTAAATGCCGTTTTTATAAATAGGCAAACATTTTAAGATAGAATAAAATGAAATAATAGCATACAAAATAGGACATAGAATACAAATAAAACTTTTCTTCCTCCTTTGGTCATATTTTTATACTAACTTTTTAGACTCTTTTCGTTGAGATAAATAACTAATCCAAATTTTTTAACTTGAATCTAACGAAATTTCAAAAAGACAAGATTAATATCGAAATAAATTTAGGAAGACCAGGGACTTATAAGCCTAGCCCAATTAACTGGATACAGCCACAGAAGCCTTGTACTGAGGAGTTCGGCCCAGCTTTACAACTCAGCCCAATTCGGGTCCGATCCGGAAAGAGAATGAAGTCAGATTAATCCATCAATCAAGTGTCGCAACAACTCCACGGGTGTGACCATAGAGGCTCCCGATTCACTGGAAATATCTGATTTGAGTCATAACTATAGTCCGGAAGAATAGACCGTCACCACTGAACCACTTATATACCAAATGGAAAGGGCCATCACTTGTCCTGCAGTTGGCGGGATTCGAACCTTATCGGATTATATACAAGAGGGGAGAGGACTTAAGCCCACTCACTAAAGTGTCATTGATTAGTGAATTTGCTCTCCACACAATTAACAACGATTCGATTCAAGATCTTTTATTACTCTCTATGTCCCAATTTGTTTGCTCACTACGAATATCAGTGCCATTTTTAAAACGTTTATAACTTTTTATTTGTAGTGTTTTGAAATTTTTTTGAAAATTTTGTCTATAAAACGTTAAGATCAACCAAATAAGATTCATATGTAGTTAAAAAAATCAAATAAGATCCATATTACATATAAAATAAATTAAAAATTAAAAATTATAAGAGTTTTAAAAAAACACGCATAACTGCAGTGATAAAACAAATTGGGATGATGAAACAATTTCTCACGTGGGGGAAATCCTAAATTTGGAAGACACAAGAGAAAATAAAAAAGGAGAAATAGTTAAGTAAAACGATTTCACTTTCTCTTCACGTAACAAATGAGGGAAACGATTTTCACGTACAAGTAGGACGATTTCTCACGTATATGGACGTACTTGTAGGGGAGCTAGAATTGCACTTTCGGCGTATAAAACCCTAGGGGGGCTGACCAGTTCGAACAATTCAATTCAATTTAATTCTACTTTGACCTTCAATTAATCTTCAGATTAGTATTTGGATTGAGAAATGGGTAAAAGAAAGGAGCGTCGAATCGCAGCCATGATTGGCGCCGGTCGTAGAGTTAAGCTCGATCTCTTTGCGGAACCCTCTGGTATGTAATTAGAAACTTTTGCAACCAATATAGATGGATTTTTTTTTGTTTCTTTTTCGTTATGGTTGTGTTTGGCTGTTTGTTTTATTTGCTGAAATTACGAGGAAATCGAAAGAATTTGTCTTTATCGAGTCTTCTGGACCAAATATGTATGAATTTTATCTGTTATCGAGGGTTATGTGTGGCTGTTTGTTTGATTCGTTATGAGTTGCTTGCTGAAATTATAAGCAAAATTAGAAGGAATTTATCTTTTCCGTGTCAGTTTTTTTTTTTCTTTTGGCTTCCTATCATTTTTGTATGTAGTTGAGGTTTTTGAAGGGAGGGAATGGGGTGCTTCTGGGTATTATCTGTTGGAAGGTGCCTGTAAAATTGAAAGGAGAATTGTATACCACATCTATAAGGTCGACGAATTGTTATAGAGCAATGCGAAACACAACTTTAGAGTCCTTAACCGTCCGGTTCACATGGGCTCATATATATCGAACTGTTCTGGACACAGTTTTAGCCGAAGTTGTGTTCCTGGACTTTTTGATTTTTGTAAGGCCAACATTGATATGCCGACAAAATATTTGGCGGTTAACAGGGTCTAAATGTGAATATGTGGCGAGACAAGGACAGAGAAGTGTAGAAATAAAGACATTGGAGAATTGGTATGAGTATCAACAAGTGAAGATTAGAGAAAATAGGATAAGATGGTCTACAATGGAGACTTACAGGTGCAATAGTAAAGAAATGCGAGGAGATTTCTGTTAATAGAAATGCTAGAGAGGTGTGGCCTAAATTGATTAGAGATGATGTGGTGGAAAAGAATATTACCTTATTGTAACTTAGCCCTTGAGGGCCTTGATGAAGCAAAATTGTGGAAAAGGATACATGTACCTGATGCCAACTGATTAGGACACAAGATTTCGTTTGGTTTCGTTCTGTTTGGTTAGTTAGATTTTTTAAGCTCTTAAACTTTTACGCACCGAGGACTTCTCTTGGCACTAGATGGAGAATTTCTTGTTTATGTACTTTGTTGTCTATAGGTTGTAGTGAGTATTTTAAGTTTTACGTAGTCAGAAGATAATATCAAGCTGGAAATAACAACACCGGGTTCAACTTTTTTGGCAGTACTGATGTTTTATTGGGTGGAAATTCATCAGAATTTTTAGAGATTGTCCCACATTGTTTAATTATAACCTCCAAAACTAGTATATGACCTTGGGCGGGCTCTCCACTCATTGCTAATTGGTTGAGTTTGAAGTTTTAACATGGTATCAAAGCTAGGCTTTTGGAGAAGATTATCTTGATTGTTTGCCTCATTGTTTGGGCCTTAAGCACACCTTTTTTTGTTGTTCGTTGAGATCCCAATGTTATGGATCTGTTGTTCTTCTCCACGTGTGGGCTAGTTGTACATGCGGGGGAGTGTTAGTGTTTATCTTACATTGGTTAATATAACCTACAAAACTAGTATATGAGCCTGGGCGGCCTCTACACTCGTTGGCATTTGGTTGAGTTGGATGCTTTAACAAGAATCAATGCTGAGTGTATGATTGACTGCATCTTAATTGGATATTTTGGTTGACTTTTCAGGAGATTCTGGTGGTTCATCTGCCCAGGATGAACTTGGCATGGATATGGATCCGAGTCATCTTGCTGGGTCACCCAATTCACCATCATCTTCAGGTGGGTTCCGTCAGTTTTCTTCAAAAGGACTGGTCTATGTAGAGAGGACTTGATGTGCACTGCCTTATTTTGGTGGAATATTATACTTTGTACAAGACATATTGTTTGCTCCCCAAAGAAATTCATTTTCCAGAATGTAGGTGCCCGTGGTCTTGGGAACATTCAATTGGTCATCAGATAACGTCCTGAATTATTGAATGAAACTCCCGACCTGATATGCCCTTTTTCGCGGCATCGGCGGTTTGGAGATTTTGGCAGGAATAGTTTCCTTCGCGGTTCGTATTTCTCTTGCTTTATTTGTATTATTATGCTTCACTGACCATTAATGATTGTCTAACAGGTGCCTGGGATGAGTTGTTCAGAAAAAAAAAATGGGCCTCCAGACTTTTGATAGTTTATTTTGTTTTATTTTTTTCCGCACTTCCACAGCTACTGCTGTATTACAAAGTTGTCCCTTTTGGATTTATATTTGATTTTGCTGAGATGTGTTGGTTGTCGCTAGGTAGGATTCTGTTAATGATTTTTCAAGGCATTTGACATCTTAGTATATTGTGTTTCAGGTAAACAACCAGAAAATCCTTTGTTGTTACTTGGGCAATACAGTGATGACGAGCTAGATGAGGAATCAAGTAAAAGACTTGACCATGCCACTGAGGAGAAGTGCACTGTTGATAACGATGAACAGGTGATTTCTAGATTACCCATGTTTACTCACTTGGCTGTTGGGGAGCAAGGTGTATTTTCCATGCAATATATTGCTCGTGAGCATGGTTTTATGATTCACGGATCAGAAATTGGAGGTTTGAGCAACCTATTTTCTTAATAAGCATGACGTTAGTTTTAAATTCTTGTGGAAGTAAGTTAATATGTGAATGAATTAAGGATCAGCTTGAGCAAGGCGCTCAAAGATCTGAGAGAGCTTGCAATTTCCAGAACGTGAGCAATGATACGAATTGTAATCTCAAATAAACGTAAGAAAAAGAGTCCAATTACCATGAGCTTGAACCAAGGAGTTAAGGTGGGTTTTGTAACTCTGTAAAATTTTGCTTAGATGGGTTTCTTTTAGAATTCATCTTTGTACTGTCTGGTTATTTTCCCAAAAATTAAGTTCAAACTTGAAACTTCAGAATCTTTAGGCTTTATTCCAGATGTCTTTCTGAACTTTGGTCTATCAAGTATTATAGAATTTTACGTACTGTGGGATAAGTTCCAGATTTTGGGTAGTGGTGTGTTCTCAAATCTTTTGTCACGTGTGAACTCCATATTTGTTCTGTGTCAAACTACCTGCGTGCCTCATCTGCAGCAGACAATGGTTTTTCGCTGCTGGTAATACCTGAATTTATAACGCAATAGTTTCAAGTTTAGTTGCATAAAGAAGAAGTGGGAGTGGTTTGGTATGTAGAAGATCCTAAGTTGGCTGAAAGGAGCGTGTAGACAAGTATTTATTATATATAAGCATGAGTGAGAAAAATGGCCCAATATTGTTTTTACGGTAAATTTATGCACTAAACACATATATAAGTCAAATGCGAGACAAGAGTCCTAAATCTATCATACTTCTGTTCTCTTTTTCTTCTTCCTTTCATATGTTTGCAAAGAGAAGTCTGAATTTCTTCCTTGAGATTAGTTTGGATGCTCCCATCCTATTTAGGAGCGCGCACCCACATTGGAAGCTCCCTGCAACTAAGGTTCCAAGTTCTGTAGTAAACTTGAAGGGTTTGTATTCTTTCCAGGCAGCCTCATTGGTATTATGTGTTTCAAATGCTAATTTTATTTCCATTTTTCAAATGAAATAGGTAAAGGAACCCACCAGTGCGGAAACTGAGGATGTGAAAAACAGTCCAAGCACAGACCTTGATGCTGAAATGGATAAACCACATGAGTTAGAAACAGGCGCTATTTCACTGGATGCTTTGCAGAACCTGGAGGACATTTACAGCAGAGAAATTGATTCCGTTGTCGCAGTTGATACTTCTAAAGAAGTGGTTTCAGTTGAAGAAACCTCTGCTCCAGGAGGAACTGATGTACAATTGACTGGGGATCTGGTTTCAAGTTGGAAGGTAGTGTTGCATGAAGAGAGCAGTCAGTATTACTACTGGAACACTGTGACTGGGGAAACTTCATGGGTAGTGCCTGATGTGCTGGCGCAGGGAACTGAATTGACAGGTGAGCAGAAAACTGCTCCTAATTCTGAAGGTGTGGAATTGGAAGGATCTATGGCTATAGGTCAGGCTAGCAGTGTAATACACGAGGCGCAACAAACATGTGAAACTGTGGCCCAGATGAAAGAGCTGAATAATGCAAGTAAAGTTGATGGGTCAGAAGAGAAAAGGCAGGGTAATGATGCCAAGCAAAGTGAGTTGACTGATGCACTCTTGAGCAATGGGGGTAGCACAGGTGTTGATTCTGAGAAGTACCCCTGCAATCCAATGGTTGATGAAGAATACGACACAGATAACGATCTTGGTACTTCAGTTTTGAAGGACAGCAAAAATTTGTTGGACAAATTAAAATCACTGGAAGGGTAAAGACTTCTGCTTCATCTCCTATTGCGGAATAGTCTATATTGTTGATGCATATAGACTGTTTCCCTGTAATTAACGTTTTATCTTTATTTCTTCCTTTCTGTTGATAATTGATATGTTTCTGTTGCAGGACCCACGGGCAAGTACATGACTGGATATCGAAGTATATCTTGGAAGTTGAGATTAGGCTCTCTGATATCAAGTCACTTTTGCCTTTTGGATCATCATTGCTACCTTTCTGGGTGCACTGTGAGAGGCAGCTTAAAGAGCTGGAAAGTGCTTTTGACAATCAAGTTTCCCAAACCTTCTATGGCCAAACACGGGAAGCTGAATCACCACATAAATCTAGGGAAATTGAGGGGGATGAGATTGAAGCAGGTGGAAAAGAAAATAAAGTAGTTTGCTCTGCTTCTGTTGATGTCGTTACCTCATCACCTGTCCTAAAAGATTCACAACATGAAGCTTCCAACGGTAATGTTTCCCCTGCTGATGCAATTGATTATCCTGCATCACTCTCAGATAGTGGTACCGAAGGGAACAGTGGAGTTCATGAAGCTACACAACTGTCTGAATTAGCTCCCCAGACTGCGGAAGACGTGGATATGGACGTCGACATGGAAGTTGAAGATGAAGTTCCAGCAAGTGGTTCAATTGCCAGAGATTCATTAGCGACTGAATGTTGTGCTCCAGTAGAACAGCCTATTCAGGAATCTTTTGTGCCACCAGAAGCTTTTGATATTCCACCCCCTCCTGATGATGATTGGATTCCACCCCCACCTCCTGATAACGAACCCATTCCCCCACCGCCGCCTGATGACCCTTCTGAACTCTCATATCCACCACCTCCACCAATTTATTTTGAAACAGTACAACCACCCTCTTATATGGAACAATACAGTTTTTCGTACCCAGGTTCTAATTTTGATTATTATGGTCAAGCAACAGCAGAATACCTAACCCCTAATGTTCCTGTGCCCCAGCCACCACTTTATTTTGAAGCAATGCCTAGCACTTATCCTGGTGCTGCTCCTGCTGTAGTTAACCCTATTGATCCCGCTGTGTATTATGACCTTCAAGATGGAGCAGTCCTCCCCACACCAGTAGTAAGTGGTGCACAATCTTCAGTGTTGTACAGTGAATCAGGTCATGAAACCCTTGGGTCTGCTCAAATCGGATCTTTGGAGTCGCATACAGAAATGATCTGTACTTCGTTGTCAAATACCGAGGTTGGTGTTTCTGCAGTTAATGGTGCTACTGAAAAGGCATTAGTGGACGTTCCTTTTACTGTGGCTACCATCCAAGCTCCAGTCACTGTTTCAGTGGTAGACACTGCTCCTGCATCATCTACCACCGCTGTTGCTCCTTTGCCTGTTGCTACTAAATCAACTGCCACTAATGCTCAGTCTAAAGGTAAGGTTTCCGATGTTCCCATTGTAGCATGCAGAACAACCTACTACTGCTGCTTTGACTCGAACTTAGGAGTCTGTGCGTGCTTACATGTGCTGTTTGGTTCACCTATTCATATATTCTGCCAAATATTAGTGGTTGCCAAGTTATGATGGTACCCAGTTGTGCAGCTGCTGGGGTTGTGAAATTTCAGAGAATTCAATCCATTCTTTGTTGTTTAATAGAATCCTTGTTTTGGTTTTATAGAACATTTAGTTGGACGGTTGCTGTCCAAATCATTTTCCTCCGCTAATACCTGAAGTAGGGCCATCTGATAGTTGGACATGATGTATTTGTCTATGAAGATCATTGCAGGATAGTGTAATCTTTATCTTCCATTTTTTAGAGAAAGTTCACCTTAGAAAATGACCTTTTTATATATTGTTTGGTTGGTTGAGCTTCAGTGAGTTTGTTTCATGTAATGATTTTTAGTTGCTCATTAGACAGCAATTCGCATAATGGTGATTCCAAGATTTTGTTTGATTGTTTGGGATTTTTTGCTCCCTCACGCAAACGATGGTACGTTGTGTACGAGCTTTGTTTTTGTTGAAGGTGTTTGCAATGGGCTCATGTTATTTTCTGTTTCTCAGTTTTGCGCAGCAAAAAACGGACAGTTGCTGCAGTATCCACTTTGAAGTCAAATAAGAAGGTCTCCAGCTTGGTGGACAAGGTAAACCCTTTGTTCATTATGTTACTTCATCAGCTTAGGAGGTGGATTTTCATCATTGTTCATGTATACAGCATTTTGATTGAACTTAGTATTCAATAAATTTGTCTAATAGTGGAAGGCAGCCAAAGAGGAGTTGCACGAAGACGAGGAAGACGAACCTGAAAACACGTATGAGATGTTAGAGAAGAAGCGACAACGGGAAATAGAGGTGCAAATGAGTTTTGGTTCCTGTTGGATAATCTGTATGCTAGCTGCTTCTGGTGCCTTACCATCCTTTTAATTGCAGGAATGGCGTGCACAGCAAATTGCCAGTGGAGAGGCCAAAGTTAATGCTAATTTTCAGCCTCTGGGTGGTGATTGGTAAGGAATCGTAAACCTATCTTGCAATGACGATAATGATCTAAATCTAAATTTCAGGATACCTTGTTGTAGTGAATGGTGCTTTGAAGCTTCAAAAATGCTGCCCGGTGTTTATTATTGTGTATGACGGAGAACATTTTTTGTAATGGGGTTGATAGACGCTGCATAGGAAGTTTATTTTGTTTGATTTCTGCACATCTGATTCTAACACAGTATTTTCTTCTCTCTCCTTCTATCTGAACCACGCACGCGAACCTATACAAAATTACAAACATACACACTTGCAACTCATACAAACATGCGCACAGGCAAGCACTCACTTGTATAGTTGTATAGGATAATGATTGTTGAAATATTATCTATAATGGTTCACTTCTATCAGGTTCATCGTAAAAGCTGCATCAGGTTCATCTGTTTAGTGCAAGCACTCACTTGGAGTGTTTTGTTTGCTTGCTACTTCTTTTTTGGCTACATTTTTTGAAATATTTTGTGTGGCATTCTGCATTCTGCATTCTGCCTTTGTTTTTTGACTCCATTATCTGTCGCTCTCACGCATGCAGTCGTCCATTTTATTTTTTGATGATCATCCTTCTCTTATATATGTCCAATTCAATGTTTGATTATTCAGGCGTGAACGGGTGAAGCGGAAGAGAGCTCAATTGAATCGTGAAGCTGTAAAGAATTCATCGGAGTCTCCTACTAATGGGAACCAGCAGCCTGATCTGAACGAAGTTTCAAGAGATCTTCCATCGGGATGGCAGGTATAGAATCTCCTACAGTAGTAGGTCTTTGTATTTAATCTAGCCTGTACAGAGTGGTAATCTGAAACTGGTTAAACTAAACAATGGCCTGCTGGCTCATTTTAAGAGGCCATTTATTGGACACTGGTGTAGACTGTAGATGGTCAGGCGACTTGGGCCAGATAAAGCCAAGGCCTTTAATATTGTTTTGTTCAAATGCAAGGGCGGGCCATACTAGCAGAGATAAGTCCACTATGAGGCCCTAGGCATAAAACCACGACTTATGATTGAGGTAGGATTGGATGTCGAGTTTCTATATGAAAACTGAGAGCGTTTTGAAAACTACTTAACAATTCTATCCGTTGCTTCGCTTTCCTAATCTAGCTAATGTGGTCGGATGGGCTAATGGAACCTCCATTTGGTATGGAATTTTTAAGAAGTGTACTAGTGATGCTGATGATTGGTTTAGTCTGGCTTCTTCTAGTTCTATTTTCTCTTCTTGTATTATGGTGTTTCCTTGCGTGTGCTTGATTTAGATCTTAATGCATGAATAGGAAAGAATTGTTTGGACTTTTTTTTGGTGAGTATATGTATTGATCTCGATTTCAAGTCGTTTCCCATTAAAATTTTCCTCATGCCTACATCTTTTCCTGCTATCTTCCAGGCGTACTGGGATGAATCCTCAAAGCAATTCTATTATGGAAATACCATCACTTCTGAAACAACATGGACAAGACCTGCAAAATGAGAAGTTTAATAGATTTCGAGGGGACAAACCTCTTTAGCTTTTGTATTTTGGAGTTGTAAATGTAACGCCCTCCATATTCTCTCTTTCATTTTTTCATGTTGCACTGTTTCTTCTTCTTCTTGTCTCCAATTTTGTTGTGTTGCCAAATACAATTGGCTAATGCCTTATTCTTTGCGATGTATTAATTCATATAATCTAGTTTCCAGTTATTTTTCGGCGTTTCACATTGTTATTTGGGAGTGGTCAATTACATCAGCGGTCTTGTTTCTTTTGGGTTTTGGTGCCTCGAAGTCCACTAGTTGTGTCGACTGAAGTGTGAACAAAACACGAATTGGCACAGGGGAGTGCAATATTGTGGTCTACTTGGCATGTTTTCTAAACCGACGAGGTGCAATTGAAACAGTGAAATGCAGTAAAAAGCCACGGTGCCGCCAAGCTAGGTCAGTTGCAGGTAATGTATGGGGATCAGGAGGCTTTTAACTGCATACCTTAATGCTCTGTTTGGGAAGATTGGAAATGTTGTAGATGTGAGATCAAATGGAGAGATTTGATGTTCAATTTTGTAGACTACACACAAAAGTTTCATTTATAGATGGCTTTTGAAACTAGAACAGAAAATTGAATTATAAGATACAAGAGTGTTGTGTTTATTTGGAATAATTGTACACTTAGGGCATCCCAAACAGTCTAGACAAATTTTTAGGCAAAAATGTTACTCCTGAACGGTGTGTATTTTTCAATTAAATTATTCATCTCTTTTAACACTCCAAGAATCCTCTCTATTCTCATTAAACGCTATATAAAATATATTACTACGAGTAAATATTCAACTACTGATTTCTTGCTGCCAAGAGAAGAAATTTCTGTCACTCCATTTAGCATGTTGTGTGCATTATACACAACATCTACAAATTCAGTCATCAAATAACTAGAAATTCCCAGAATAGTTTAGGTTTCTTCCCCAACAAAAATTGTACCCTTGCCCATAAAAAAAAAATCCCCAAAATTCATACCAGATCTGTACATGAACACACACACAGAGAGAGGTTCATACCACTTACTTTATGTTGTGAGGAAGATAAAGAGGAAGAAAAAAGGGGCTCATCGAGAGAGGATGGATGACTGAACAAAAAAGATTAAAAAATGGGTTCCCGAGTGTATAGTACCTCGCTAGATGAAGGGAGGTGTAGCACGGGACTGTAGCTCGAGGGACAAAGACGAGGTTGAAGGCGAGGCTCTTCGAGCTTGATTTCCTAAGAATGCTTGATTTCTTAAGAATAGCTAGGTATTGTGGTGATAATCAGAATAGCTAGGTATTGTGGCGATAATCAGAGGATAAAGAGCGAGCTGTGCTCGCCCTTACAATCCATAGCTAAGGATTTCAACTCCATCACGACGAAACTCTCAAATCAACTTTCACATGTGAACTATCACAAGTTATGCTTTCGTAAGCCCTTACTTGTTTGAACCTTGCCCTTCACTTTAAGGCTATACCATTTAAGGTGCTGCATCATTCAAACTTAAGTCCTGAACAAGTATAGCAGCATAGCCCCAGCAGGAAACTAGGTTTCATTTTTTCTTAATTTCTCCCCCACTTTTTCTTTCTTTCTTTTATGGTTTCACAATTCAAAAGCTAACATAGCCCAAACTTGTGGAAATCATGCAAACTGTCGACTGGCACGCAACAAAAATCCATAGAGATGAGAGATACCATTCAAACCTTTTTAGACACAAGAAAGATGCATTTAAAATTATTAAATCCTCAGATCCAGGTAACAAACAATGTAGCATATGCTGTCTGCTGCCGGGGAGGGGGACAGAGAATTGTAAGAAAAAGCAGGAAACCCGGCTTCTTGTAAAAATACAGACAACATATCTTTCCTCCATTAGGAAAATAAGAATACAAATAACGTAGTAATTCAGTCCAGCCGTTGTCATTTTTGTGAAGGCTCCTACTTTTGCCTCTTATAAATCTTTGCCAAAAATGATTTCAGCACTGCTTGCACGGCTTTGCTAGGATGAGCTTCAATAGAGTTGTTTAGCTTCTCATAACTCTTGCTCTCGTACTCCTCAAATATTCCCTATAACAAGAATGAGTATAACATTTAACAAATGCAGAAGCTTGGTACCCTACAGCCTACCAGAGTTTAGAGTTTGCTAGTTCCTGTAGAAAGCAGTGTTTCAAATTACCTTTAAGACATTGCTTTTGAAAACACTAACACTGTCATATTCATCTCTTATTTCTAGCATTCTAGTCAGAATGGGTTCTTTTCCACCAGAAAAAAAAAAAAAAAAGAAGTCCAAAACAAGTTTCAAAATCCATCAGCAAAAACAATTTTTCTAAGAGGGGTTCCAGAAAACCAACTCTGAAGCAGCAACCAAATGCTAGGAACTCGTCTGCAAACTTGCACAAATGGGAAAAAAAAAAATGGTAGAAGGCAAAATTACAGATACCTGAAGGTTGATAGTGTTATAAATTTCCTTCACTTTTGCAACACAGGCTGGATCATCTTTTCCATAGTTGTCCTGGAAACATGCACAAGAAAACAGGTCACCCATATGAGAACAGCTATTACAGTACAGACTAAAAACAAACCAAATATATTTGTCTTTATCAAAAAAAAAAAATTGCATTTGTTAGTTTTGCGTCGATTTTTTGTGAATTATTGGTTTGTCACGAAGAGAGGAATCTTAAAGGTCAAAAAAATTATAAAATATTTAAAAAGTTCACTAAAGAGAAAAATAATCCAAATTTTGTGGATTATTATTGTCTTTATTCACAAAAATTTTAGTTTACTTAACAATTTTTTATTCTTTAGATTCCTCTCATTGAGACGAACCAATAATCCACAAAAAATCGAAAGAAAATTAACAAATGCAATTTTTTTTTTAATAAAGACAAAAAAATAAACCATTTGATTTATTTTGCCAAAGCACTCATTAATGAGGGTAAAATACGTCTTACTTACAATCAACAACTTCTTTTGTTCCTCATTAGCAAGTTCCATAGCTTTCACGACCAACCAAGAACACTTGTAGTCTTCAATATCTGTCCCAATCTGATAATGCAAAAAAAGGTAAGATTTCTAGCTCTCCAGAAAAAATGACTAATGAACCAGCTGGACTAGCCCCAAATGGCCAGAGCTCTTGCACCTCTAGGAGGTCAACCGGACTCCTAACATACTAAAATTAAAAGAGGTCAGAGATTAATGGACAAGTCCAACCGTGCAACTTACCTTGCCAATCACATCAGGATGACCGTAACAATCCAGGTAATCATCCTATAAGTATATCAACAAACAATTGATTAATACATAAGCAGGCAAACTATGAGGAAAGGGACTAGAAACTTTTTGTTTTGAGTGCAAGAAGACTAGAGAGGAAGAAAGAGAAACTTCAGATCTCATAATTAATATGCTGGTCAGGTTATATTCAGCTACTATAAGGTTACTTCGGATTCCAGTGATTTCTGGTGGCAAAAGATAAAATAAAACCATCCATCCTGTAAAACTTGCCTGCACTTGGAAATAGGTTCCCATTTCAACGAGTGTGATCTTTACGTCAGTATGATTTTCCAGATTCTCGCCTGCCATAAGCAGCGCACATGCCACCTGGATGCACATTGTAACCACAAGCTAGTTAAACTCAAGTAGGTTCACAAAACCCTCAACTAGAAAACAATTACAAAGAAGAACCAGAAACTATAGTATTAGAAATCAACAACTTTGACAGGTTCCCAGTAAACATAGAACTTTTTAACATGTTATGCTTGGGTACGTCCCAAGTCGGACCTACCAATCCTTAGGTCAAGGACACTAGGATTCTGTTAGATAATCCTATATCTAATAGGTTCAATCTATTTTCCAAGAGAAATTGTGGTCACAAGGTACCAAGGTCATTTCATGCACAATATGATAGTTTCATTCAAAGTTAGTGCAGTAAACTTAGTATACTAAAATCGGCTTTCTAGTTGAGTGTCCAACTAGAGAATGTCTGATGGACACATGACAAAACCCTCACTCAAGTCTCGAGTGCCAGAAGAGGTTACTTCATTCTTTTCGAAAAGTCCATGTAACATACTAAGGCATTGCATATGAGGCATCAAATAGTATTTGACTAAGAATAAATATATAGGGCTACAGGAAACATATACTATGTCTCATGTTAGGCCCGGCATTGCAGATGAGGCATCAAATTTCTTCTCAAACATTTAGCAAACCTGAAAAGTCAAGAAGAAACAAGACATTCCCATTTCTTTCCTAGTTGGGCCATCCTTGGGCCATGTAGTTCTTGGAAACATGGTCATTGGTAGTAAGAGTCCCAAATGTAAAGCAGTTCCATCTTAAAAGAAAACGAAGAGATGAACAATATTTTCAAGAATCAAAACAATAAAGTCCCATTTGTGCATATGAGGTATCTGCAAAGCAATTAAGGGAAAAATGACTAGATAATTATATACAAGCCACGAGGAAGAGAATATTCACTCACTGGCAGGTAAAATGAATAGTAAGCAGTTTTGTACTGAACAATCCGATGGTGACTGCACGAAAACACAACGGTAATTAAATAACAGATTGGATATTTTATCAGATTTAAGATCAAATAAGAAAGAAGGGCAATTATTAGGAATTCTCACTTACAGAGGAATTGAATATTTGGCTAAATCTTTCTCTCCTTCAATTGTGGTGATCAAATCTATCATCTGTCCACAGGCTGTTTGAAATTCAACCTGCGCAAACATGGTCAAGATTAGATCCAAACATCCTAAATAAATGACCTCTCAACTCGTCCTCTTCTATGCAAAGATAAACCAACCTCATTGAATAGATCCAGCAGATCCACATAATAAGGCTTTCCTTTAAAATGCTTTTTGAGAATTCTTGGAATATGATTGCGGAGTACAATGCCATCATTTGCAGCAATCAAACCAACCTACAACAAGAAGTCCAGAATTTCATATCTTAGTCCATTCGAAATAAATATTACAACCCTGTTAGTTAGGTTAGGATTAGGGAAATACATGAAAGAGAAACATAATTTCTCACTATAATACTATATAGACTCACAAACCTTTGGCACTCTGAACCAACATGGCTGACCTCGGCGTGTGTGAGAGTTATCCATAATATCATCAAGGACAAGAAAATATGCTTGAAGCTGCAAGAATCATTGCAAGTGTTCAATACCATGCAACATTATATGAAACTACCTAAGAGTTCAAAATTACAGGGAAAATGAACAAAGAAAAGCTGGTCTGACCATAAATGGGAATGATATTATGGAGCCATACCCATTCAACGCACCACCCAAGTGCACATGCAAGAAAAACTTCATCATCAGTTAATTCCCCTCCTTCCTTCAGCAACTTGTAGCTGTCAATAACTGAGAGGCCTCGGTTCAACTTTCCTGCATGGCAAACAAATCAATATGAGCAGTTAAACACTTACAACTAATATAATACCCAGAATATCATCCATGTAATCATCTTTAAACTAAATAAATTGCTCTCATGTTTTTGTTTTTGCAGAACCACGTCGTGAAAATGAAGCAGAAAATTGTAAGTAACATATACTGATGTAATTGTTTAGTTTTCACCTCCAGGTACATTGTAGTCCAGCATCTGGAACAAAACAAAACAGAGAACAATTAGTACACAAACTAATTCTTAGAATTAATTAAACAAAATTCATAGGATGCTTTGTAAATTTTAATCCCTAAGTGCCTGTTTGTGTGACGGGACTATTGATTGAATGATCCATAACCCCGCTGAATAAACAATCCCACTGGATATAGGAGATTATCGTATTACTAATACCACACCCCCATGGTACTGAACATCCCACATTTTGTGTGACTATATATACGGGGGCAAGTTTAATCCACGTCGCAAATGTTTCTACCAAACACCGGATATTTGATCACTTTGGATATGTATTCCAAGCCAATGCTCACATCCAGTCAAACAAACGGGCCCTTAAAAAGTCCATGACTGCACACCCACTCACATGCAAATATCCAAGCTATTTATTGAAGAATTCAAAACAAATGCAAATGCAAAGCCGCATGCACACAAATCAAAACAAACAAGCAAAGTAGATTCATCAAGAGATTTCTTGCAGCTGGCCTTCAAGAGGCCCAAAAACATAATACGGAAGCTCATTCTTGAACCCATAGAACTAAAATTGCAATGCTAAAAGGAAATTTCTAGACAGATATTCATGTGGTAATACACCTATCAAAATTTCCATGTCACATGCATGTATGCAATTGCAAGCTAACAAGTTGTCACAATAGACGAACTCTAGTTGTGTTTGTAGTACCCCTATCTCTTTTTCTCCTTGCAGTTGTACCCCCGTCTCTTTTTTTCCCCACTTCTTTTCATGGTAAAGTGCAATGAACCCATGATGTTTTTTATGTTTGTTGAACTCTAGTAGTGTTGCATGCACTGATGAAGAAAAGAGAAGTCACAGATCCACGTTTATGAAAAATAAATCAGCAAAATCTTTTTTCCCTTTCTCTATTCTATAATATTGTGAATCAAAGTCCTCATCTTTCTGCACTGAAAATTGACTTTCGATGCAAAAGTTCCAAGAAATCACTATCCTGAAGCTCAATTGAACGCAAAAACGAAGAAAACAAAAACTTCTTGACATTCCAAGATCCAATCCTTTTGGTAACTTGGGTTTCTGGCCGGCTTTCACTCATCTCAACTTATGGACCAATCACACCGTCCACATAGACCAACCACACCGTCCACGGCTAATTTAAGCCGGACAAAGCCCCTTTCGAAACAACCCATGTACAAATTTAACGGAAAGGCTTAAAGAAATACAATTTAAGTCTTGGGTAATGCATATATGCAGTTAAAACATTTAATTAATATAACACAGAAAGAGAGAGATGTGATGAATGTGTCGATACAGGTATGAGATACATATATGTATAGAGGCCTTACTCGGTCGACCCATTGACGGGAATTATCGGTGAAGTCGAAAGCAGGGTCATGGAGTAGCTCCGATTTCAGAACCGAATACACTTCCAGGAATTTCGCCTTCAGATCGCTCATTTTCTTCAGAGAGAGGGAGGGAGGGAGGAGGGTGGATGCGGATCCTGGTCGTCTGTGTGCACTTATGAGAGAGG
The DNA here is from genome assembly GCA_016920895.1 of Vaccinium myrtillus. Lineage (NCBI taxonomy): Eukaryota > Viridiplantae > Streptophyta > Magnoliopsida > Ericales > Ericaceae > Vaccinium > Vaccinium myrtillus. The sequence goes on from CM029270.1 coordinate 1,210,548, forward strand.
GAGAGAGAGTGCTGATTGGTGCAAATTGAGAGAGAGTGAGAGAGTGGGGTACTTATTAATAGGAAAAAATAAGGGAGTTACCTTTCACATTCGTGACTGCGTGCGTGAACGAAACAGGAACGATGGCGTGAAAGTGTCTTTCACAGAATCACAATTCACGAATATGAACTATTAAAATTGTGACAACGAGGATCCAGAACGTGAGCAGAAATGGCCGTTGATTGCTGAGATAAACGGTTCAAAATACAAGATTCCCAATTCTAGCATAAAGCGAGGATGGAAGTGAAAGCTAAATCACATAATACTCGTGTATGAGCGTGAGAATGACAGCAAAAGCTCGAGCATGGAAATGTGTTTCAAAAAAAACAAAAACCCTGAGTTGGCCTAGTGGTCGAGCAGGCGTGGGTTTCTTTCCTCCCAAGATCTCAAGCTCGAAACCTCACGGGTCTTTATCAACTCTTTTGGAGTAAGTTCATACAGAGTTTTCTTTTGCTTTAAATGGGGTCATCGCTAGTGGACGGTGGGATTTCGATTTCCCAAAATTAATCGAGGTGCTTTAAAAAAGCTGGCAGGACACTCAGTTATCACCTATATATATATATATATATATATATATCAATACTAGAGTCACAATGCACCGATTGAAAGTGAAAGCGTAAAGTTAAAATAAACGACAACAAAAGCAAGGGCCATAGTGATAAAATCTACCTATGTATGCGGTGAGAAAAAAAAATATTTGAGCATTTTTCGATTCCGCTAGGCCCATTTTTGATTGAGCGATGAACGGCTTTTTCGATCGTTTGGGGCCCACTACAAAAGCTGTTCGAGAGAGCGATTTAAAATCACCCCATTTCATTCCAAATTGAATGAAATGGGGGTTCTTTTGTCATAGAGAAAAGAGGTAAGGTAAGGCGCCGTCTTTATAGAAATATATCAGTAATGGCATTTACACCCCACAATTTATAAATGATGAGATAGACAGCCAGTAGTAGTTTGGTAAAATCCCAATTGAGATTGTGGGGAGAAAATCCCAATTTTTAACGATGCAAGTCATTATTTTTAAACATTTTGATGGTCAAATATTTATGTAAAAATCAGGTTAATTTAAAATCATTAATCATCTCAAAAAAAATATTTGAGCATTTATCATTCAGTTTCTTTTTTTGATTTTACTTTGCAGTTAGCTTAGCTTTGGGCAAACGATTAATTTCTTTTTTTTGAACATAAAAAAAAACGGGCGCTTTAAGTCTTTATTGAGAATATATCACTAGAAATTAATGGCATTTTTACACCCCACAATTTATAAATGATGAGATAGACAGCCAGTAGTAGTAGGTAAAATCCCAATTGAGATTGTGGGGAGAAAAATACCAATTTTTAACGATGCAAGTCATTATTTTTAAACATTTTGATGGTCAAATATTTATGTAAAAATCAGGTTAATTTAGCATCATTAATCATCTCAACCAATATTGACGGTCCATTCAGTTTCGATTGATTTTACTTTGCAGTTAGCTTAGCTTTGGGCAAACTTTTTAAAGTTCTTTTAAATTTTTTGAACATAGAAAAAAATGGGTCTTTAAGAGTTTTGAGAATAATATTTTGAGAAATATTTTTGAGAGAGAGTTTTTGGATGAGTTTTTGGAAAAGTAATAATTGAGAGAGGTGTTAATTGGATTTTTTTGAAAAATAAGAATCAATAAACCTAATTGGAGACCCACTGAGATAGAGAGAAATAAGAATAATGATTGGAGAGAGGGTATGAGTAAAGAGAAAATTGTAATTAATGATTAGAGAGATGAGAGATGTGGAAATAATCTTTTCAAAATGAGAGATCACCCAATTCATTTTTTTTTTGGAAATGTAAAGTGAACACAATAGTTTTCGGGCTTTTTGAACTAGCCATTCTATCTATTTGGTCCATAAACGATGGTTTCGGCCTGTTTCACCTCTTAAGTTCTTTCTTGTCAAAAAAAAAAAAAAAAACAAAAATCTCTTAAGTTCTTGATTTCCAATTGGTCTAGTTTTCGGGCTTTTGAACTAATTCTATCTATTTGGTCCATCTAACGATGGTTTTTGTTTTTTTAAAAGTTCTTTCTTGATGTAAAACCTCTTAAGTTCTTGAAATTTCTAGTTCATAAACCATTTGATCAATTATAAAATGTTCAATTAGGCTCTCCTAAAATTTAGCAAACTATTTGATCAATTATGGTCTTCAATGGGCTCCTAATACATGCTCTTAAGGGTGGCTCCTAAGCATGGCTCCTAAACCATTATCTAAATTTAGGTTGCTTTGTAGCTACTAGCTAGTTCTAAGTGGGACCCAAATCCTTTTAATCTTTTTTTAATATGAAATTTTCAAAAGATAAATAATTTTATTTGAAAATAGAGAATGCTCTTGCTAGCCCATCGAGTGCACATATTCTATCCAAATTTAGCAATCTCTAGGAGTGAAAAATGGACCCCAATTAGGCTTACGTGTACACCTTATGAGTCAACTTAGGAATTATTTTTAGGGAGCCTATTGTGGATGCCCTAATAAGGTAAATGAAAAATTTAGAAAAAAAAAATTTCTTTGTAAGTTTCAGATAAACCTATGGTACTCTCTGCACTCAAATAGCTTGGCAGCTCACTGCCATAATCAGTTGAGACCACATGAATTATCGATAATCCCAACAGCAGTCCCATTATTTTTAATCCTCACCTACCAAATCTGATTTTAGTCCCCACACCTACTAAAGAAACAAGCCAAAAATAACCCGAGGGATTGTCATAGTGGTTAATTGACTTGCCTCGGCGAGATTTACCAACTTAAGGTTGCAGAGTTAATTCCGCTAGACAACGATTTGTTCTTGGAGCCATCTCACCTCATCAAAAGAGTGAAACGGTTGCAAGAGAGACTAAAAAGATTAGTCCAATTCATCGAGATACTCTTCGTTGCTAAAAAGAAAAAAGAAACAAGCCAAAATGCTCAGGAAATATTCAAGCTTTCACATAAAAGAAAAAAAGAAAAAAGTAAAATAGGACTGCTATTCTTTGACTTTGAAAAGCCAGCCTTTAATGTTCCCATATTTTGGTGGAAACTAAAAGTAGAGTACTGAAAATATGGTTATGGAAAAGGACCTTAATAACTAAAAAAGAACCTTTCACCTGCAAAAAGAACCGACCTTTTCAGGGTCCCCAATCGATCGATCCGAACCGTTCATCCTTCTCAAAATCGAATTTCGAGTGGGCTTACGCATGAATCAAGGCAATCGGACGATTTGATGAAATCGATCCAAAATCACCCCCATTTCATTCAAAATTTTTGGTTGAAATGGGGGTGATTTTTTGGATCGAGCTCATAAATGTCCGATTGCCTCAATTACCGCGGAGGCATCCTTCTCAAAATCGAATTTCGAGTGGGCGATTTTTGGGAATCAAGGCAATGAAATGAAATTCCAAAATCATTTTCATTCAAAATTTTTGGTTGAAATGGGGGTGATTTTGAATCGAGCTCATACAATTCCGATTGCCTCAATTCCCACGAAGGATCCGAATTTGATTTTGAGAATGATGAACGGCTGGATTGATCGATTGACCCACAAAAAAGCCGTCGGTACATGGTCGGTGCACCACGAGAAGATCGTTTTACCTAGAAAAAGGGTAGAATCAAGAGAAGATTTGTGTTTCAAAAAAAGGGTAGAATCAAGAGAAGATTTGTTTCAAAGAAAATAGTTTAGTGAAAATAGATTGAAAATACAGTATCTTGGAGATATGGTAGAATTGTGATGACAAATACAAATAGATAGCTTGTTAAGAATATTATAGACCGAGAGAGATATTTACATGCTTAGTTCGTTTTCACTTTTCCTTTTGCACTTGGTATGTCTGGATTAGAGAGTGATCGAATGATTAATTTAAAGAGGGAAATAACATTTTATAATTAAAAAATGGCAGATAAAAAGGGGTATCTAAATCGTGAAGGTGGGCTAGATATACATATTTCCCTGTCGTTAAAAAGGGAGATACATATTCCCCAATGACGGATATGCTATCGGGGAACATGGAACCCTGCCGTGCACAAGATGCATTGCACGGTGTAGTGCGCATCATTCAGCTGTTCATTTCGATAATACACGGCTCAGATTTAATTCAACAATCGACGGTCGGATTCAATCCATTGTTTGGATTAAATCCGAGCTGTGCATTATTGAAATGGACGACCAGATGAAAATGAAGATAAATGTCTAGTCTGACAAAAGGGCACGGTGGAGCGATGGTCTCTAAACTATTAAATAAATTTTCTAACTTTAGATGATTTTTAATCGGCAACCTCTCTGGCATATTCGATTCTCCTGATACCATATGTACCATACCAATATTTGAAGACTAAAGTTTTTGAAGGGTAATTTGTAGATGGCATGTGAATTTCTGACCACCGTACATGATATTGACTTTGTTAAATGGTGGGGTTGCGGATCTGCTGTCCCGAAAAATCCTGTTCCAACTCCGTGTCCCGTCCATCCGAGTCGTCGATGTGAGCAATCGACGACTTAGATTTGTAGATGGACATGTTTGGCTCAAATTTGTTTGGGGTGAGATGGAATTCAAGCTGTTAATTGCACAGATAGACGATTCGGATAGACGAAACAGGGAGTTGGGACAGAGAATTCAGTACAGCGGATCCGCTTCCAAATGGTGGGGGGTTTTGGTTTTGAATAGGTCCAAACCCATACAAAAGTGGACCAGCATTGCTTTTATTCCTGCACATGCATATGCAGACTGCATGTGTAACTTATGTTATCATAAACGTTTTTTAATATCTGGTTTGTATTTTGTATGGGTCATTGTATTTTTTATACTAATTAACGAGATGTCTGAATCAACTTACGAGTACCTTAACTAATTTTGAAGGAGGAATTCCGTTGTCCACTACTAACAGAGACCCTATTAATAGCATGAACTGGCTGCCAAAAAATTAATAGCACACCAGGCTAACCCCTTGAATTTTATTTGGGTCATTGTCTATCGTTATGACTATTGATTTCATTATATATGCAGTCATATATCTCCAGTACCCTTAAAGTTTGGAATATTTAACCTTCATGAAATTCGCCTTTGCAACCTCGAAGATCAACCTCTTTAGTTGCATTCCTTCAAAGAAATAATGGCCAATTAATTTAAGAATCACACTTGGTCGTTGATTTTTCTTAAAGAAAAATATATAAAATCATATGACTACGATTATCGAATCACAATATTTTATTCTTAATCCAAATAGAGAAAGGTTGGTGGTTGGCATCCCAAACTTGACTGTGAATCCATTTAGTTTATTTGAGGTATTTCCATGAGAATCACAATGGAACAAGACGGCTTCTTGCAAAGTCAAAATACTCCTTTTTTGAAACTTAAATACTCCAATATTGAAACTTTGACTTCTTTTATATGTCACTTTGTTCAAGTAAGTATCAACAAGTGGTCTTGGTTTCAATAAAGGAGTGCTGGAGAGAGCACCAAAAAATTTCCAAACAATTTTCTTAACTTAAGAGGTAAAAAACCCAATCCCATTGCTGCAAGCCATTGACTCCGAGGTTTAAAGTACAGCAACAAAACAATATACTTGACAAGATGGATCTATAGACAGAAAATTTATTAATCACGGAAAAGATTTGCAGAGACAAAAAGGATCCGAGACAAGATGGCATTACAGTTCACGACAAGGAGCTAGGGCACCCACACTCCCTCGCCAATCATATGCAGCCCAGGACCCAAAAACAAGGTTGGCAAGAGGCCAACAGAAAACATCCCAAAACCTCCCCTTCTTCTAAAGGCAACCGAAAAAAAGAAGCCAAAAAACGAACACCTCTATCTAATTAATCAGGGACCCTTCCCTCCTCGGCCAACATGGCTCTATAACGCTCATCATTAATTTCCTCAATTTTAGCAATCTTACTAATGATTTCTCCTTCATCGCCATCGTAACCACTTTCGAGAGATTGCTCAATACCTCATACGGCTTGAGTCCCGTTTAGAAAGATTCTATTCCTATTACTGATCCCCTCTGAAGAAATAGACAAATGAAATTGCAACTACAGTCGATCTGAAGATAGCGGTTTGTGTCTCTTCGATTTTCTCCATATAGACCGATTTCCTAAAAATGCCAATCACCTCATCAATTGGCCAAACTCTTCTTTTCCCTTTCCTTCCATCCTTCTCACCAGTCTTGGTTCCTAAAGGTTAAGGGTCATCATTTGGCCCGTCTAGCTCACAGGGCTTTTGCCAGGCCCGAGCCCGTCAAGTGGGCGGGCTAGCATAGCCCGAACAGTTCATGGGCTAGGTTTGGGCCTATAGATTAACTTGGACCCGCCCGCGAGCCCAACCTCCCGGATGAGCCCAGATAAGCTCTCTTAAATCCCCATGTTCTTACCACACTTTAATTATGGAGGGATTTACGGGCCGGTACAAAAAATTGGAGTTGATTCCCTCCGGGTCTAGCCCGAGCTCTAAAATTCCCAGCAAGGTTAAAAGGCAAGTTTATACCAAAACTACCCCGGGTCAAAAACCTCACACACTCTCTCTTCTCTCTTCGACACACAAACGAACCGAACGCTCACACAAATCGCCTCCTCCTCTCTCTCTAAAATGGACTTCCCTCACTCTCTCACCTCTCCACCGGACCACCACCACACCACGCCTTCACTCCGCCGCAGCTCCTCCACTGCTGAAAAGACAGCTCACCTCACGAATGCGAATTTCTGGAATTCGCAGTGGTGCGATTTTCTGTTGACGCCATCATGATCGGCGCCGGCGTTGCCAGAGCTGCCCTCACCCGTCACTGCGTCGTCTCTCTGGTCGGAATTTGACGTCGGTTGTTGCGGCGTCGTCTCTCTGGTTGGAATTTGACGTCGGTTGTTGCAGCGGCGACGGTGTATCTCACGGATGTGAATTTCTGGAATTCGCAGTGGTGCGAATTTCTGTTGACGCCATCATCATCGGCGCCGGCGTTGCCAAAGCTACCCTCGCCTCTCACTGCGTCGTCTCTTTGATCGGAATGTGACGTCGGTTGTTGCGGCGGCGACGGTGTATCAGACTCCATCATATCGGCGTCCGTACTGGCCATGGTTTCATCTGGCATTTACACCGCCGCCTAGGTTTCCTTCTCTCCTCTCTCTCTCTCTCTCTCTCTCTCTCTCTCTCTCTCTCTCTCTCTCTCTCTCTCAGAGCCAGGAGCAATTTTTGCAGGCTGCTAATTTTCCCAATTGCACTGTAAAGACCCGAAAAATTTAATTACTTTTTGAAAAATCACTTTTTGAGAAGTTTCGATTTGGTCGATAAAAAGTCCCGGTAATTGTTCTTTGGATTTTTCTAATCAAAATGGTATAATCGGAAGTTATTTTTTAGTAAGGCAAAGTCATCTTTCGCCCATTTTCTTCGGAGAAAAATGTGTCCATTTTCGGTTTTGTACTAAAAGTGGGGGGATGAGATTTTGATGTGATTAGAATTTCAAAATTTTGTAAATGTCATTGTTTCCAAATGGGGGGTACTTCCTTATTTTCATAAATAAATTAAAGTAAAGAAAACTCCAAATTATAGTCTTTACTTAAGTTTGGTTTATGAAAATAAGTATTGTGGTTACATATTATATACACAAGTCACATTTGGGTGTGTAGTGTAATAAGGGAATTATATTAGTAGTGTGTGGGGGAAGATTTGCAAATTTTAAAACACAACACACTCATCTCCCTCCTCTCACCCGATCGGCTCTCTCTCTCCTCTCTCTCCTCCATTGTTGCTCACTCCAAGCTCAAGTTAACCCCTCCTCACTCAACCACTTCAAGAACCTATGCCATTTTCACGTTCTACGCGCCGTGGGGAGCTCGGGTCACCTTGGATTCGCCCCGGGAGCTCACATTTTGGTTTGAGAGTTTCTAAACCTAGGGTTTTCTTTTCTCTTCACAATTGGAGCTTAACCCATGAGGTAGGGAAACAATTACTACCTCCTCTAGTTATATACTTGTGATTTGTTGAACATATCTTGTTCTTGGCTTCAATTTCTTGAAAAAAATATGTTTTCCCTCTTTGTATGGGTTTTCCTCATTTTGATTTTGTGATCTACGAAATTGGTTGTTGATTGATGAAATTGGGAGTGAAATTGACCTCCTTCCATGTTTAATTGTTGATTGGCATCTCTAATTTGAACCTAGACTATCCCATTTGTGTTTTGGGTTGAAATTTCACACCTTAGAGGTGAAAATCTTTCATTTTCTGGACAAGGCAGCTGCTGCCCCTGTTTCTATGTTGCTGCCCCTGTTTTCTGGGTGGTTTTCGGCCACCCTTTGACGTCCGTTTGACCTCCAATCGTCCGGGAACTTCGTATACTTGATATATAGCAACGTGGTAACCCCAAAAACTATTTTGAAATCATTAAACTACGACTTTGACACGTGTTTTTATTGGACAATTCGTTATACGTATCGGACACAAGGCATATTGGATTGGTCGCCCCTTTTGGCGAAAATTGCGACATTTCAAAAGAAAGGGCACTTTGGTGAAATGAAATTTGGGAAATAGACTTGTTATGAAAGTTTTAATGAGATGTTTGTGATAATGAGGTGTTTTAAACCAATGCTATCATTTGGTAAATTTTTTGATAAAGGCACTCGGGGCCTACGGAACCCAGAGGCACGCGAGGCCTGAGAACTTCACAGCAGAGGCACGCGGCCTATGAAACCCTGAGGCACGCGGGGCCTACAAATACCCAAAAAAAGGCACGCGGGCCTACGGAACCCAAGAGAGGGATTAAATCCCTAGTACTAATGAAAATGATGTTTTTCTTCAATGAAAGAAATGAGAAATGAGATTTTGGATTATTTATTGTGTTTTGTCGAAACTCGACTTGTGGACTTGGTTTTAAACTTGTGTGAGTAACTTGGGTGATTTTGGTGAAACAAAGATGGAAACTTAGGTGGTGTTGAGTACTTGGAAATGAAAATGTTTTGAGGTACATATGGTATTTTGGTAACAATGGATACTTGGACACGGTTTTGGACATGTGTGATACTTGTTGATGATTTTGACAAACTTAATGAACTAATGGGTACTCAGGACACCTTGAAATCTTTTTGGACACTTGATATCACTTTGGACACGTGGGTACTTCTTGGACACGTATCTCTTGTTTTAGCTTCCGTATCTCTTGTTTTAGCTTCCGTTGTGTTCCTTTGAGCATCTCTTATCTTGGCAAACCACATCATGTGCACTCATCATATTTATATGCCTAGCGGTTGTAGTATGGTTTTCCCTTTCCTAGAGCTAGTGAGCTCACCCTATCTTTCCTGTGACACACAAGATGGAGCATGAGACCGATGCTTGTGGAGTGATGCATTATGTGAAGCTTATGCATGCATGAAGATAGTTTTCCATCTCAAGTTCTGTTTTGATAAATGACAATGTAACTTTTGGTTATTCAATCTTCTAACAATTTGGACTTATGTAATAACTTATGGGATAATAATTGATTTCACCTTTGGGGCAAGGGTGCCCAAATACTTGATTTGCCAATGGATTAATGATGTACATTTTGAATGGAAACCTCTTTGGGAGGATTTATGGAATTATTTTATCATTTGACTTATTAAGTGTAAGGAATTCCTTTATTTTTTTGTTTTTATAAAAATGAGGGCGTGACATGCACGTACTAATTTTCACTGCGAATTTTCCCAATTGCACTTGCGAATTGTCCGTATCAACCGTAATTGCTGGATCTACAACCATTCTATGTATATCACTGCGAATTTCAGTCCGACGCCAAAATTCGCAGCTGCGAATTTTCTATGTATATCACTGCGAATTTCAGTCCAGGCCAAAAATCACTGCGAATTTGAGAGTAGAGCTCCCTTGTTCCTTCCAAGAGCTTACAAGATCTTTTTTCGAGGTTATTGGTCACCGGAAACTAAGCTCTGTGGTCGGCGAGCATGGTGTGGTCACAAATTTTTTTTTTTTTTACAAATTTGTAGTATAATTTTTTTTTGAACATCGTTGACATGTGTTGTGGTATAAATTTTTTTTTTTTTGAACATCGTTGTTGTAATCTTTCTCACAATTGCGAATTTTTTCGAGGTCCCCTGGTCGCCGAAACTAATCTCCGGTGGTCGGCGAGCTTAGTGCGGTGGTCGCCGGAGGTTGGTGACGGTCGGAGAAGGTTGGTCGGCACTCGCTGGAGGTTGGCTCGTAAGAACGAAGTGTTAAACGTGAGTGTGAGAGTTTTGTTTTTGTTTTAAATAGGAAGGACAAAAAGGTAATCTTATCTTTGAGTTAGACCTCACGGTAATTTAAAAAGTGTGTCTACCTTAGTGGTAAATGCATATCACTTTTCTGTACTGGACAGTAATTATCTGTTAATTATTTTTCCCCACAGGGCTAGTGCACAAGCACACAAAAATAAGATTTCTGACTTTGGAAATTAAATGGTACTCCCTCCGTCCCTTTTTAAATGTGTTGCTTCGTAAATCCAACTTATTAAAAAAACATCATCATTACACCTTTCACATCAACTTTTTTACTTTCCACATCAACTTTTACCTCCACTTTCCAAAATTATCCTTCACCTTTACCCATTAACTTTTTACCCACTAATTTTTCAAAAGGGCAAAATGATAATTCTACAAACTTTTACCCATTAATTTTTCAAAACACACACTTATTAAGGGACAGCCCAAAATGGAAATGTCAACACTTAAAAAGGGACGGAGGGAGTAATGAATAAACAAGAAGTAATAAGTACCAAGGGGGATTGAGAGAGAGAACGTCTCTATGAGCTCTTCATCACCGGTAACGGCTACTCTACCCATCGGAAGTGCATCGGAAAACATCACCACAGAGGAGGAAGATCACCTCATCCGGAGTACAAAGAAGGTCAAAAACGACCACGACTACGCTGTGGATATGACTGAGGACATCTCAATACCGAAATCTCCAAAAAGTAAAGATACAATTATGAGCAATAGTGAAGAGAATCTGAAGACCTCAATGAAGGAAACTCTTGAAGGCCCAGTTATGGATGCCACAACAGGTGCATCCAAACCCCTGTCTTTCAAGCAAGTCCTCACTGCCAGTAGGAGTAAGGAAATCCCTTTTTCAGAGGATGTTGAGACATTACCTCTAGATGAGGAAGATGTTGAGGAGGTAGAAGCCGACAACGATGAGGAGGAAATTGATGGAATCCCGGTGGTTAAGCTTCCACAAAGCCTCTTGAAGTATAGTAGACAGCCATGGAGGAATGCGATCATTGTTAAACCAATTGGCTATCCCATTGGATACAAGTCTTTATGCACAAAGGTCAAAACTATTTGGGATCTACAAGGAGATTTTAGCGCACTGGAGATTGGATTGGGGTATGTTTTTTAAATTTGACATGGCTAGTGACAGAGCACATGTTCTAACAGCGGGTCCTTGGATAATCAACGATCAATATTTAACAGTAAGGGAGTGGGAGCCCAGATTTAAACCAGATGAGGCGGAGGAAATTAAAACGGCAGTTTGGATCCGATTTCCTAATTTTCCTCTGGAATATTACTACGAGAAAAACATGTTCCGAATAGCTAATCGGTTGGGAAGGCCAATCAGAGCGGATGCTACAACGGTCGAAACGGATAGAGGAAGATATGCACGAGTTTGTGTTGAAATCGATCTGAGCAAACCGGTTAAATCGAGAGTCATGATTGAGGGGAAAATTTACCGTGTGGAATACGAACATATCCCCTTAATGTGTTTTGGTTGTGGAAGAATAGGACATAGGAGAGATCAATGTTCTTGGGGGAGTAAAATTGCCTCACCGCCGGTGGAAGCTACTCCAAAGTCACTGATAACGGCTACTCCTCTTGCTGCAGGAGAAAAGACCACTATCGGAAAGGAGGCCCAATCGAGTAATGGGCCTAAAAGTGGGAAAACAGCCCATAATCCTGCTTATGGGCACTGGACCTTGGTGCAGAGGAGACCCAGAAGGCCCAATATGGGTAGAAGATACACTGATAAATCACACATGGTCCAAAATAACAAACCTCCAGGGCCCAATTCACAGAAATTGGAACATAGAGAAAATAGATTCTCCATGTTGAATGGGCTTGATGCTGGCCCTTCAAGCTCAAGCACAAAGCGGCCCAACCCGGCTAACAAGACCACACAAGAGTTTAAACCAAGCCAGCCCACTTGGGCTCGAGTAAAGAGTGGTAATAGCCCAATAGAAGACAACCCAAAGGCCTCGGGGCCAAAACAACCCTCCCCAAACCCGAACCCGAACCCGGCCCACCCACCCAACCCACCTCAATCGGATAACCTAATGAATCTCATTTCGACTGATCAGAGTATTCCACCCCCTCAAAAGCCTTCTTCTCCCCCCCATTCTCTGCCACCAGATTCCTCTCACCAACCGGCGGCACAAGTGGTTACTGATGGAAATAGAAACATCCCTGCTCCACCATCAACCGATCTCCACCCTAATCAAACCAGAGGAAGACGGAGGAGCGATAGTGAAAGTAGAGTGGTCGACACTGAAAGTGAAGATGGATGTGACAGCGCCAGGCTTCAACGTAGCCGGAGTCCCGTTCTACGTGGTGGATCTGGAAAGCCTCAAGGGAACAGTGAGGGACCAGATGGAGGTTATGAAAATGGTGGGTTGGAATGAACTCATTCCCCTACCAACCTTACCAAATCATTTTTCCATGATCTGCCTCATTTGGAATTGCAGAGGAGCAGGTAACAACATGTTCAAAAGAAATATGGCTGAGCTCTTATTCACTCATAACCCAGATGTGTTAGTTCTGGTTGAAACGAAGGTTCCTTTAGCTTCCCTGAATGATTTCTTCTCTAAGAAAGGTTTCACTGCTAACTCCTTTTCTGACCCCGTGGGCCGATCGGGGGGCATTTGGGTGCTTTGGAACCCCACTAATGTTGCGGTCTCTGCTGTGGAAGTAACTAGTCAAGCCATTCATACCACGATTTCGCGTGTGGACCACGAAGAATGGATTTTCACAGCGGTGTATGGAAGTCCTAATCCTACTAGCAGAGACCTGATGTGGTATGATCTGCAGGAAAGGGCCAATAATGATAGCAGAGCCAGGCTTTTAGCAGGTGACTTTAATGATCACGCTGAGAGCTCTGAGAGGAGGAGCTTCCAAAGAGGTAACTCTTTTGTCAGATGCAATAAGTTTGCAAATTTTTTAAACTCGTGTAATTTTGTTGATCTGGGATGTATAGGGCCTAAACTTACCTGGACTAATAACAGAGTTGGCCTTGCTAATACTATGGTCAGATTAGACAGGGCTGTTTGCAACAGCAATTGGAATATTTTGTTTCCGGATGCTGTTGTGAAGAACCTTCCTCGTGTCTATTCTGATCATTCCCCTATCATTGTTTACACTGAGGGCATTCCTGCTTATGCTTCTTCCAACCATGTTAAACCCTTTCGTTTTGAGGATATGTGGACAAATCATCCTGATTTTATGCAAGTGGTTAAGGATTCTTGGAGTAACTCCAACGGCCCCTTCACTGATAATCTAGGTGATTTATCTGCCAACATTCAAATTTGGAAAAAAGAAGTCTTTGGTAACATTTTTCATAAAAAGAAAAAACTTCTTGCAAGACTGGAAGGTATTCAAAAAAGCCAGAGTGTGTGTTATTCCCATAATTTATTCCTGCTTGAAAAAGAGATTTCCCTATCCTATCAGGAAATCTTAAAACAAGAGGAATTACATTGGTTTCAGAAGTCGAGATCTAAATGGATTGTGGAGGGTGACAGAAATACCAGATTTTTTCATTTATCCACTATCATTAGGAGAAGACGTAATAAAATTTTGACTCTCAAAGATAGTAGTGGTACTTGGCTTGAGAGTGAGGAGGACATTGTGGCTCATATCAATAACCACTTTATGGCTCTCTTTTGTGTTAGTAATAACAATACTCCTATCCATTGGAGTAATTGGATTCATAATGTGGTCTCTCAAGAGGAGAATGCTAATCTTGCAGTGATTCCTAGTCGAGAGGAAGTTTTAAATGCTGTCAGGAACATTGGGGCCTATAAAGCTCCGGGCCCTGATGGATATCAAGCTCTTTTTTATCATAAGTACTGGGATATCATTGGGGATTCTTTCTGCAACCTTATTCAATCTTGTTTTTCTAACAGGCATATCCCAAAAGAGATGAATTGCACCAACATTGTCCTTATCCCTAAAGTTGCTAATCCTGAGGCCATTAATCAATTTCGTCCCATTGGCCTAAGCAATGTCTCTTATAAAGTGGTGTCTAAGATTATTGTGAACAGGATTAGACCTCTTCTTGACAACATCATTAGTCCCTTTCAAGCTAGCTTTATTCCTGGTAGGCAAACTTCTGACAATGTGATTATCTGTCAAGAAATCATTCATACTCTGAAGAATAATAAAGCTAAAAATGGAGGGATGATTTGGAAAATTGATTTTGATAAGGCTTATGATAGAATATCCTGGGATTTTCTGCTGGATTCCCTTAGATATTTTCATTTTAATGAAGAATTGATAGCCCTCATTATGAGTTGTGTTACCAACATTGAATCCTCTATTTTATGGAATGGGCAAGCTCTTCCTACTTTTAGACCTGAAAGAGGATTACGTCAAGGGGACCCTCTCTCCCCTTACCTTTTTGTCTTATGCATGGAGAGATTATCTGCTTTCATTCATGAGAAAGTGATCAACAAGCAATGGAAAGGTATTAATATCTCTTCTGATGGACCCTGCTTCTCCCACTTATTTTTTGCTGATGATATTATGTTATTTGGAGATGCTACTGTTTTGCAATGCAATATTATGAAGGATACTCTGGATATGTTTTGTGATCAGTCTGGGCAACTTGTTAGTGATCATAAGTCCAAAATGTTTATCTCTCCGAACATCAATCCTAGACATGCTAAAAATCTCAGCAATTTATGTGGTTTTAGTCTTACCAAAGACCTAGGAATGTATCTTGGTGTTCCTCTACTTCACACTAAGGTGTCCAAAAGGAATTATCAATACATTATTGAGAGATTGAATTTGAAACTTGCTGGATGGAAAGCTGATTCACTCAACCTCATGGGTAGGGCCACTCTAGTTCAATCAGTCACATCTACTATCCCTTATTATACTATGCAAACTTCCTTGCTTCCTGCCTCTATTACCAATCAGATTGATAGAATCAATAGGAATTTTCTTTGGGGGGATAGGACTGAGAAGAAAAAGATCCATCTTGTTAATTGGAAGACTGTCTGTATGAATAAAAAACAGGGGGGGTTAGGAATTAGACAAGCTGGTAAATCCAATTTAGCCTTAATCTCTAAACTTGGTTGGAGGATTTCCACGGAAAAAAAACCTTTATGGATTCAAGTTCTTCGTAACAAGTATCTAAAGCACCATAGTTTTAAAGACTGGCCTGCGAATAAAAAAGCTTCTCACACATGGAGAAGTATAATTAAGGTGAGAGATTTTGTGATGAAGAATATTAAATGGATTGTTGGCAATGGTAAGGATATATCCTTTTGGCATGATTGGTGGTGTGGGGACAAGGCTTTAGAGAATAGTGATTATGAAATCATAAATGATAATGCTAAAGTTGCTGATTTCATCAATAGTAACAAGGATTGGGATGTGGCTTCTCTGAGACAGAACATTAACATGAGTAATGTGAATAAGATCACTAGTATTCTGATTCCCAAGAATGCCACTATGGAAGATACACTTTACTGGACCTTGAATCATAAAGGTAATTTTTCTGTGAAATCTTCCTATAATCATTTAGCTGATTCTGTTGTCTCTGATAATATTTGGAGTTGGATCTGGAAGCTTAAGGTCCCTTCTAAGCTGAAAGGCTTTCTTTGGACTTGCATGCATGGTAAAATTTTGACCAATCATCAGAGGTATACGAGGGGTTTAACAGCCTGTGAGAACTGCCCGAGATGTAATGCCACTTGTGAGGACATGCTTCATATGTTTTTTACTTGTCCTTCTAGTGCTGATATATGGTCCAAGCTTCCCAATGTCCAGGTACCCCTTACGGGAGATATAAATGAATGGAGATTATGGCTACAGGATAATGTCAAACATACCAGTGCGGACAAAGGGAGTTATTCTAACTCAGTGCTTGTTTTGGTCACATTATGGAAAATATGGATTGCTAGAAACAAGAAAGTGTTTGATGACACTAATTTTGATGCGAATAGTGTGCATAGACAATGTTTGATATTTACTTCTGAGATTATGGCTGCATTCATAAATCAATTTCCAGTCTCAAGTAGACAAGTTAAACTTATTACGTGGAGCTTTCCAGGTACAAGCAAACTGAAGCTGAACACTGATGGAAGTAGCAAAGGAAACCCAGGCCCTGCTGGGTTTGGAGGTGTATTCCGAGAGGAGCGTGGACACTGGGTGGTTGGATTTTATGGTAGACTTGACGATTGCACCAGTCTTGAAGCAGAGCTATGGGGTATTTTTCGGGGTTTGGAGATGGTGAAGAGTCAGAACATGGAGGCTGTCCAAATTGATTCCGATTCAACCGCAGCAATTGAGCTCATCAAAGGAGAGGTGCCTATCCACTCGCCCCACAAGGTCCTCATTAAGGAATGCCAGGCGTTGATAGAAGTCACGGGATGCTCTTTGAATCATGTTTACCGTGAAGGAAACCAAGTGGTTGATAAGCTTGCGAATATGGGCATGGCCCAGGAAGAGAAGTGGGTCTCCCACATTGCTCCCCCAGATATGATCATCCCCCTCCTTGAAGCGGATATGAGGGGGGTTGCCTTTGAAAGGCTGTAGTCTGTTTGTTTTTTTTTTTTCTTTCCTCTGTACCAAAAAAAAGAAGTAATAAGTACCATCTATCTAATTTGTGGACTTGGGCATAATCAAAAAATTTCCTCATTGGGCCCGCCCGAATTTTGGCCAGCCTAACTTGATTTGGAAAAAATAAATGTAGCTCAGCCCGCCCGCCCACCTGATTGGGCTAAGCCTGTGGGTATGACCTGGGCTTCACCTTTTTAAATATGGCCCAGTCCGGCCCACCAAAATTAAAAACCCGCTAGGCCCAGCCCATGAGTGCGCTTGGGTTGAAACTTCGCGGCCCAGCCTGGCCACATAATGACCCTTACCCTTGCACAGTTGCACCTCATTGATCCCATTGATTTTGCTGGCCTCCACCACAACAAACCTGAAACTTTTTAGAGGGTGTGCATATTTGGGAGGAGTGTATTTGGGAGAATGGAAAAAAAGAACTATATTCCATACTTATCGATACTCGAATAACTTAAATTTTTGCATAAACAATCTGCTCGATGAACCCTAAAATATGTTCCCAAACCACCGAGGTGGACCAAGGTCTGCCCCGAAGCTTACAACTGGTCCGTCCGGTACCATTAGAAGCCTGACCCTCAAGTTGAACATGTTCAGTTGAGAGAATTTTAAGCATGACCATTCACCAGTTCAGACTTCAAGTGCCTTCAAATGACAAAAAGGAGAAGACAAAAGACATTCTGACATGTCTTTCTATGGCACAATATATGGTATATTAATATCACATTGAAAATGTACAGGTTTCTTTCTTACAACCCACTATGAGAATACATGAATCTATTACTTTCCAAGCACTCTCACATCATAAATATTAAACAGAATAAAAGAAGAAAAAAAGACTGCTGCCTAAATAGGAAACACAATCACCAAAACTTGATCGAAGCACTGCTCGGAAGCGAGGCTTGTAGAAGTACATTCACTTTGAACCCACAACTCCGTACCCCTTTTTTTCTCTTCATTTTTCGATTATCTCAACCAGCTATGTACATACTTTCCTTCAGGCAGGTGCGGAAATTTTCACAGGAAACAAGTACGAAGAACATGGGCAACACACTACTCCTCACTTCCCTTTGGTTCATCCAAAACAAATTCAGCATACAAATCCTTTAGAGCGATCACAACGGTGGTTATCAGTGGTCCCATTATTGCTCCCTGTGCAATAAACCCCAACAAAGACCGCTAATCAGAAAACTCAAATCAAACTTAAATGCCAGCCGTCTGAGAACTCCTTCCATAAGAGATTAGACATTACCATTTCACATTTGTGGATTGTGAGTAGTCAAATGGTAAATGAAGAGCATATAGGAGGAAAATACAAGGAAACCAATGTCACCACTCAATCAAAAAAGTTAACGGACACCATTCAAATGAGACAAACATCAACACTAACAGTTACTTATCGTTTCATGAGCTGTGATCACTTCATATAACGATTTAACTCCTTTTTTATTACCAGGTGTAGAGATTATTACAGCATCTCGATAAGAGGCATCAAAATTGAACACCGAAAATCCTAAGAGCGAGTTTTAGAAATGCTTAACTATGTGCTTAGGTATGCTGCATTGAATTTTGAAGAGTGAGTTTTAGAAATGCTAAACCTTCAAATATTCTGAGAATTGGTATTTGAGGCATTGACAGGAGATGCTTATATCCACCAATCAAACAGATCATTAACAGAGTCCTATGACTAAACTTCTACACAGAAAATTATCACATTTGTAAAAGGTGAAGCTCATCCTTGGGCATGCTGCACATATGGGCAAATCATACAACCTTGATTTATGTCTGGACAAGGAATATATATTCCTAGACTATTTAATGATGGAGGAGAAAGAACTAGCATAAGAAGTCAAGGAAGACCATGTAATGAAGAATCGTGTACGAGGAACGACAAAACGGAAAGAATTGTTGACAGTTTACCTCAACTGCAGATGGGAACAATGTCATTCCACCAATGATGCTAAGGCCAGTAAGATATGCGCTATGTCCAGGTATATCTTCTAGAATTTCAGAGGTGCCATAGTCCATAACAAAAAGATGGATAATGGACAAACTGATTGCCACTATATATCTACCTTCCAACACCAACTGCAAAGCTGCTGGAATGGTTGAAAGCCAAGATGGGAATATTGGTAACAAAGGGCTGAGGAATGCAATTATGGTTGACACGTACAAGAAGTGTATTGAGTATAGTCTAAACAAAAGCCAAGTGAGGCATCCCTGAAATAAAGCAATCTCAGCAGTCGCCAACAAAACACCAGAAATAGCTTTGTCAAGGACTTCGACACATCGAATCCTTGCAGATTTTGAAATGGGAAGCATATGCATAACTTGTTCTGTTACCCCTCCCGACTCTGAGGTAATGAGATAATACAAAACCCACAAGAAAACCATCGAATGAGACATGAAATTCAAAAGACCTGCTGCTCCAGAGACGATGGAGTTACCAATAGAGAACATAAGCTTTGTGCTCCCGCCTAGGACAGATAAACTACTTGCAAATACATGTTGTGCCACATCCATTCCTTGGATGGCAAACCCCTTTGCCTTTTCAACCAAATCCTCCCTGGTTATCAACAATTCCCTAAAGATTGCATCCAACTCAGTGTAAATTAGGCCCCATTCGCGATTCCTAATCCTATTCTTCAAACTTAACATTTTCTCAGTATATTGGGATGGGGTTACCAAAGCTGTGGAACGGTCAGAAGAATTTACTGATGGGGTGATCACAAAGTGTTTAATCCCTGTGACAAACTCAGTCAAATTATACTGCAATGCATAACTATCAATCTGGTAGGAAACGGTTTCGTAACACTTTGTCGTGTACATATCCACCATCCCAGGCACATCATTCTCATCCATCCATTTCTTAACTCCAATCTTCTCTGCATAATTATTCTTTTCCACGTGCGATTTCAATGAGATCACTGCATCCTTCCCCTCAACTCCAATCTTATACGAAAAGAAAATCAACCCCGCCAAAAACCCAACTATCATTCCAACAATCAACCCAACAGCCACAATTGTTTTCAGCCTCTTAAGTATCCCCCTTGTGAAAAATGCACTAATAGCAGTACGGTGAAAACTATGACTCCTCTTAAACGACGAAACAGCCGACATTGTCGACTCAACCGAATTTGAGCTGAACATGAATCCCAAAGCAACAATTGAAGCCGACCCAATAGCCCCAATTTGCTCATAAACCATTACGAAAACCCAAAATGACACAAGCCACTGCACTATTTTGGAAAACCCACTTCGAGTTCGCCTCAAAGCTCCATCTTTCTTCCTTCTAAGTACAATTCGATAACAAACATCACGAATGTCGAAAAGGGTACTCATAAAAACCCTGAAAACAGCCACGGGGATAGCTAACACAGTCTCTGTTAGCCCCAGTTTCAAGGGTTCGGACCAAAACCCGACTAGGGTTTGTTGAACCCCTCTTAAAGGGATTGAACAGAGCACGGCCCACAGAATGGGGCGTAGGTACTCTTCGAGGACTTTACATACGAAGTAGACTGTGAAAATGGTAAAGGCGAGAAAAGCGTGGGCCGTGGCTATGTACAACGCGAGACGTACCTGAGGGTCGCCGGAGGAGGCGGCCGGAGGCTGAGGAGGAGGCGCGTGAGTCTCCGGCGACGGCGAGGGGTTAGAGGGTGGTGTGGCGTTGGGTTGTTGCATGGAGGCTGATCTGAACATGTCTTTCCATGGTGGGGAAGAAGAGTTTGGTTTGGTGGAGTTGTTAGTTTCTGAGTATGGGACGAGTTCCATTTTCAGAAGAGAGAGAGAGAGAGAGAGAGAGAGAGAGAGAGAAACTGTGGAATAGGATTGGCAAAGCAGGGAAATTGCTGCACAGAGAGAGAGAGAGAGAGAGAGCAGGATTGCAGAGAGATGGTTGGATCAAGTCATCAAGGAATGTGTACTGTTTCTAAAACGATGGGGAAAATGATTGGAGGCGTGCGCGAAGCGTGTGGGCCCGGCTGAGTTTGCAATTTCCAAATAGACTTGAATTGCCTGGTGAGCGGTCACACTTGTGGAAAATACTCCATTTTATGATGGAGAGGGACCTACAATCAGAAACCGTTGAAATTGACTTCTTCTTTTTTTCTTGAAACCGGGAGGCCTGTAGTGAGTTTGCTCACTATACTCATGTAGTGAGCAATCACGACCGTCAATCCGGCAATCAATGGTTCGGATTAAATGTGTTTAATCCGAACCAATTTACGTGTAAGATAATTTCATTTAATCTGGACCGTTGGTTGCCGAACCGACGACCATAATTACTCACTGTACGAGTGTAGTGAGTTTGCTCGCTACATGCACCCCAATCCCCGAACTAGAAAATTCACAAGGGATTTCTTCCTCGCGGCATGACCTTAGGAATCAAACTTGGTCAATAATTGAGGTGCAAAGCAACCAACTTACCGGACTCTCTTGTGGCTGATATTGACTTGTTTACAAGGCATGTTCTGAGGCTATAGATTATCAGCAATTTTTTTATTGCTGAGGGCTGGGGGCAGTCTTATAGGGCTTGTTTGGTTCTAAGAAAATTAATGATAGTAACACGTGCAGAAAAAGACAGATCCTGAATTAAGAATTACGTAGTCCAAGAAAATGTTGCTAAAGGAGGCCTTAAATAATCTTTTAAACAAAAAAAGGAGGCCTTAAATGGAAAGGTTATTGAGGCTCTTGGAGCAATGCTTCTCGCGCTCTCCATTAGATCAAATAATCGTGTGGGCTCTACACATTTTGGTGTGGTGAGAAATGCTTTTGGAGCATTGCTTTGGCAGTATTGAATAATTTCCTTGGGGCTCATCTAACCTTGTGTACTGGATTATAAGCAACAAGCAAGAAACATCACAGCAGTTCAAAAAAAAGCAAGAAACATCACAGAAGAAAAGAGAAACTAACCCATATACAAAAAACACAGAGAGCATACAAAGAGAACAAAATCTAAGGACAAGATTTTCTCAAGAAAAATTCAAAGTACGCGTATACGCAAAAATTCAAATTACCTCAATAGCAGACGGAAACAACGCCATTCCACCAATGATGCCAAGGCCGGTAAGGTACGTGCTATAACCAGGTACTTCCTCTAGGATTTCTGATGCACCATAGTCCATAAGCACAAGATGAATCATTGGCAAACTCATGGCCAATAAGTATCTTCTCTCCAGCACCAACTGGACAGCCGCAGGAATTGTTGAAAGCCAAGGGGGGAAAATTGGCAACAAAGGGTTTATAAAAGCAAGCAGAGTTGACATGTATAAGAAATGTATAGAGTACAGCTTGAACAAAAGCCAAGTGAGACAGCCCTGAAACAAAGCAACCTCAGCTGTGGCCAAAAGAACGCCTGAAATTGCATTGTTCAGAACTTCAATGTACCGAATCCTCGCAGATTTCGTGATTGGAAGAAGACCAATTACTTGTTCGGTTAGCCCACCGGATTCCGATGTAATGAGATAATACAATACCCAGATGAAAATCAGTGATTGCAACCCAAAGTTGAGAACACCCATTGCTCCAGAAATAACAGAATATGCTATTGAAAACAAGAGCTTTCCACTGCCTGCCAGAAAGAATATGCTGCTGTAAAATGCATTTTGCGACAAATGCATCCCTTCGGAAGCAAATTCTTTTGTTTTCTCTAATAAGTCATTCCTCGTGAGAAGTAATTCCCAGAAAATCGCTTCGAGTTCCTTATAAGCATTTCCCCACTCGCGACTTCTAACCTGATTTCCAAGACTTTGAAACTTCTCCATGGAAGGAGATGAGATCAAAGCTGCCTGATCTTCAGAAGATTTGGATGGGGCTTCTGTCGCAAAGTGCTTGATCCCACTGAAGAACTCGGTCAAATTATAATGTGAAGCCCAATTATCAATATGCTGAGAGACGGTTTCGTAAAAATGGGTGGTGTACCAGTCCAGAATTTGGGTGATATCATTGTCTTCCATCCACCTTTTTATACCCATCCTCTCTGCATATTTACTGTCTTGGACATGGGTTTGGAGCATAACCACCGCATCTTTTCCCTCAACTGCTATCTTCCAAGAAAAAAAGATCACACCGGCCAAGAACCCCACAATCATTCCAGAAATCAACCCAATTGCCACAAGGGTTTTTAATCTTTTGAGAATCACTTCCCTCAAAAATGTGCTAGTTGTACTTGTACCAGCACCACTGCTCTGACTCCTAAACGAAGAGAATACATCCACTGTTGCTTCAAGAAAACCGGTACAGGTGAAACTTAAACCAAGAAGTGCTACTGACCCAACACTCCCAGTTTGCTCATATGCAATTACAAAGAGCCCAAAAGATAAAAGCATCTGAACCACCTTGGCAAACCCATTTTTATTCTGACCCGAAAACTTTGATGTCGTTTGATGAAGAACAACTGAAAACCAGAGATCACGGACATTTACAAGGGTACTCAGGATAGCCTTTAATAAAGCGACTGGTACGGCTAACATTGTTTCAGTAAAACCTAATCTCAATGGCTCTGACCAAAAGCGGACAAGAGTACGTTGGATTCCTCTCAAAGGAATAGAACATAGCACTGCCCACTGAATTGGCTGGAGATATTCTCCAAGTAGATTGTAGATATTGTAGAGCAAGAATAAGGTCAAGGCAAGACCTCCATGGGCCGTGGCTGTATAGAGAGCAAGACGTACTAGAGGGTCACCTGAGAGGTTATTCTGGTTGGTCTCTGGTGGAGTGGAGGTTGGCTCCTGTGGCAACTGATTATCATTGTCGGACAAAGAAGCGTCGTTTTGAGGGGATGTATTACGACAGGAATTCCAGAAGGAAGCTGATCGAAACATGACTTGCCATGGGTTGGTGGAAGAACCACGACCAGTTTCAGAAGCATGATCTGCTTGGTGAAAGCCATCACTCTCAACCTGATAAACGAGTCATAAAGTACAAAGCATAAGATTTTACTCCAATAAGTTGTACATATAGAGAGAAATTATCTATTCTTAACTTCTCTTTCTGTAATGTCAGAATTAAGTTAACTAGGAGTGTAACCATGTAAGCCCCATTGCATACCAACATGAAGTGGGGACTCTTTCTGTTTCCGCTACATCATCTTATCCGGGACAAAGGCACTATTAACAGTTTACAGTTTCACGAGTGACTCCCATGATGTAGTAAGACTAAAAAAAATACTGGGGTTCCTAAAAGAAACAATATCAGCATTACGAGGAAGAACTGAAAATAATTTGCAGCAAGCTAACCTGTGTGAAGTTTACCTCTAAAATTGAAATTCCTTCTCCTGTTGACTGATTCCTAATGTCCTAATTACCATAGTTAAGTTGTTCACTTTCTTCTCTATTTGATAGAAAAATTCGAACCATTCTCATGCAAATCAGCATCAATTAAACTTTTTGTTGTTTCTGTTGGATCAGGTGCTAAGCAACTCATCTAAAAGCAATTGCTATTAGAGGAAGGCACAACTTAATCTTAAAAGGCAGCGCAAAGCCCTGCAATTAGCCGCAGGCGGACATGAGGCACTTCAACAATGCTGCCCATACAACACCGACGGGTGAAGGCGGTCAGTCCCCCCAATACGCTTGCCCCACGCCAGCAGGGAGTGCATCGAGTACAGGGTGGATGCTGGCCCCCATAAAGCCAACAGTTTCTTATCTGAATAGAGGAGGCTACACTTCACCCTTGTATTGTTCTTATTATGAGCATTGGAAAAAGTAGCCAAGCCAAGGAACAAATCAGAAATCGCCAACAGAAACATCAACTCTAAAAATAGGGTAAGTTTGGCACTTACATGAGTTTCGCTGGATGCAGTGTTCGGCTCATCCTCTAGGGTTTCACTGGTGGATCCTTGTGGCGGCGAAACTTGATAGTTATCTGGCAATGGATTGTGGTTTTGATCAGGAGATGATGTCGATGACGATAATGATGAAAGGGGTCTTTGGAAAGAAGCTGAACGAAACAAGGCTTTCCATGAGAGGTCACTCTTGGATTCGAGCTCGTTTGATAAACCTCCCTGCCAAAAGTCGTCAAACAATATGTGCCACAAATCAGAATCTGAGAGGTAATCCATTCCCAACCTCCCCTTTCTACTTTCAAATAACTAGCAGGAAAGCTGCACAAGCACAATTCTCAACATACTCATAGAAAGACGGACTCCGTCTCTTCTTATTTCATCATCTTTGTTCTTGACCAGCTTCTTAATTCATCATGTTAATGGATACGAAGGCATTTTTTTACCATTTTCCATTTGAATGCATAACCCAACCTAATTGATAGTCATCACAAAAATAGAAAAGTTTCGTTCATCGTGTTTTATACAATCAACCACATCAGGCAAGAATAGTGACACGAAATTCCAATTCCCTACTCTCCCGATGCCAGCTGAATGATTCTCAAACCTTAAATTTTTTGGTTTCTATCTGCGGGGGCATTAATATATCAGTAATGTCAAAAGCAAATGTGATGTCAATCATGGCATTAAACATGCGGTGCTTGATTATTGTTCCAGGTGAAAAACAGGCAAGCAACGGCCATGCAGTCCAGAGTAGCAAAGCCAGACAGCCAACCACACCAAGTCACCAAAGCTAACCCAAGAAGAACAAAGAACAAAAACATGTTGATAATATAAACCTAAGAAGCACGGATAGATCAACAAAGGTGACGTGTCCGTGTCCCACACCGACACTTCTCGAAAACCCTCAGACATGTGTCCAATACTCTTTGTTTCATTTCCATTTAGATATAAAAATCTTAATTTGGACCTTAGTAGCAGGATCCTTCTAAAATGATTGCGCTCCCTATCCCTAGATGAGAGCTCGAATCCGCGCTCCCAAGACGGAAGCTCGATGGGAGCTCGCTCCCTTCCAAATGGAACCTGCTCCTAAATAGGATGGGAGCTTCCACACAAATCTCAAGAACAAAATTCTCACTTCTCTTTCCAAATATATGCAAGCAAGAAGAAAAGGAAAAAAGAAGTAAGAAAGATTTAGAACTCTTTTTCTCGTCTTGTATTCTACTCTACTCATCTACTTGTTTAGTCCATATATTTGGCATAAAAAAATATATTGGGATGTCATTTCTCACTCATGTTTATATATATAAGATATTTATATACACGCTCGCTTTTCAACTGTAAAACATATGTACAATACATATAAATATATATAAATTTATTCATATATGCATTTATTCATTAACTATTCGCTCCCCGCTCCCAACCTAGGGAGCTTCTACATACTCCCACTCCCATGCACCCGCCCCCGTCCCCGCTTCGTGCAACTAAGATTTGGACACTTGTCCGACACTCTTTTTGCAACGTGTCCGAAGTTTCTTGGGATTTGCATATCAAAGTCTTTAACAAGTTGGAAAAATGGTATTGTTGTGGCTTAACATATTTAAACTTCAATTAAAATGTTCATAGAAATGGAAAGGTTGTGTTTAAGGATATCTTGAGTGGTGTGCCTGTCTAGATTATTCGTTATCGATTGTATCTTATTTACTATGCAAATTTGGGACGCAAACTCATGGCCATTCCGCATGTCCTTGTGATGTCGTGTCCATGTCTCGTTATCTGTGTTTCTTAACTATAAACAATAAAGGTGCCCATTTCTCTAACAGTTTAAGCTTTTTGATGAGTTGGAGGTTAAACAACAAATGTGGTGTCAGGCAATATGTCCTAGAGTGAAACTCACAACCAACCTATTATTCAAATACTTGCACGTTTTTAGCCTGTTTCGGCTACACGTGAGGGGGTATGTCGTGAATCTACATAATAAAGTTGTCTCTCTCTCATGGCTTAAGTTTTTAGATGAGTTAATGATTCAAATAAAACAAGATACAACACATGCTGCAATCATCCAACAAAGCAGCATGATACTGAGGTGGTTATTATCTGCCACCATGAGAATTGAGCATCTTAAATGAGATGTTCCAGGCCAAACACAACTGCCAGATGCTCAATTATGTTTTTTTTTCCTTCTGGAAAATCGTTAAGAATTGAAGACTGGCATGTTCCATGATTTATAATGTCGATGTTGTTTATATAATACTTATTATTATATACATCTGGTCTGGATTCCTGACTTCCAATATTATATAATTCCACTACCTAGGGCCTAGGCACTGACCTTCCCCAGAGGAAGAACTCCTAACAGTTAGAACCTACAAAATAAATGAATATTCTGTGTTGTTTTATGTACCACACACTAAGACCTTGTTCCGTTTAACTTTTTGCACTTATGATTTTTGTCTTCATTCAATTGTAGTATTTGTTGGTTTTGCGGCAAATTTTTTTGGTTCTGTGATTCGTCACGACGAGAGGAATCGAAAAAGTAGAAAATTATGACCGAAACTCAAACTAAGACTAAACTTCAAAGAGTGCAAAAGGTGACACAAACAAGTTAAGCCGAATTTCTGGGAATCCTAGCTTCCATAAAACGTTCTATATTTTTATTTGGTCAAAGTTTGAGCAAATGATGGATCTTGAGACAATTCTTGTCCACATTCTCAGGTAAAACATGCTGCGTGAAAAGATTCTCACCAAAATTGTTGGTTCTTGTACTTCTCACCAATTACTGCTATATTTTCGTTTTTTACTGTTGATTTCAAACTTAAAGTGCAGATTTTCCTCATCCCAATCAACAAATTTAATCAAAGCTCAGAGCTTTTGGCTTAATGAAACCCTTTTTAAAATTGTTTTTTCTTGTTGGGAGTAGCAAAGGAACAATGGGTAAAATGGTAACTTACATGGGTATGGCATGAGACATTGTTCGGCTGGCGATCTAGGGTTTCACTTGAAGATGTCTGTGGCGGCGGAACGCGGTTGTTTTCCGGCGACGGAGGGTGGTTTTGTTGATCATGAGAGCAAGGTGATGAAGTGGGTTTTATGAAAGAAGCTGAACGAAACAAGGCTCTCCATGATAAGTCATTCTCTGAGTCCAACTCTTTCGATAAATCTCCCTGCCAAACAAACAGTATCAGCTGAAACTGGAGAGGCAGATAGAGAGAAGCTGTGATTACCTATTGGAAACATTGAGGCACTGATTTTGGTACTTGCTATTGCTATGCTTGATTTTGAATTGTATAAAATTTACTGTTAATGTCATTATTCATGTTAATCTACCAAAACATACGTAACAAAACCCAAAATCAGTCGGGCGTACCGTACGTCCATTTTCAAGGGGCGAACCATAAATATCTCCATATTTCTAAGAAGACACTTCTTTCACGGAAAATTAAGAACAAATTCCAGAAAAATGCTATCTGGTGAAATTTGTTACTGTTTCTAAAGTAAAAAAAATTTAGGAAAGAAAGAAAACCCAAATCAACAAGAAACCCAAGAATTCAACATATTTCGTGCATATAGTTTGGAATGATTTCATATCTTCCATACATTGATATTCAAATTGTCCGATATGGATAGTGTATATGATCCATCAAGGTTGTATGTAGTCACATTGTCATCTGCTTAAGTTTGGTAACCATTTTTTGTTGTGTCATCAAAATGAACCAAACATTGCTGATCACTATTTCAGCTTTCTTTCAAATTCTATTGAAGCTCCATTTGGATTATGAGAATCATGAGAAAGGAAGAGAGAAAAAAAAAAAGTGTTGTCTCATCAAATCTCGCCAAAGTAATGTGATTTGGTGAGAAACAAAATGGACCAATAAAAATTCATCCTTTTTCTCTATTTCTCATCCAATAAGCGCAAGTCTACTCATTTCTGATTGGCCCAGATTTTCCAATGTGATTTGGTGTTTGCTGCTTTAAATCTGATTAGCCCAGATTTTCCTTTTGGCTAATGAGCTAAAAACAATTATAAAATCTAAGGAAAACTTCGATGCTGTTTTACATTCTGCTTTTCTATTGTCAGATAGATGCACCCATTGAAAGGTATGCAAAAGGAGAGAACAACACAAACCTGAGGAATATCAAGGGACAAGCTCTTGTGAAGAGATTTTGTGATCTGCTCATCAGGGCTATTCTCCATTGAACTCGGGTTTTGACCAGATGAGATGGGATGTTTAAAGGATACAGACCGGCCAACAGACCGACCACCATTGTGGTTTCGAGGGGTCGTGTTACGCTTCCTAAAGGAATATGATTTCAACTTGACAGTCGATGAGGTGTCGGATGAGGGTCGAGGATTGGATTCGATCCTTGCACTAGGCTCCATATCTTTGTCCGAACAAATCCACATACATGCCGGCATGTTTGTGAATTTATCCTGATGGTTTAGAAAGCATGCACTCGCGTGTTTG
This sequence comes from Vaccinium myrtillus, assembly GCA_016920895.1. Classification (NCBI taxonomy): domain Eukaryota; kingdom Viridiplantae; phylum Streptophyta; class Magnoliopsida; order Ericales; family Ericaceae; genus Vaccinium; species Vaccinium myrtillus. Next base: position 1,239,626 of record CM029270.1, read on the forward strand.
AGAGGGAGAAGAGAGAAATTTCTCTGAAGTTTCCTCCCTCCATAGCCAGTCCAAAACAATAGAGTTTTTAAGGTTTCTTGGTAGAGTACCAATGACTCTATTGCATAGTGTATCAAGCTGATAGCTGACAGAAAACATGTTTTTATAGTATGATACATGCATGATTATTTCAAGTCAACATCTCACATGTAAAATATTTTAAAGTTGAACCACCATTTCCAAAAACATAGAAGGGCCTACATAAGCATGCTATTTTGGTAATTGAAGTATGTATTACCCTTTTTGTTGATTTGACAGTGAAGGGATATATATTACCATCAGGTATGTATTTATATTCAGAAATATCCAAAATTTGCCTAGAATTTGAAATTAGTGGCTCAGATTCACTTGATAGTCTATATGTTGTGTGAGGGCTTGCATATGGGAAAGAAGTGTTGTACGAGCGAATCTCATCCAGACGGGGATGAGGGCCATCTGGAACTCTCAAACTAGAAGAAAGTCTAAAATGTCCAAACTCACTCAGCCTGCATTATAAAAATCTCAGTTATTTTTATCTAAACAATGTTTAAATCCGCTCAGACTCTTGGGGACGTAAGATATATCAATTGCACTGTTATTTAATAGTTCTTAGAGGTTTTCCATGAGAAAAACTTGAGAAACAAAGAGCGCGTGCAATTCAGTGGGTGGAGGTGGAGCATTGTCATCCTTATTGTTTAGTGAATTTTCCTTCCCTTCCCATTGATCTAGGCACACAGTCTCATGTGTATAAGGGCAGAGCCTTGAATATGGTTTAGTGGGATGAAAAATTAGATTCATATGCAATATAATTTTTTATCTAGAAATTAAAAAAAAAACTAAATTAAGAGGTTAATTATAATGAAGATACATTGTAGTGTCGAACCTACCACAACATACCACACGGATAGCCCACTAGCACCGGACATCGTTTGGGCCATGGAGTTGGTCTATCCGTTTCATATAGGCCACAACACGTTGGTCCATCTTGGGACCCATAAGGCCTCGGAAATGACTTTTAGCAACTTAACAACAGAAATCTCCATATATACCGTTGCCGCCTTCCAAGCAAACGCTCGTTCACGTGCTCACCAAGTGTCATGCATTATGTCACCTACCCAAAAGGGTTACCGGTGACGTCACTTGGCTAGTGCCTAGCATAGACTGGCTTGAGGGGTAAGTACACTTTTTTTTCCTATAAATATTTAAGGGAAAAACCTTAGGGAGGTACACCGTTTCTAGATCTCAGATCTGTGCTCTACCTTTCTCCTTACTATGTGACTAAATTGAGCATCGGAGTGCCCTCTAGCTGAATCCAACTAGACAACACTAACTAGTTGCTTGTTTTGTAGACCCGAGGGAGGAAGACGAAGGCTCATTTAATCAAATCTGACCTATGAAGCCTCGGGCAAATCACCACCACACATATATACTTGTAATCTAAATTTTCTTTACAATTGGTCCCAAAGATTTTTTGCATTTTCAAGATGATACATAATAGCCTCATTCCCAATAGTATAAACTATCAAAAAGAAGAGAAAGCTTAGAAGTAGGGCCAATTTACATATTTTTGTGGGGTCAAAACAGTAAAAATTTGACTTCAAACTATCACATGTCCTACGAAATCAAAGTGAGCGGAATCAAGTGACCTCACTTGTACCTACTTCTCTCCACCCTTGCGTGTGTGTATATCTTGCGTATTGGTTTTGTTCATATATATGGTTCGCGGTAAATCTAGTAGTTGTGTTATTTGGCACAACAAAACTCGATGCCCATATCTGGTTGAACAAATTAGCCTATAGCTCCGTATCTCATCTATAATCTAGAAGACATAAATGTATAGTTTGCAATAGAAAAAGCTTGAATTATTGCATAAATCTGGGCCTCCCTATCTCATTGCAATAGAAAAAGAATTGAATTGGAGAAATTTTGAAAAACATGACAAGGTTAATAGTAGCTAAGAAAACAAGATTAATTATGGCATGAATTATTAAAATTAACACCATCCAAACTGTCCAAGGAGAGCAGCCCACATCAACAGATACATGCAAGTTTGGCATAACCAATATTAAACTACTACTAAACTTTTCAACTTAAATTATGGCATGAATTATTAAAATTTGGTTGGCATATTTAATCAAGTTTGTAGGCTGTAGCAGGTGAAGGCATTATCCATTATAGGGAGCCCCAGATTTTAGTAGAGGTCTGTACAGACGTTAGAGTCATCAGGAAATTGGTTCAAGGCAAATCACATTTTTGTGGTTAGAAAACTATGAATTTTCTTCTAGGTTAAGGAATATATTTTGCCTGAACTTGCATGGCGAAAAATATTATTGTACGTTGAACACTGCTACAAAAACGCATAGCCACAACGGTTTGCATATAGATTAGGATATAGATATATCTGGAACCATCCGATGCATGTAGGTTTCATAGAATGCACGTGATTCCAACGACGGAGTCAAGATTTTGACAAGTGAGGGCACCTATTAATTGTTACCATGACTAATAACTTTTGTATCCCAATAAGGCAATAATATTAAATCTAGATCCTCATTACTAACCACAAAAGTTATGAATGCATACTTTAGTGTAATAGTTCATAGCATTGCTCTTTGATTAAGGCATCTAAAAGTAAGCACAAAACTTATATTTTATACGAAAATATTATTTTATATTTCTACTAATAAACCTTGGTTTTTTCAAAATGAGGTGAACTCAAAACTTTATTTAAAGTATTCCTCCATAATTGTTGAAAAACAAATAAAATGAAGAAGTCAATATGATAGCTTAAAAAAACAATATGTAGGCCAACAATTCCAAAACAACCAACATTATTGAGTGAAATTTGAGGCATACATTGAGAGATATCTCTTTAAATTTCTGAGTAATTGGTATGTAGCAATTTCATGGACACCTACATATTAGTTCCCAAAAATATGAAAGTATATAATCATATTTGTTGATTTGAAGTGGGGCACCTGCCCCTTACTCTTCTGCCCTTTGTGGGTCCCCCACACGACGAATGTTTTGGAAAAAGTGTCTAAATCTGTCTATGTCCGAAGCAATTTTCTTCTTTTCATAAGTTACCCTTCAACCAATGTGTAAGAGTACATTATATTTAAGAAGCCATTAGCCAGGCCTGCCCAATGAGGTAAGAAGGGGACCAGAATGCCATCAAGCTGATATAGCTGATACTTGGAGGATGAAAACAAAAAAAAGTATTGATAGAAATAACCTGTCCTGTCTTGTTTTGCCATTTTTGTGGGGAGAATCTTGTTTTGGATATATTTGAAGATTCTAACATTTATCTTACTCCCTTCGTCCCATGACGTTAGTCAGTCGTTGGTCCTCTATTTCATTTTAGGATGTCTCGTGAGTATGTCTTTCCTGTCTGAAGAGCTTAGGATTTTCTCGAAATCTGTATTAATCTTTTCAGTTAACCTTACTTTAATCTGCATATATGGATATACGCCTATCTCTCCTAGTTCGTCTCAACCAAAGAAACCGCAAAATTAGAAAGAAAATAAACTAAATATGTGAAAATTTCATGAAGACAAAAAAAATCTGGTCTTTTCTATTTCCAAGTTTTCCTGTATCAAAAAGTTTGCAGCATTTTTGGTGTCTTATTTCCACTATCTAACTAAAACTAAGGGACATATTTACCCAAAAAAAAACTAAGGGACATTTGCTAAATTTACAACTCACTATTCTTCTTCTTTTTCTTTTTTTTTCAGAATCATCATAGTCATAGTCATAAATGTGTTGAAAACAATTATAATTTCTTAGGCACAACTGAAGTACTGCAAAAGTCTGGAGGGGGCTTAATCTGATTTCCTTTAACAAATGACTCAGATAGTTTTTTCTTTTTCTTTTTTTTGATATCTAGGTGTCCGGACTAGCTTACGAATGACTCGAGAGTTTTTTCCACCAGCGTCACAATTTCCAGGTGTCTGAGAATCTGAGACATCAAAAGACTACTAAGACAGCATGCATATGCTGTTCTGATAATAGATAACAGCTCTAAAAGCAATGGCATCAGTTTTTCTAGATATTTCTATTAATTTTCCATTCACAACCAAAATGAATTGTACTGTTGTTATTGGTTCAGAGATTGCATGCGTTAATTCTTCTGCGAAGGCAAATGTACGCGCAGAGGCGGTAACCTAGAGCCATGGCAAGCAGGACCCAGACTTCTTCCAGTCCACCACTCAAGTTCACCGTGTCGAATGAAGGGGAACTCTGCAGACTTCTGCATCCTCCTTTGCTTTCACATTCATAAAGTTCGTCTCCTGAGTATTGCACTTTGAGCAGAAGCCTAAATCCATAGTACATGAAGGATGTGTACTTCATCCACTGCATAAATTTTGGTATGTGCTGCAAATGGTAAAAGCAAATTATGCCATTAGTCTCATGTCTCATTCTCGAATGGAAAATAGTCTGCAAAGTGCAAACAATCTTTTTGCAGTGAAAATGCATCCGGATTCCGGAATGATAAGGCAATAACATTTTTAGAAGTATGAATGAAACTAGTAGCATTTTTAACATCATGATTGTGCCGGTTAGGTGTTTGGATTTGAAGGATTAAAAAGAAACTCCCTATGATTCTATCTAATGAGACTTTTGTACAAATATCTGTTTGTACAATACTACTTAAAATTTTCCCGTGGAGGCACGGGAATTATTACTCCAAGACGGTAACAAAAGATAATTCTCATCTCTTGATCTGCGGTGTAATTTTTCATGGAACATCAGATCCAGGAGCAATGTAAACAAATGAACCCAATATAGTTCTCATTGGGTTAACAGGAGAACAGTTCTTTGAGTAACTAAGGTGCGTTTGGATCTTGGATTCATAGACGGAGGGAAAGAAAAAAGACAATGAATTTGCAAAGCTGATAATTTTCCTCTTTTCTCCATGTTTTGTTTTCTTTCTGCAAATCACGCCAAAATACATGATCCAAACTCAACTTTAAGTGTTTGATATGATAGATTTGAATACCTGAACGTAGTAACCTCCTGTGAGAAGAAACAGCATCAAAACCAAAGAAGCAATCATCCCTGCCGTTTTAATACTAAGAACTGCAGCACCAAACATTTCTCCAGCCCCCTAATTAGGAATCAAGAAAATCAATCAAAAGTACTTAAAAGTGATGAATGGAAGAAACTTTGAAAACTTCACTGGCCTTGTTCGTTTAGTAGTTTTAGTTTAGGAGAAATGAGTGGAGAGAGATAGAGAGAGAAATGACGGTAATGATTACAAAACAAAACTAAAACTAAACGAAAACCATGAAACGAACAAGGCCACTAAAACTTGGAAAACTTTTACTTACTTGGCTTGTAATGGCTACCAGAAGAACTGCAGACAAGGTCATGAAGAAGCATGAGACTGTTCTCTTGAATCCAGCCATGAAGTAAACAATGGCCATAAAGAAACAAGGATAGAAAACATGAACCAACATGTCACATAAGGTGCTACACACGTAATACACGCTTAATCTGTACATATCGGCTTTCCTTTCTTTCACCAAATAGAGCTTCTCGAATGGGAAGACGTATACAGCTCCAAACAACGAAGAAGATGTCCAGAAAATGCATATGTAGAACATCAAACCAATCTGCATTTTCAGGGTTAATTGTTGCTGTATTAGATTGATGGAAAGATCCTCAAAAGAAGAGAGAAAAGATAGGACATCACGATATAAAGTTTTTGTTTTCTTTGTTTTTGCTTTTATTTTCGGGATTTCAGAAACAAGCATCGTGAGAACTTTGGACCTCTTGTTTTCCTTTCTTGTGCAAAACCAGATTGGAAAATTAGTTTCTGAGAAGATTGTTGTCTTGAGAGACTTTCTTGAAAACTGTTTTTTGGGAAAAACAGTACAAACCTGATCTCTAAGTTGAGCTTCGGTTCCGTACTTTGATTTCCACCAAAGTAGGCCTAACAAGAGTGCAACTCCAAGTGCTTGAACTAGTCTTAATTTATCAAAGTAATCTCTCCATCTCTCTATAAATGTTCTCTTTGACAAAATCACGAACTGTTCCCACCAACTTATCGTCCAATCCTTCTTGACATGAACTCCTATCCGCAGTTGATCTGATGCCCTGGTTTTCTGATGGTTCTCTTCCTTCTCTTTTGGCTCCAATAAAGATTTGTACTTGAGTTGTAGATACTAACACAAAAAAATAATGTGAGAGCAAACAAAACAAGTGGAACAAGAAATGAGTAAGGCAACTCTATTTGGTTGTCGTTTTTGGAACCAGTTTTGCAGAAGATCAGAAACTAGGACTTTTTTCGGAAGTAAAACTATTTTTGGAAAAAAGTTTGACAAGATGTGTTCAATTCGAAAACTATTTCAACTACAAAGAATGAAATGTTTAGTTTTTAGAAACAGTTTCTGATACGTTATGCAAAAGCACCAAGCATGACAAAGTTTGCTCACTTTGATTACAGCCCTCTCGGGATCAGCCGTGCCTTGGGATGCGCATAAATCTTCAGGAACCCTAATATCATTGACTTGTCCAGTTGCTAAATCTAACAAGAACTCTGCAGGATTCATGGCTATATCTGGGATGAATCTCAGAGACGAGAAGTACTCCATCGAGTCCCTAGCTTTACCATAGTACACCGGGTAGCCTTCTGATATCATTAAAACTTTGTCGAACGTGTGAAACATCCTGCTGGAGGGTTGGTGGATTGTTGTGATAATTGTTCTTCCTGCCTATAAATTGAGAGAAATATTATCTTTACAAGTTAATAAAAAAATGGACTGAGCACTCGAGTAATGAATCCTAGTGGGGTGGGAAAATGCATACTTCTACTCAGTATCAAACAACAATGTATCTAGCGACAGATATAGCATTATACCTTAGCAAGACCTTGAAGAATCTGAAGGAGTCTATTTGCAGAGGTAGAATCAAGGCCTGAGGTCGGTTCATCGAGCAATAGTAATGAAGGATCAACAAGAATTTCATAGCCAATACTTGTCCTTTTTCTTTCTCCCCCTGAAACCCCTTTGACAAATCCTCCTCCTACTCTTGTGTGGCGGCATCTAGATCAGATGGAAATTCAGAAACCCACATCTATATCAGTTGCAATATAGGATTCAAATATGAGAAGGAAAAATGTCCAAGCCAAACTTCTGTACAAACCTTTCAAGCCCAAGTTCCTTAATAATAATTTCCACTCTCTCATATTTCTGCCGCCGGCTCATGCTGCTTGGAAGCCTTAAAAATGCTGAAAAAACTAGGGTTTCCTCCACCGTCAATTGTGGGAAGAGCACATCGTCTTGTGTCACGAATCCAATCCTGTAAAGCAAATAAAAGGTAATTGATGCAATAGTATAGGGAAAAGATAAAAACAGAATTGATGAGAAAAAGTGGTAAAACCTCCTCTTAAGAGCAGGACTATAAGGAATGTCATTGTAAGTAATGGTGCCCTTAACATTCTCATGTAACCTTCCTCCTATTATCTTCAGTAAAGTGGTTTTTCCACTGCCAGAAGGACCCATCAAAGCAAGGATTTCCCCGGGGCCTATGCTTCCTGTTATGCCCCTCAGTATCTGCTTGTGATTGTCCTGCTCCATGTTCAGCTGTGAGGCCAACTTTGAAACCACTGCCTTAACCGGATTTACGGAAGAAGCTTGGCTAATTCTCACTTTGTACACTACATCAAAAAACTGCATAGACATGCCATAAAATAGTTTTATTAATTTCCTCAAACGAAAAAAATTCGCTAGAGAAAATGTCAAGAATGTCAACAGACAATAGGCCTCATTCAAAACGAATGCTGAGTTGTCAGCTCAACATTTGAGATAAAAAAAAAAACTGATAGTGAAACTGTGGAGATTGCATTGTGGCAGACTGCAGGACCCATTCAGGACGAATGGATCGCTGTCATTTTAGCATTCGAAATAAGGTCCATTCCCAATGAATGCAGCACTGAAGGCACAAAGTGTGGAATACAAAAATCATAGAGTGTGGCAGGTTGTAATCCCAATTCAGAACAAATGCAGCATTGCTAGCACAATATTTTGGATACTTCCATAAAAATCTTACAACGCTGGAGAAAATTGTGCCAAGAGCCGTTCCATGTATGATGGCCTACATGCATTGAATGGTTTTGGTCATAGTTGTGTCTGGACTCTGGAGTTATGTTCTAAAGTCGTGTTCCTGGTACTGCACTTGTGCTTATCTTAAACAAAAGTAAAAATATGAAGATTGATAAAGAACCTTGAGGAATATGGGGAGTGGGTGGTCTTGATTTGTTCCTGGTGTTTCGACCTCGACGTCGATATCAATCTCTGAGCTTCTGTTTCTGAGGTAGGCTTGAGACATGAACTCCATGTGCATGGAACCCACGTTTGGAGGGGGTAGTGAAACATCATGAATCTCATCTTGTCTCCCAACTTCCATTTTCTGGGGAGAATATTGATCAAAGCTTGAAGAAGCCCAAATCTACTTTTTAATGGTGTGCTGTTGATCACAAAGTGTGATGTGGTGAATCAACTGTGACAAACCAAAATCTTGCCTATATAGTGGGGAAGAATGTGTATTGTTGGAACACATGCTTTCTGTGCTAACTCTAGGGACAAAATGGACCTTCTTCAAACATTTTCTTGGTAGTTTGGTACTACATTGTAATGCTTGCCAAGAACATGACTTAAAGAGTCCAAGATTTTTTCTTTCTTTTCTTCTCCTCTTTCATATTCTTTTCTTTTTAGAAATTGAAAGCATGAACTGGGGATTGGCTTGCTTTCTATCTCTTCCTTTTGTCCTTATTTCTTTTTGAAAAAATGGACTAGGAAGTCGAGGGACAGATCCAGGAATCTAGTCTAGTGGGGGCACTTAGTTTTCATAATCATTAAAATTCCTTTTTCTGGTCAACCACAATAAGATCATGCGCAGTTGAGACACTCATTAAAGATTATAAAATTTATAACGCATACATTTTACAAAAAAAAAAAAAAATGAGCACACAATTTTCTAGAAATTTTTTTGAATATATATTATATCAACATCGACATTCTCTTTAGAATGATCAGATGGTTTTATTAATTGCTTTTTTAAAAATAATAATCCATGACGGTTTAAATTGGGGTATTATTTTTAATAAAACCATGGAGTATAAACTCATAGGAAGGTGATGAAACATGAAGATCTTTTGTGAAAATGGGGAAAAAATACATTAAAGGAAAAGGCCAGAGTAAAAGTTGGATGTAATTATGTAAATGGTTCGGTTTCGTTGGTTATGAAGACAATCTTGCAAGCAACCTATTGTAGCGATTTTGTAGTCCTGCAAACCAAAACCAACCTACCATGCTAATTAACCGAACCGAACCGAACCATTGTGTACTATAGCAGTTTGGTCCAATTCGGTGTGATCCATTCGGGCCTCGAAATTGGGTGCTAATTAATTTCTGAGCATCAAAGCACAAGGGCGTTCGTCCATTTGCCCGGGGCGTACGAATGTGTACGCTTTTCACGGTATTTTTGCCATAATGACGGAGGTGAACATGTCAGAAAACTCCCATCTTCTTTTTTGGTGAGTGGAGAGTCAGTTCATTATAAGTTGTTGCAATAAAGGAGAATGAATTTTGCGCATTTGGAATACGACTTAATGTTTTAAAGGTTGTGCTTTTTTTTTTAACTCGCAAGATAAAGGTTGTGCTTTGACAAAAAAGAGAAAATTGGTTTTTTAATTTACTGGGGTGGAATAAACCGGATTAAAACTTCTTCTTTTTTCCATTGTAGATCTATAATAATCCATCACAAGGTGTCGCGTTTACCAATTTTATTTTTTTGCCCTAATGACGGAGGTGAACACGTCAGAAAACTCCCATCTTCTTTTTTGGTGAGTGGAGAGTCAGTTCATTATAAGTTGTTGCAATAAAGGCGAATGAATTTTGCGCATTTGGAATACGACTTAATGTTTTAAAGGTTGTGCTCTTTTTTTTAACTCGCAAGATAAAGGTTGTGCTTTGACAAAAAAGAGAAAATTGGTTTTTTAATTTACTGGGGTGGAATAAACCGGATTAAAACTTCTTCTTTTTTCCATTGTAGATCTATAATAATCCATCACACCAATTTTATTTTATTTTTATTTTTTTTGCAAAAGCTGGCTAATACACTATGTTTTTTAGCCCTTTTTTTTTTAAAGGTGTCGCGTTTAATAAACAAATCTAAAATTTGAACTTAAGTTCGACTCGATTATTAAATTAGCTGAGTCTCGGCCCGAACCATGAGCACCTCGGTTCATTTGTAGTTTGTACGGGGAAAGTTAAAATACAGTTTGTTGACCACTCCTCTCCAAATTAAGCGAGAATCGCCTTTCTACTGCACTTAACTGATACACAGATCGAGAGCGAGACAGAGAGAGATGGAGGAATCGCAGGAAATTCTCCTAAAGTCACTGGCAAATTCAGGAGTAACGATCCCACCAGGCGTGTCTTCGATCAGAGACCTCACGCCGGCGACGTTGTTCTCAATCTGCTCACAGTCGCTCCGCCTCATTGACGCCGTTGCCGCCTCCTCTCTCCCCGCCTCCCTTCCCGAGTCGATGGCCGACCGCTTCAAGATCTGCACCGACCTCGCCTCTGCCGTCTCCGACATGGGTTTCATCGGAGACATGAGTTTCCACAAGGTACAAATTCAGCCCTCTGTTTGGATTCCGAGCTGAGTCACGTTAAGCGCGTGCGCCTGCATGAACCGAAACGCTCATATGAGCATGAAACGGTCTTTTAAAACCAAAAAAGATTGTTAATTCTGTAACAAAACCACTCATACATATCGTAAAAAGTACTGAAATTCACGAGAGCAAAGATTGAGAGCGCAAGCTCCGAGCTTGAGAGCAGGAGTGGAGGGCCCTACTGAAGGATTACGTGTGACCACGATTCCGAGATATCATGAGTTTCCAGAAGTTATAAATTCGCTATTTAGGTTGCGAGCTAAGTCAAATAATATACGATGTGTAAGTGGGAGCGCTCGCGCAAGTTTGTTTTAAAAATATTCCAAAGTACGAAAATTCTCGAGAGCAGGGATTGAGAGCAAGAGTAGAGGGTACTAAGGATTATGTGTGTCTAAGATTCCGCGATATAATGCGAACCGTAAAAGATATGGGAAATGTCTTGATATCCATGTCTTTGATGTGGACTACCAAACGGCACAAACATAGTGATTGATTATTCTGTTTTTGCTTGTAAATGTAGGTTTTCAAGAAATGGGAAATATAGATTTCTTTAGTTTTATTTTTGCGTGTTTGCACATGTACAGTATTTGCTAGGACATGTAGGTTTTTGTTCAAGGGCGGCTCCAGGATTCCATCCAGCGATGACAAAAACACCTAGTGTTACTGTGAAAAGGCCTGTGCAAAAAATAAGCCCTAACTTGACGAGATATATTATATGCAAACTATAAAATATGTATTTATAGATTTCACTCTTACACAAGAAACTATTATATGCAAACTATAAAATATGTATTTATAGATTTCACTCTTACACAAGAAGCTACTCATTACAACCCTTAATGTCTTACATTATCCCATGACGAGCCTTCATATTTTGAAACCGTTGAATTTAGACTCATTATCAACACCACTAAACATATTCTTACCAAGAAATCGAGGCCTAAACTAAATATAATCAAAGACGTGGGAGTAAAAATCAATTGAATATCTTGTTTGGAGTATTAAATTGATGATCAAATAACTCGCTCAGTAATATACCACGTCACCATGTTATGGAGTACTCATGTGCCTTGGCTTCATCTGATTATTTATTGCGCTTGTGCCTTAGCCAACAATGTGAGAGCGAGAGAGGAGAGAGAGAAGGAGAGTCGCCCCGATTCTTTATTGCGCTTGAACTCCCTGGATTGAAGGTAGAGTCGCCCCTGTTTTTTATAGCAATTATAGTGTTTCTCAGATTGTCTAGGTAAATATTGGATATGGACCTAATCTGCACCAACAGCATAGTAAAGGAAAGCTATACAAGGATTTTTTTTTTTTTTTAACCAAAAGCTATGCAAGGTTTGGCACGTGGAATTTAGGTTTTGATAGCACTATGGTCTGCTTCTGATTACCTGGTTGAAAGAAGTTAATAACATGCTATATTCGACTCCCTCTTTTGGTATGTTAGTCTGTTAATTGTCAGTGTCTGATGTCAATTGTGGGTTATGACTCTGTATGCAACAAGCAGCTGGTAGAACAAGGAGCTCCAAGCTGTGATACACTAGATTGAACCAGAACTAGTAGCGGTCGTTGAGGTAATGTAGGCCAATATTCAAGGGTTTAGAAACTGAGCCATTGAATTATGTTTAGAAGTCTTGGCATCCTGGGAAGTAAGTTTTGGACAATTTGTGTGAGACTAGGTGCGCGTTGCTGTACAAGTTAAAGGAAGAAGGGAAAGTCTATAGAAGCTCATGAGGTTGTGGTCCCATGCATTTTCAGTCCCTGGAATGTGTGGCATTGGATCTATAATCTATTTTTCAAGGGTTATTTTGTGTGAACTTAGTCAGAGGCCCAATTAGTTTTTGGACGCAAACAATTGATTTGGATCTCTCCATTGGTTCTTGTTATTATTTTTCCCTTGCTTTTTTGTATTCTCTTGTTGCTTTTGCTTCCTCTTCTGTTGGATCTGGATATGATTTACTTTTGTAATCTTCTCAAATTACTCTTAGTTACAGAATATATTTGTTGCATACGGCAGTTCCTGTATCCATCTGAAGAGGATTTGTACAAGTTGGTGAGATTCTTAGTGAAGAGGCTGTCTGAATTACCAGAAGGACATGGTGAAGCAGCTGACAAAAGGAATATTTCTACTGGTGAGAATGCTAATGCTCAAAGGACTGATCTGAATTTTGATGGTGCTAGAACAAAATTAGAAGGTCTGAGAATGAATACTGAGATGCCAGAATCTTCTAGTACCTCATCCGCAGATGCCTTTATCAGTGGGTCTCAGAAGACTAGTCTTATTCAACAAGATGTTGGCGATACCGAGGAGGATATGAAAAGTGTACAAGATGAAAATGAGTCAGTGAGAAGACTTGTGAACTCCACAGTTGAAGCATCCGTGAACGAAGAATCTGGTGGTCAAATGGATGATAGCATGTTTTAGAGTTTGAGCAGAAACTAATTGATCTAAGAAAGCAATCATCTGAGGTATATATTTGGGTGGGTCCATGTTATAAAAAAACCATTCACTAGGCCAGCTGCTGAATCAAATGCTACTGATTTACTCTGGAACATATCACATGATTGTGCATTTAGTGATTATTTCTTGTGATTTTGAGCTTACTACAGATAAGACACAAGATTGGGAAATTACGCACTCATGAAAAAATGCTGATGGAGGAAACAAGTTCCAAGGCCCTAGAAGCACAACATCTAGAAGAAGAGCATGAGTTGTTGAAATCAGCCGCACAAATGGCATTTGATGACGAACACACCACTGACTCCTATATTTTGCAGCTCAACGAGCAAGTAGATGCAATAAGGGGTCGCCTTATCGAACTAGAGAGACAACGGTAGGATTTTGTTGTTCTCTTAGCTCTTATTGAAATGTGAACATATTGGACAAGGAAAGGATTAGTCAGTGGTTTCCTGTTCTACTTATGCATGTGCTGTGGTTAATATGTATGAATGCTCTTGAGTAATGCCATCAAGCAGATGCAAATATCAATTTCGTTAAATTGCTTTGCAGGGATATTCTCATAAAGCCTTTGGAAGAGAAAAAGAGAAGCCTCGAGGAGGTTCTATCTGCAACAAAACCCAATGCTGCAGGAAAGCTGAAAAATTGAAAGAGATTGAGCTGGAAATAGAAGCTGTCCTGTCTGAAACTAAAAAGAGGTATGTTACCAACAATAATGTATAATGTGTTATGAATACAAATGTGAGTGCAAGAAAGCTGAAAGCTCTTGCTTCCGTTGCTTTTCCCTGTAGTGTAACGTCAATAGTATCTTCAATTCTAGCCTTTCCTTTTGAGCGAAGTTTCATACACTAGAAGAATAGGTGTCACTCTTGCAGCATAGAAATGGAATTTTGTGGGTGAGCCTTTGAGAATGTAAAGTTTCCCCTTCTTTCATGTAGACCTTGCATGTTGTTCCTTTTCCCTGATATTTGTTGAACTTATTTTCACCTCTATGTGGTCTATTTCTTGTACTACTGAAGAAATCCACTTCAGGTTTATGTTGAATCTATAACGAATTAATGACCTTAATTGCAGGTGACTTCATTCAATTGTTTCTTAGGCAATTAATTTGAAGTTTAATTGTTTCTTAGGCAATTAATTTGAAGTTTAATAGAGTAGTAATGTGTTGGTAAATAGGATAATGAACACTTGAACAAATGTTGGATAGGGTGTACTCAACAAGCTGTTTGTAGGAAGATATAATATACCATTTGTAGGACGATATAATATACCATTTGCTATGTCCTTTACAAGCTGTTTTTTCTGCAACCCCAATCTTCAAACTTTCAAACTATTGCCTTGCAAAGACTGCTGAGTTGTGTATGTATAGAAGGACAAGAGTATTGTGAATTAGGTTTTTAATCTTGACTTGGTTGCTTAAACTATAATTTCTTTATTGGGGTGCCTTGTGTCATAGGGAGGAGGAGCGTTCAAAACTGTCAGCAGATCTTGAGAATCAACCCAAACTGGCATCTAGAAGATCCTATATTCACCGCATCACTGAGATCACAAAGAACAGTAGGAAACAGGACGCAGACATAGACCGGATTTTGAAAGAAACAAGGGAGCTTCAACTAGAGAGTAATTCTATCCAAGAACGCCTACACCGAACCTATGCAGTAGTGGACGAGACCGTTTTCAGGTATTCCATGAAATGGGTCTAAAGTCCCTCTTCTAGCGTATTCTTTACTGCTTTTATGTTCTGTTATTATTTTTGTCTTGTGGGTTGGGTCCGGCGGGTGTTTAGCCTCATTGAAGGTAGCATTTTTAAGTTAAAACGGATTCTTTGCAAATTGTTGTGCGAAGGGGGTAAATATTTTTTTCCCTCTGGGTAGAAGGCAAGACCGTTTCTGTTAACTGCTTTTACCCAATGTAAGCTATATGTTTATGCAGGGAAGCAAAGAGAGACACAGTGGGGCGGCAAGCTTATAGGCTTCTAACCAGCATTCACGAGAGCTTTGAGCAGATCTCTGATAAAACTCTGAGCACAGATAGACTACAAAGAGAGGCAGATGAACATGAAGCCAAACTTTCAGCCTTGGCCCGCCGAAGCTTTAACGTTGACAAACTTAAAGCAGATCTTGATGCCATCAGGAGAGAAAATGAGTTCCTAGAGCAACGCCTTTATACTTTATAAAATCTGTAGCATACTGTCATATCTTAGACCTTATACCTGTAACTGTTGGTCAACTCCCAAGATTTTGATACTTGCCAGCAATAGAGGAGCGATTGATCATGTAAAACTGTATGGTCCTTTGTAACATATTCATTTGGATAGTACAAATTTCTAGCTCAAGGTGATTCTGTTCAAAACTGGGTCCATTTTGGATTTGGTTGCTTGAATTTGGTTTGTTTTGATCTCAAAGAATTGAATGGGATTCGAAGCAGACTAGAGTTTCCAAATTCTTTGCATTCTGCTTTTGTGGGAGAGAGACATAAGTTAGAACCAATTCCATGTTTTAGGTTGTTACTCACATCCAAAATAAAGCAAAAAAGTGTGCTTAAGCACAATTAAGCAGAAGTTTTGAATTCAGAGAATGGAATAGCACAGCCCGAGTAATATAGACGGCGGCGTTAGCCGTTTCTTTGGGTGCACGAGGGGTTTAAACGTCTTTTAGTAAACAAGCCAAAAATCGAGTTCAAGCTCGGCTCATTCGTCACGAGCCAGGGTAATTTACTTAACAAGCCTTATTAAACGAGCTGCGCCTATATAAGCAACACGAGCTCTGGCGAGCCGAACTAATCGAGCCGAGCACGAACTTGAGTTTTAGGCTCGCTTTGGTAAACAAGCTCGGTAAAGCTCAACTTGGCCAAGCCGAGCCACAAGCTCTTCAGGAGCAACTCGGTTCGTTTGCAGCACTAGGTGCACCTACCTACATGACCCTTGGATTTGTATGTAGAAGAGAATAAAATGAATTCTTCCAATTTCTTTTCTACTCTCTTCCAGTTCCTACACAAATGTAAGGCTCCAATGCAGCAATTGAATCTGAATTCAGACTCCCATTAATTATGGTATAGCACGAAACACATACTCAGCATTCCGCATGGGTCGTAGAAAGCAAAAGCAAAATGGCTCAACATGCAAAAAACCAACATGAAATCAACTAGATAAATGATTCAAATTCTTCAACCACTGCATAAGCTTTAATAGATAAATGATAATATAGATGTAATACCAGTTCTACCGATTACGATTACACAGTCGCTGACACCTCTTTCTACCAAAACTTGATAAAGGTGAGACGAAAGATGAAAAAGAAGCGGGAGTCCCACCTATTCTGATCTAGAACTCAATCTGGAAAAACAGCCAAAACAAATTCCAACGGGGTAACATGCAGATTGAACCACCATGAGCGAGAATACCTACACCTATCGGCTATTACTTAAAAGTCTTCAACATCAAATGACTGGAACATTTCTTGTATACTCTTTACGGCATAAACTACTCTAAAATTTTCAAAGGCCGCAATTCATATTTACACTCAGATCATCCTCAATGAACACTTGGATAATGTCTAAGGAACAAAAAGTTGGGATTCCAATTAATTTGCACGCGGAGGCTGTTGATAACTCCTGAAGTCTTCCCACAGTAGCATAAAACTGTCACAAAAGCGGATGACCAGTTGAGGTAGAGGCCATGGTCTGGGTTGGATGATAAATTCCAGCCGGCGGAGGTGGGAAAGCAGCAGGCTGCCCTTGAGGAATGTGGTTGTAGAAAGAATTGGCGTGCAAGATATCTCTGCCAGGTGCAGGAAGCCAGAGAAGCTGCCCTTCACCCTGATTCACACAGAATAAACATCATCAGTCAGATGAATGCAGTCTGATACATAGCCAGAAAGACTATGATAGAACACAGGCTACAATGTAAAAATCAAAATAGAGCAGTTATCTTTCGGCATCACAGTATATCTTGTGTTTAAGAAGTGCTGCTTAGATTTATGCACATAATAAACAAGTTTAGAGAAGACAATACATGATAACCGGACGGAGGTTACAATAAGTTGCAAAAGACAGACACGTAGAATGTTTGACATTACAATCAATATATAAGCAACAATGAAAAGAATTTCAAAAAATTAAATGACACCAAGATTCAGCGACTCCTGCCACTACAGAAGTCACCATACTGTCAATATGTACCACTGGCAAAGGCATGCAGAATGAAAGATGGGGAGAGAGAGAGAGAGAGAGAGAGAGAGAACATAGTAGTATAAAAGCAGCTATATGTATTATTAACACTGCCAAATAAAAAGGCTATTTCTATATCATCTGCCAGATAAAAATGAAGTTCTCAGTCAGTTTTGTTATGAAGATTCGCTCTGTTTGGTTAAGAGTTCTGAGAAGAATATTTTGAGAAATATTTTTGAGAGTGTTTGGATGGGTTTTTGGAAAAAGTAATAATTAGAGAGATGTGTAATAATTAGAGAGAGAGAGAGAGAGTGAAATGAGAATAATGATTGGAGAGAGGGGTATGAGTAGAGAGAGAAATGTGATTAATGATTGGAGAGATGAGAGATGGGGGAAAGAATCTTTTGGAAAAATCTTTTAGAAATCTGGTTCTTCCAAGCAAGCAAGGGGGCAAAATAGCAAAATCAAATTCATCCCGCCTTCACAGAGAGAACAGAATACCGTGAAAATAGAACAGAATACCATGAAGATAAGCTTTCATGATACAACAGTAGGTCAACTAAAACCAATTTTATAGTTCTGAAGCTAGTAGGCTATCAAATAGAGAAAAAACCTGTTGGACAGTTGAGTAAACACCGTTCTCCTTCAACCCAGGTGTTGCAATTTCTTCATTGCCAGCAGAATTTCCAGAAGTCACAGCTGGACTAGGGCTGTATGAATTATAGCCAGATGGAACTCCAAATCCGGGAAGATTTTCAGCATTAACTCCTGGCTTCCCCTGCGGGACGGAGAATTTAGTCCCTGGGACTGCTGGTGGTGATAGAAATATGTTTCCTGTAGACGTCTGCTGGAGGTAACCCACTGGGTCCTAAAAGTTGTTGCGCATTTGGGGCCAAATAAAATGAGGGAAAATAGGGAGCATATGGAAAATAGTAGGGAGCATAAGGCTGCCGGAAAACAGGAAATGGTGGGGGAGACATGGCAATAGAACTCTGTCCAACACCTGCAGGTTGAGTAGCAGTTTGTGTTGCTGCTGATGTAGATGAAACCATCGAATTTCCTTTCTACAATTGAACAAAGGTGTGCACAGATTAGAAAACTCAAATGGCAATAGCATCGGGAAATAAAATTGGAGGTATTGATCTGTTTACTTTAACATCATTTGATATGCAATGAAAAAACTAGAGCATGTGTTGGTTGAAACCAAAACCAAAATTAAGTTTGTTGTTTGTGCATATAGCATCCATTTTTGTTAGGTGGGAACAGTCGGGAGGGAATGGTGGTGCCTATCCAAAGGTTGGAAAAAAAAAAAAAAAAGATTTCCAAGTATGTTTGGGAGTACCCCATAATAGTACAAAACCTCCGTACTGAACGTGTGGCAATTGCATTTCTCAAAAGCTATCCATGACTCCAAAACCTAAAATTGTTTTTGGATGAGTGATTTTAAGCAACAAAATTGTGCTTACTACAGTTGACCATTAACCCAGCATATGATGTTTGCGTTTTTGCTTAGGCAGAAAAATTTCACTCAAAATGGAACATAAGACCAGCCTTCCATTTAAGAGCACCTACTATTTGGAGTAAACTAGAAAAGTACACTGCATCCATTACATTTAATAGAGATGATTGATAGAATAAACTAGAATAGAACTTAAAGTAATAGCATAACAGTGATTTGGTAATAGAACTATAGGTGTAAAGAAAAAAGGAGCTTGTTGATATAAAACAGCAGAAAAACAGTAATAGAAAGGTGGATGGCACAAAAAATCACATGCCTGAGTCTCAGTTCCTTCACATTGTACATGCTGGCTCCCTAGCAAGGGTTGAATGAAAGGAAAGCCATAGTGAGGGCCCATGTGAACAAATGGATACTGAGGTCCTCCTTGAGAAAACATAATATCTTGTTTCGGATGGTCATATAGTGGAGCTGGACCCGATGAAACATTGTCTTTCAGATGTGCCTCACTATTGGGCACATGTGGCAGAGAATGTAGATTATCATGATAATCTCCTTCTCGAGAACTTGAGGATACATTTAGGTTGCTGCAGCCAATCGTTATAATTACAAATGCAAAATCAGAAAGCAACAGATTCACAAAAACAATCACAATGCACCTAAATTCACTGATGGATGAGCAGATATGCGAAAAGCAAACATTATCAAATGTGTGTGTGTGTGTGTGTGTGTGTGTGAGAGAGAGAGAGAGAGAGAGAGACCGTAATGGTCCTCCGGAAGAACATAGCACCAATCTTCAGAAATCCAATGTGCACAACCAAACTTGAAAAGTGTTTTACGACATGAAAATAAATTCAAAATACTTTATATGCGAACAGAAAAAATATCTACAAGTAAAATTTGGAATAAGAAAAAACATCATGAAAAAAAAATGGGACACTAAAAATTGTCCACAGCAATAAAAAAATAACTGTTAACAGAAGAAAACATAAAACTAAGCTCAGAAAGAAGCAAGAGAACGATAAACTTCTTTCAAGTGAAAAAGAAAACAAATACCCACCAAGGCACAAAATAGAACTCAGAGCACAATAGGGCCACATATATCCTAGAGGCTATACTGACCTCAATGAAGTTTCCTTCTCAGCTTTGTCATTACCATTAAGGAATTCAGGGACAGGCAAAGAGCCATTAGAGTCATCAGTGTCATTACCACAGCTCAGACTCTGCTCAAAATCCAGACTTCCAAAAGTCAATCCGTTCTTAATATGTTCAGGGACTTGGACATGATCAGGAAAAATAACAGCCTGGTGATGATGAGAAATATTTAACTTTTCTAACTTCATATCAAGCTTTGAAATTGCATCTTCCGAACCAGACACCTTTTTTTCAGGAAGGGCCTCTGAACCGCCTGCGAAAGTTGCAGCTTCAGATGCAACCACTGTTTGAAAGCATGAGCAAATCAAGATCATTAAAAACACACTTTACACGTATGATGCATTGCGAGAGACGAAAAGATGACAGATTCATCATTGCGAGAGACGAAAAGATGACAGATTCGTCATTGTTGAAAACAAGATAATATAGGATGAAAATTTGTCAAACTAGTGAAGAAATACAGCCAAATACTTTTACTTCATCTAAAATATCACATAGGAAGTTAAAGAATCAAACCAGAAGAGATTGCTCAAGTGGTAAGAAGCATGGAGGCAAGTGTCATACAATCACGAGTCCCTGGAGTGACTCTCCCCAAGAGCAAAAATCACATGGGAAACCCTCCCCACCAGCGAAAACACAAATATATTTTAGGTTTCTGCGCTTTTATGTGATGCACAATAAGCGGAAACAAAGGGCAACATTTAACTGACCATTAAATCAAAGATGCACAATTTTTTTCAGTCTGGATAAAAGGAACAAATGCTGGAGAACACAGCTTATTGTCACAATTACTTGGAAAATATGTGACTGTGATGATGACAAAACAATACCTTCGGAAAGGCCAATCAGTTGGGATGATTGGCTATCTTTGACAGAGACGATTTCCAATGAAGCAGTTGTCAAAGATGATGGTTGAAAATGCTCTAAAGGCTGATTCTTTTCAACAATCGGGCATTCTTTTTGCACTGCATTCATACAGGTCACATCTCCCAAGGTTGCTTGACTACTATTTGCAACAGTATGGGCCGCAATTGATCCGTTCACAGCTGGATAACTTGCATCAGATTTGGAAGCAATCCTTTGGCTACTTACTTTGTGTTCAATTGCACCGCCAACAGGGTTTTGGGAATTGAGAGGTGGCACCACCACAGGATCTGAAGCAGAGAAGTACACATTAAACAGAGTTAAGTTGAGCAAGCAAGGAGATGAGAATGCAGATGTCCCCATCCTTTGTTCAACTCCAATTCTAGCCACAAGAGTGGGAGTGGAGGGGTTTCGTTTGACAGTAAAAGTTTGTAAATAGGCATTGTTCCCATGTACAAGCACCCAAAAACAATATATAACTTTACAAAGATTACAAGAAATACCTGCAGACTGTTGGGGGGCATGTTCGTGGCTGGAAATCCCATTTGGAATATTTGTGGGCCCGCTGACTGAAATGTTTGCAGAACTGCAACATAAAACGTATTCCAAATTGAAGCGCACAGTTTTTGCAATGACATGGGTAATTTACTAATTTGGCTAAATAACTGAAGATGATACAACCAGAAATTCAAGTGGACATGCTTACATTGTGACACTAGAGTTCGTGTTCTTTTCTGTTTTCTTCGGAACTGTCGGAAGGGGGTCCAAACCTCTCTCTATGCGGTTATTGACTCCATTTTCCCTTGGAGCATTCCCATTCCTTCCTCCACCAGCACCTAGTAGAGATAGGCAAAAAAAGGTGCAAATGTACATATTAAGTTATAAGCAAAAACAGAAAAGAGGAAATAATTATTTTGTTATACAGATTACAGAGACAGCAAATACAAGAAATTTTTTCGAAAAAAATCTATAAACTTCTTAAAAACAAGTTCTTAGTTCTCACCCATTAAGCAAATTAAATCAACAGCATCAAATGCAAGATGAACTTTTTTGCTTTGTTCTAATACTTCTCACTAGGATTCCGTATGCATAGCGAAACAGGCTCTACCGAAAACTTTCAATAGAGAGGAAACAAGGCAAACATATTTCTCCTCAACTAATGGTTCATCATCTCCAATAGCCAATAACGAGTCAAACATGAATTTACACCAAATAGCTCTAACAGAGGTCATTGCTTCAACTAGAAGGCTGGATAAGTTAAAGCAATTACCATCAACACAGATCTTGACGTAGCTCAAATTTCTAACCCCAAATTAATCAAGGAAAATAAGTGCAGTGTGCACCTTATCACCTTTTTTTGTTAAGCATATCACCTTTTTTGTTAAGCAGACAAATCTTCATTTGAAAACTAAAATTACTCTACGATAAAGACGCTAATCACAAATTAACCAGTAAATTTTAAGATCTTAGATAAAGAGTGAATCTGACAGAAGTGGGTAATTTGAAGTTTAAATGAAATTGAGCATACCATAAGAATAGTGCCCTCGACCACCCCTAAACCCCCTCTCCTGTGTTCCTGACCTCCACCTGGATTCCTCAGAAATTCTGCTGCTCACATTCTGCATTGAGATAAAACAGAAATTGAAAGACCGGTCAAGCTAGCTAGACCTAAAACGGAGACCAAAAATGTAGATGTATTCTATTTCTTTCTCCAAGTTCGATGATGACTGACAATCGGTATTGCTAAATCATGGCACTGAATAATAAGAATCAACTAGATATACTACATGAGGATACTTCCATGTCAGATAATGTCAAAGTCTTCACAAGTAATTTAGTAATCAACCAATGACTCAAACAGATATGAAAACTAGCAACCAATAGAAGAAAACCTATTAGAGCAGGTATATTAGGAAGCATCAAGAAGCTTAGATAATTTCACTTTAGAGAGCTGATGGACATGTGAGTAAGACTTGTGAAGCAGTGCCAGACGAAAAGCCAATTATGGACACGAGTTACTTATTTGGACCAAAAACTGAACCGCAACCTCTTCGCGCAAAAGGTTTTAATATTCATTGTTCAAGTTGACAATTTTATTTTTTTTTTTTTTTTTTATAAGTAAATAATTATATTAAAGAGAGCATAAAGGGATGCTACCCATATACAAAAGAAAGGCCACCGACAAAAAGGCCCTATACACCATCATGAGAAAATAAAAGATCAAACCAGTCAAAAAATTGGTCAAGAGAAGGATAACAATCTCCTTTGTCCCAACTATACAAGCTATTCACCAAAAAACTTTTGATTCTGAATAAAGGCTTTTCTACTCCTTCAAAACATCTTTGATTTCTCTCTCGCCAAATCATCCACATTACGCAAAGAGGAATCATGGTCCAAACACGCTTCCTCCTCATTCCCACTCTTGTACGTCTCAAAGCAATTAGAAGTTCCATGACATTTCTAGACATACCCCATTGAATACCAAACCAAGACAACACCGAAGTCCATAACTCCCATGCCAAAGGGCAATGAATAAGAGGTGATCAACTGTCTCCGCATTCCTCTTGCACATACACAAGTTGACAATTTTTTATATGCCCTCTATTCCCTAAACACTTCATACATAAAAGGATCCAAGTTATGCTGATGCCTGATAGTGTCCGCCGCTAACCCAAGCGTGGACTTAGCAAGCGGACGTGGTTATTCATATCCAGGTCAATACTAAACAAACAAACAGCAACTATAAACCTCCAAATACTTCACGTTCTACACTGGTAAAGGGAAAAGGAATATCTGCTTGGTCTTTAACATGAAGAAACAGTGCTTGGTAGTCAAGCTCACCATTTTTCTGAGCTCGCGTTTCTTTTTTACCTCCTGGAATGTGTCTGCAAAATGAAGCCAAAAATGGTTATCCTCGAGAATTTTGAGAAACCAAGTTATACAATCAAGTGACAACTAGATAATCCCTATACATCATGAGACCAATTACAACTTCCATAGTGTCGGAGAGTTCAAAGAACAGAATATATTATATAAATGATGGAAACACCAAATTTTGTGGAGATATATAATTCATGTCCCCAAAGAGATATTGAGATAATGCTGCATGGCACAAAAGAAGAATAGTGAAGCGCAAATCCATGTTCTCAAAAGTCACTTGACAAAAGTACAATGCAGCCTACCTGATAGTTGACACATGTAGGCTTCTTAATATTTTAATAACTACAACTAGTAGAAATATTATTTATCAACCTCCAGATTTACAACAGTGTAAAACTATTACACCACGTGGAAGTATCTACAGTCACTACGCACATCAGGATATAAATCATAGTCCCTGCCTCCCTCCCTCCCTCATTTCTTTCCCATAAATTTCCTTGTTATCCATTAATTACTTAATCTACTTCAAGTACTCAGGTTGTTAAGGGGGGCACCTAATACTCCCGGCTTTGATTCCAATATTGCAAGGATTGGATATGAAAGCTGAAGCCCTTTAACGAGGTTTAACAATTCACAACTAAGTATTAACGACTACTTTAACAATTCACAACTCTACATAACATTAGGTTACCTGACAAAACCTTAACAAAAAAAATACACAACCAAAAGGAAGTACAATAGAACATTCAGAAAAATCCAAGCCTATCTTGTGAAAATATAACATCAGGTTCCCTGAGGAACCCTTGAGAGGAAAAATAGACAACCAAAAGGAAGTACAATACTACAATCCGAAAAATCCAAGCTTGTCTTGTGGAAATACAAACATACAGATATCAAACCTTGCCCAACAATCAGTTCTACGAACTACAAAGTCAGCAGCGTCATAAGTAACTGATTGCCAGCTCAGACAAGTATATGTGCATAAATTAATCCCATCATAAGAGTTAACAAATTTTTCTAAAGATTAATGATAAAACACAATGCAGTGTGGTCTCAATACTAATGTTTCAGGATCAACAATGAGCTAACTGAAAATATAGAACCCAAAAATGGAACTGTCCATTCAATTCCAACACAGTGTGGAGTTGACATCTTAAATAGCCAAAAGATAACTTTTAGCCAAACAACGCACCTCTGTACAAAAACAATGAAGACGCTAGCCAAAAAGTTACAGCAGATCATTTGCATAAAGGCCTAGTTTGATTGTAGGACAACAATTAAGGGCTTAGGGATTGAGGCAAATTAGCTTAAGAGTTAAGACTGTACGTTGCACAGGATTGTTAACACGAAAAGCCACTGACCTCCCTATTCTCTCATGTAGTCCTATGTGGTCGCTTAGCTAATAGCCAATACCATCTGCAAGTTGGTAATAGCTAGTCCGCCCTCTAGATCCTCACCCCTTATATCCAACAATCATAATATAATTGACTTTCCTTCATCATATCCTGTCCTAACCTAATCAAACATAGCATAAATAATCATGGTAACACAAAATCCCATCCATTATCGGCTGACCTCACACATCGCTTAGAACTACTCCGGAAATCAACCTTCTCGTATTTTACACTAGTAAGGGGCAGCTCCAAAATTTTAGTTTAGCAGCGACAATACATAAAGAAACTTTTTGTACACGAAGCTCTACATAAAATTAACATAGTTATTTGACCTTGAAAATTTATTGGGCCTAGTTTATTTTGTTTTGTTGAGCTAAAATATCTACTTGTTCACCAATATAGGTAAATTTCATTTACTTTGGCTGCATAGTTTACAATATTAGAGGTAAATTTCATTTACTTTGGCTGCATAGTTTACAATATTAGAGAAAAATAATTATATGAAATAAAATATATACAGTTTTTAAGACCAGAGCCCTCAACATACTAGTACAGCTGCCCCTGCGGAAGACAAAAAACAAAAACTGCCAAACAACAAAAATTACAAGTAATTTTAACCATTACAAGCATGCATACCTTACGATACATACACTTGTACATGAACATAAAACATATGAATAATACCAAGATAGAGCAGCCTCTGAGCGGTTTCGTTAGGATCCATGTTGCATTCTTTGAGCATTACGTATATATCCTCGTCGCTGTGCTTCGCTGCGATCTCCTTAATGTCGCGGATCATTTTCCGAACATTGCTCGGAATCAAAACCCTAGAACCCCCGCCGTTGCTCATATCTTCACAGTACAGGAACCGATAGGTCTACAGAGATTGGCCAGGCAACCCTACGAACTATTTAAACTTACGTACATTCATGTATACATATATGTGTGTGTATTGGACACAAAATCAATGTGAATAGATAGAGGTAAAGGACAACGGAAGAGAATCAAACAACATGGAAGATGGACGGTTTGGGAAGATTTTAGGGTTTGTTTGGGAGCAAAAGGAAAGGAAAGAGACAAACAATGGAGGAGGAGAAGGTACAGAGACGAATAGGGGAAGGCTTGGACAAATACCCCTAAAGAGTGAGAGGACTGCCGATGGGGTATTTTATATAGGTGGCTCACTTTTAGGGTTTATTCATAGCCTTTGCAAACTTCAAGAGGCGGATTTTGAAAAGATTAAACAAAATAAAATAGTACGAGTACAAAATATTTTTCTTGTATGGAAAAACTATCTTGGGGTTTTTTTTTTCCCCACCTCGTCGAGACAAATAATATAATGTACACTATAAACTAGGGGTGATTTGGCTAATTTGAAAAAATTAGTTTTTTGGTTTTTTTTGTTTTGTCCTTAATCAAAAAAAATTACATTTGTTAGTTTTCAGTCGATTTTTTGTGGTTTTTTGGCTTGTCTCGACGAGAGGAATCTAAAAATATAAAATTATTAACCAAACTTAAAGTTTTGACGCAAAACTAACAAATGCAAAAAAATAATAATAATAATATTGAATAAAGACAAAACGAAAAAAATCAAAAAACCAATTTTTTTCAAATTAGCCAAATCACCCTTTAGACACCAATAATACGAGTAATATTTAAGAGAAAACAACCAAAGAAGAAAAAACGTGCCTGAAAAAACGTCAAAGAAGGCCTTAGTACTCCTACATTTTAGACTTTCAATCTGGTAGTTAGTCTTCAATATCATATGACTCGTCATCTTTACTAGACAAAATTGATCATCATACCTGTTTTTATACAATGTAAAGATCCGAGATTCCAAAAAAAAAACACTCTGAATTTAGTTGAGAACTTTATGAAATTACACTTGAGTATGGATTGCGGGTCAATATGAAATACTCTTTAAATTTGGATCTTTGGGTAGCACACAATTAATTGGATGGGTGTACGGTGTGATTATGTAATGTAGTGTATATAAACCAAAGAGGGGAGAGAACAAAATCACTTTCCTATTCCCCCCTTAGTGAGCCGGCCCCATCCCTCTCAATCCTCTTTCAAATTTCTTCAACCCAACTCTCAAATTACTTACACACACTCAAAACCCATTTAGATCCACACTCAAATCATTCATTTACGTGCGTTTTGGAGCTTGGGTTGCATTTTATTCACTGATGCAATTTGGCTAGGTTTTGATTGGACGTTGATTCGCTGAGGTAGGGACTTCTCTCTCCTATCTCTGAGTGTATTTGGGTTTATTTGTTGCATATACTTATGGATTGATCATGTCCTTCTTGAAAATGTTGGAAATCCATAATGTCCTAAAGTTTTGGTTTGGTTTGTTTAATAAATCTTGGCCAAATGTTGATTGATTCCTTGTTTTGTTGAAGTTCCTATCATTTACCATGTATATTTGTTCATCGGTACCATAAAAAAAATCGGAGTTTGAACCTTATTGATGAGCTTTGGGTGGAAAAACCAAGTTTGGGTCGTTCTTGAATCTTGCTCGTATATTGGTCAATCTGATTAGTCTCATATTGATAAGACACGACCTCTTATCGCTAAGAGCCCCTTTGTAAGAACCCGCTCCGGCTAACCTCAAGTTATACAGTAGCTACTCGAAAATCGATTATATTTCAATTCCAATTTTCTCATCACACCGATGTGGGATCCTACTAGCCTCTCACAATCTCCCCCACTTGGGATCGCAGCATCTTTAGTGCGCCCTGTGGGAGCCGAATATCACCATATTGGACCGACAATATATAAGGCCGTATATACTCTGATGGGGGTAACAGATATTTGGGGATCATTACGACCGACGGTATCATATATGTCCGTCAGGGCCGATGGTATCTCAAGGACCCTGTTAGGGCCGAATTAGCGGTATGTCTCCGGATCAAGGCAAGGGCCCGTCGGGTTAAGCGGTGTATGGGTCGGGCGGTTGGAGCCCGACCCAAGAGCTTATCCGATTTTTGGTCAATATGGTTTGTTTAATAAACGTGCCGAGGACATCCTTGTTTTGTTGAAGTTCCTTTACCATGCACATCTGGCACTGTGGGAGAGGCTTCTAGAAGCTTCTAGGTGACCACGTGGCTTCCCGTGATAGGCCGAGTCACGTGACTGCAGACGTGATGGGTGACATCACATGACTTGGAGAGCAAGCACAGGGGTATTTATAAATACCAAGGGATAAACCCTAGAGGGATACACACACAACCTCAGATCGGCTACTCTTTGTACTCTCTCCTTCTATATACTAACTTGATCGTCGGAGTGTCCTTGGGCAAGAGGCCCAAGTGACACTAACCAGTGTTCTCTGGTGCAGGATCAACAAGGATAGAAGGCGGGACTTGTTGAAGGAATCAACTCGACGGAAAATCCCCACTACACGCCCCATGGTCTATCACTTTCACCCACCAATCTATGTGAGACAAGTATCCGTTTAAAGCACGTCAAAGCTTCTTAAGCTCATCTCATGTGGGACCCGTCCAAGCACAACAAACACCTTAAACTCCTCCCTTGTTGGCCCACCCAAACACGTCTCACCATGGGACTTGCCTTTCACTTCTAGTTGGTGCATGCTCTGATACAACCTGTAACGACTCGCTCCAAATGACCTGCTAATTCTTAGCCTAGTCACGTGGCTCAAAAGGTTAACCTCAAGTTAGTAGTTCCTAGAAAATCGATTATTCTTCAATTCCAATTTTCTCATCCCACTGAAGTGCGATTCTAATGGGGTGTCACGGCCTTTTTTTTTTTTTGTAAAATGACCAATTCGATGCTCTCCTGTCGATAAGACCTAGCCTTTTATCGCTAGGAGCCTCATTTGTTTCAAAAAGTGGCCAATCTGATTGCCCTCCTATTGATACGACTTGGTCCCCTGTTGATAGGACTCCTATGATTCATGATCAAATTCTTGAACCACATTTATTTTATCTTGACTTATTTATCTAGGTTATCAATATCATTGTTTAGACGAGTCATGGCGACTTCCTTAGCACTTGATTTATAAATATTTGGTTGACACCTGATGACAATTCTACATTGTTCATTGGACACATGGTAAATGTGTCCAATTAACAACAGGATTGGACATTTGGTAAATGGCAGGATTCATGAAGTTTAATAAGTAAGAGACGAAACATTAGGGTCACTACTCGGTGTGTTGCTGGGAAAGGTTTCACGAGGCCCAAAAGACTCGGGCAAGCATTTCACGAGGCCTGTAAAACTCAGATAGGGGTTCCACGAGGCCCATAAGACTCGAAAGAGGACTACAAAGTTCTTTAGGAATTAAATGGTGATGAATTGAATGAAATGAACTTAGGACTAATAAATGAAGGGACACATACACTTGCGGGACACACCGGGCACCACATAAATGCTCGGGCACCTATGGGAATATTTGGTTCACTCAAGAATATGCTAGACCTTGTTTGTTTCCGTTGATGTCATCTTTTTAATCATCTTGCTTGGCTTCCATGTACTCGTATCATCTCACTTGCATTTAGAAATGGTAGAAGATTTCTCTACTGGGCCAGTGAACTCACCCTAATATTTTCAGGTTATCATCGTGGAGCATGAAGTGGAATGCTTGAAGTGTATGAATGTTTTTGAAAGCTTACCGAGAATGAGTTATTTCATCATCTCATGAAACTTATTCTTTTGAAAGATGATACTGTAACTCTATCCATTTAATCATTTTAGCAATCTAAGTTGTGTAATGACTTAACTTGTACAAAATAATCTCATGCCCCACTTTCTGAGTCTGTCGGTTGTATTGAGCCTTTTTTAAACAAAAAGCCAAAGAGTGAAAGATTATTTCGGAACATGGGGACCATACCAAAAATCTTGCGCCACACCACATCTGGATAGGAGCCTTGTTTCTAATTGCATCCTAGGCAGAACTAACAGTATAAGAACCACTAGAATGAGGAAGTCACCTGATAGAAATCCTCTATGTTAGGATATGGGAGCATAGTAGGGGGAGTAGCAGCAATGATAGTTTGAGTTACACTATTTCTAGGCCTTAGTCATCTCCATTGTCCTAAGTGAATAATGGAGGAAACCTTGGCATTCAAAGATCTGCCCAAATTATACATAACCCTTTCCTTATATGTAGAAAACAAAGGGCCAATGCGGTGCCAATTATTGAGCCAAAGAAAAGTAGGCTCACCATTACCTATTCTGTATTAAGTCAATGGTTGAACAATATGTCTAATACTCAAAATTTTCCTAATGGTCCATGACGCATCAACAGGAACTTCCATGTGCCAAATACTTTGGCATACAAAAAAACTTAAATACGAAATGGTTTACAGTGGTTGAAAGGTGACTTATTGAGAATGGTATGCATAGCGGAACAAGGGAAGCTGCCATCGAAAAATATAACTAGTACTATGTCGGGAAAAGGAGGCAGATAGAGTGCAAATATTGTCTTAAACTTATCATTGGCAAAAGGATTCTAGAGAGGGGGATATGGGCAGTGGGTTCTCTCTCTCTCTCTGCCCCTTGTTTCCCTCTCTCCCTCCCCTCAACCCAGTCTATTCCATCCTCATCCTCTCTCAGTCCTTTGTTGGTTTAGATAATTATATCTTCTATTCTCCTCTTCTACCTCCATAGTTGCCTGGGTCGGCCCATGGGTTTGGAGTGTCCTAGGCCTATTCTAAAAATTGTGCCATAAGAGCACAACACTTAAATAATTTTTCCAGCAACGATTCCAAATGTCGTATAACGCTCACTCGTTGTCTGTAATAATTGTTTTTTTTTTACATATACAAACATAATATAAAAGAATAATATAACATTGATTTTAGACAACAACCCACTAAAGTTTATTTATTTATTTATTTTTTTTTAATTTCATATAAGCTAAAATACAATTGGATAAGAGAGTTTGTTTTAGTTTGGGCCTAAAGGCACCAATGCTCATTACAATTGTTTTAGGCCTTTTTATTTTCCGATTGTGTTGGGTTATAGAAGACTCCTACCCATGCATACAACTGAAAATTATGAGAGTGCCCCTATTTTTTTTTGTTGAGTGGCCTTGAGCCTGGTCTGGCTCTCCTAGTTGTGAGATGGTCAAGACGCTCTCTTTGGAAAGGGCAAATCACATTCTCCCCCTCATTTTTGGACTTTGGCTAAGCGCGAAAAAGGCATAGCGGTGCTAGTCAAGTGGGATACTGCGACGGGAGTAAGACCCAGAGTGGTCATTCATCTACCCGCCTCCAAGAGTCTACGTCCGACATCAACGTTGAGCGGCTTTTTTGTTTTGTTTTATTTTATTTTTTATAGTAGTTTCTTTTGAGACCGGTAGTGTGTATAATCACGCATATGTACTTGTGATTTTTATTTATATATTTAGGGGTGTTTTGGCTTAAGTAGTAAACTTAACTTTTTGCTTTTTTGTACTTTTTGGTGCTTAAAAAACTTGTACTTTAGGATGATCTTTACTGGGGAAAAAAAAAAACCCCTCATTTTTAGGTTAGTTGAGGGGACGAATGAATGGAGTCTTGTTGCAGCAAGCTTTCTTGTACGAATGATGACATGCATGTAGGGAGAATGGAGCAAGTGCATACGATGAGGTAAATAGGCATTTGAGCTTTAGTTAATGTGAGAAAAATCTGAAAAACACCCCTGCACCAGACTATGCAAACCCCAAGGTATTTTTCCTCCAGCTGGCTATGTTTACCTAGGCACTGTACATTTGCTTTCCATTTATTTAATTTATTTTTTCCTTCTCCTCCTCCTCTTTCTCTCATCAAAAGATGTATACTTTTTTTTTATTTTGTTAGGCAAAAAATGTACTTCAAGTATAATATTTTCTGATATTAAATTTATAGAGAGAAAATAATAGTGGAGGGGGGAACCAAAAAGTAGATAGGTAAACCAGAAATTGTACTTTTTTTACAAGGTATTTTGCCTAATGTTGGTGCACTTGCTCAAGAGAGGGAAGAGAGAATGGGTGTGCACCGTGGCACTGGTGACTCTTTAAAGCGAGGACCATCACGAAATAAAAAGAAATACAAGTACTGTAGCAAAAAGTTGGTCATGTGTCGCATGAGATGATGTATCACATCATGTGAGAGTTTTGTTTTAAAACTGTATTGATTTTTATGTTCACATATTTTTGTGTGATGTATTATGAGAGAATGACTTGTCTTGATTTTTGAAAAAAACAAATTGTTGGAAAAAATTAGTCGTTGGGTTAAATCAATTTCTGCCAAATTTTAGAACAACAAATAGACAAAAAAAACAGCACATGATTTATCATAGATTTTTCACAAACTCTAACGAAGATATCACAGTAAAAAGCTAAAGGGACCACTAAGTTCTCCAAAAGATTTTAGCAACTCATTTGCTAAAATCAACCATGATTTTAGCAAATGAGTTGAGTTGCTAAAATCATGGAAATTTCAAATCACAAAATTAAGTGGTTCCGTTTATCGTTTTTCGATTTTTTTGGCACCAAATTAAAGTACTCCTCGTGTACTTTAATTCGGTGTAAAAATTTCAAAAAACGATACACGGAAACACTTAATTTTTTTATTTGAAATACCATGATTTTAGCACCTGCTGAACTCATTTGCTAAAATCACCATGATTTTAGCAATTGGGTTGCTAAAATCATTTGGAGAACTATGCCTAAATATAAAATCCTAAAAATTAACGTTCGTGTTCTCGGTGCTTTTCAAAGCTTCTCCAACCAAGTATGTAGGAGTATTCTCTAATTTTTATTTGATGGATGGAACTAAAATCTTATACCAATAAAAATAGCATCCAGATATTCCTATAGTTAATATTATTTTCAAAAATTCTCTCAGTTTATTTTTTACTTTAAAAACAAATACTATTTTCATATCTCTTTGGAAATTTAAAACGCAATCCATTTATTAGTCATTCTGATAAATAACACCATTACTTATTTATTAGCAGGGGAGTTGATAACAATTGACAAAAAAATAGTACTAACTTGATTAGCAAGTAGGGCTGCAACAGCAGGAATAACTCACGGCTCGACTTGACTCGTCTAATAATTGTGTCGAGTTTGAATTTCAAGTTCATGTGACAAAACAAGTCGAGGTTAATACTCTAAACCATAACTTGGGTTAAGAAAGCTCAACTCGTTTCTACAAGCTCGACTAGTCTGTAAATGCTCTCTCATTAAATGAATCGAGCTACTCAGCTGAGGGATCGGCTCGTCTAAGCTCATTTACTTAGAGGCCGTTTGGCCGCCTCTTTATCAACTTATTGATTTCTCCTTTTTGCATTCTGGGTGTTTGGCAGCAACACCCAGAAACTACTTCTCCAAAAATCGTTTTTCCATTTTTTCATTTAGAAGCCAGAAATCAAAAAGAGCTTTGGAGCTCCTTTTTGATTTCTACTTCTCATTTTTCCTTTCCAAAACATATTCTGCACATTTCTCCCAAACACTCCTCTCACATCCAAAACTCATTCTGACCAAAAGCCAAAAAACCAAAAAGTCAAAAATCAAAAGCTAAAAAGTAGGCTCCCAAACACCACCTTAGTAGATTGAATTTTCACTAAAGTATTTTTTGTATTTTTGAACTAATAAATTATCAAATCAATAAACCATTCAAGAATACTCACCCATACAAAACACAAATCACATAGAACGCCGTTCCGTAGTCTGCCAGTCCAACCGAACTCAGTCAGTCTCTCTCTCTCTCTCTCTCTCTCTCTCTCTCTCTGTGTCACTGTGAACTCCATCCTCAATCGCTGAACAACAATGGCCGGCAACATCCGTTACGAGATCGGCCAAAACGCCTACATAAAGCTGATCCTCCACGCTCTAAACCACAGGACATCCGCCGTCAACGGCCTCCTCCTCGGCCGCCTCTCCGGCAACACCGACTCCAACCCTGTCGTAGAAATCACCGAATCCGTCCCCCTATTCCACTCCCAGATCGGCCTCCTGCCTCCTCTCGAGATCGCCCTAATTCAGGTTTCTCTCTTCTCTCTTTCTCTATGTACTTAAATCAGTTTTGGATCTCACTTCCTCCGTCCCAATTTGATTGCCCCTATGAAAAATCGTGCAATTTCCTGATTGAAAAATAAAGTTATTTCATGCTTTAGAGCATCTCCGGCCCTTGCCTTTTTAATTGGCTCGAAATTTGGTTCCGAGAGTACAAGACCTCTAATAGCAAATCGAGTTTTACCCAATTTTTTTACCAGATCAAGGGACACTCAAATTTTACTCAAGATATACACTTAAAAAAATTCAAGAGATTTAGAGGTCCAAAGCAAACGATCAACATTAGGCTCTCTACATCCAAGAGTCCTTTTTAAAAAATTAAAAAATTACAGAATTCAAACTAAAAGGATACAAGTACTATAAATAATAAACACAAAAAGAGTATAAAGGTTTTCATTTCTGAAGAAATACGAAAGTATTCTCTTATTTTAACTATGATTTGTGTGAAAAATTAATAAAACGTGTTAGCTCGCTCTATTTGTTTTTAATTGTCCGCCATTGGGATAAATTTTTTTAATCAAATTTAAAAGAACTTCTCACTTATACATTATTGTTGTTTTTGTTAAATGCAAAATGTCTTACAAAATAATTGAGTAAAATAATTTTCATAATATCGTAGATTGGGAAGGAAAAAACAAAAAGTCTAGAGCCACAGTCAAATGCACATACATTGATGCAACACACACATAAATCTATGGGGCTCACCTACAACACCGCCAATTTATGGTCCCATTTATTTATGAGAGTATTTTTTATATTTGAGTATGGTTTTAGACTTCTTAGGAAAGAAATGGAGTAGAGAAAAAAGGGAAGAACGGCCTGTTGATAACAAGAAAAAAGGATAAAAATAGAAGCCAAAAAGTCAAAACAAGTTGCAAAAGTCACAGGATGCCGCTGGGAATCGAACGCTACTCATCCAGAAGATGGACATCACGCGTATGCCATCAGACCAAGCATATGGCTTGTACAATAGATGGAAACCTTTTTATATTTATATATAATTTACGATTTATTATTATTATTATTTTTGGATTGCCCTAGCCTGGGGGGTTGCCCATGCCCGTGGGCTTGCGGGGCTTACCCCTGGGCCGGCTCTGCTCAAGACTTGTTACGACTATGCCATTAATGAAGCTTTTTACACAAATTTGTGCTTAAATTTGAGTTATTCCACTGGACTGGTTCATACCAAAATGAAGCTTTTACCCGAATTTGAGCATCAAAAATTGAATATGGGTTGGAGATGCTCTTAGTTTTTTGATTTTTTTTTTTACACTAAATTAGTAAATTTCGATCAATTCTCTAAGAGTGTGTAAAGAAATTTAAAGAATTATTTGTAATTTTGTGTTTTGAAAACTTCGGACAAGGTGGTAGTATTTTTCGTTTTCAATGGATTTTGTTTCTGGATGATTTGAGCAGATCGAGGAGTTTTATAGAGCTCAAGGTTTGGAGATAGTTGGTTATTTCCACGCAAATGAGAGGTTCGATGATGTTGAGCTAGGTAATGTTGCTAGGAACATCGGCGATCACATACATCGGTACTTCCCTCAAGCGGCTTTGCTTTTGGTAGGTTTTCTATTGAAAGATAATTCTATGCTTTAACTGTTGCGTAATTATCTGCTAGCATTGTTCCCATCCTATGCATGAGAAGATATAAATCTATTGTTATGAATTAAAATCTGAAACACAAATAATCTGCATTGTGTGAAATGTAGGATAAACAAAGCAAACAAACAAAAACTAAAAAATGTGCTTTTTATTCATCTTCTTTACATAATAAAGCCCAGCTATCCACTTCCCAAGATCTCTCTCTCCTTTTGAAAAATAAATAATCCAAAATTTTGCTATTTAGGAATTAGGATTGGGTACTTGGAGGCTTTTTAGCCTAACTATATTTGTATACAGTATTGATGGATGGATAGATTGATATTTGTTTATTAACTATTCTTTGTACCTCGATTGTGTGAATTTCAGTTAGATAACAATAAACTTGAGGCTTTATCCAAGGGGAAGGATAGGAGCCCTGTGGTGCAGGTGAGTTTTACTCGTCCACTGTTCATATTTTCACAAGGTATGCGGCCGAGTTTTTAGTTTTGGTTTGCGGGGATAGGACTTGTAGGTGCAGCGGTGCCATTATATTTTAGTAGCTCGTTTTTTATTATCTTCTCTTTGTCCATTGTTCAAATTGTTGATTGATGGTGAGTTTGTAGAAGCTCTCGGTGATAAGTGAAATACCCATGTCATTGAAGACATGGGAAATTTTGGACTGGTAGAAGTATAAACTGATCTTGGGTACTGTGTGGTGTATACCATGATTGGTGTTTCCTCTTGGAAACTTCAAGTTGCAAGTTAAATAGGTGATTACATATAGCTATCTGAATCTTCAATGGTTTTCAACTTTTCATAGATAACAGTGTGTGATTTGGATTTGCTCCCCACCATTTCGCTCCCAGAGGATGTGAAAAACACTTATACACATAATTTGCTAGACCTACCCATAATTTATTGTGGATCATTATATTGCTGGGTTTTTAAACCTGGAGATTGCTGTGTCGTGTTTCGACTCCCTATTCCATGCAAACGCAGCAATGTGAATCTTATGGCTTTTGTGTCATCTCAATTCTCAACTTATCCTCGCTCATCTGTTTGGAGCTTGTTACTGAAAATCCATTACGATGTTTCCCATATGTTTGACAACTATACAAGTATTTGGTGTTTTGCATTGTAGTCTCGGTTTGTTCCTGAGAATCCATTACGATGTTTCCCATATGTTTGACAACTCTACAAGTACTTGGTCTTTTTCATTGTACTCTCGGTTGTCCTTGCAGCAAATTTTCTGCTTGGCAGACCATTTTGGCTGGCATCCCTGGTTGACTTGTTTACATTTGAAAGCTGCTGTATCTTTGCAGTCATTAATTTTATTGTCATTTTTACTGCACTGATTTCCAAAGAAGATTTGTTATTGATTAGCTCTTCATCAATTAGTTTTACACAAGAGATTCATCTAAGAGTTGGAAGCAAGTGGGATCAGATGGAAGCAGCCGATTGACCATCAAGGAGCCAGCAGCAAATGTAGTTCTCTTGGACTATATTTCATCTCAGAAATGGCAGGATATCGTTGATTTTGATGACCACCTAGATGACATTAGCAAGTAAGAGCATGAGTTGATTTCCATAAGCTTCTGTGATTGGCAGCAATCTATTTATTCGACTTTGGCATAATTAAGGTTTCATTTCGTTTCTATTTGCAGGGACTGGCTGAACCCAGAACTCTTCAAGTAATCATGAGCATCGGGAACAAAGTGTAGTTGTTCGTCACTGATTACTCTCTGTAGTTTCTTCTGCTTGAATTTTGGCTGACCAGAGCCCTTAAATAGAGTAAGATGTGACAGAGCTGAGAGTTTCTTGGGGAATTTTGTGGATGTACGAACTGAATATTTATCATCTACTGTTATAGTCTAAAGATTCTTCATGAATAAACGTTGTCTTTGCGTTTATGAATGCTTTAGTTGAAGTTTTCGGTCTTTGTTACAGTATTAAAGATCCTTTTTGATTGGATAAGTATTGGACTCTGTGTGTGTGTGTGTGTGTGTGTGTGTGTAGTTGTGCGCGCGCGCGTGTGTTTTCAATAATGTTGATTATGGTCACAAGTTTTATGCTCTCCTGCATTGTGGCATGGTTATGTAACCAGTAATCAGCGTCTCTGTAAATGTGGGGGTAAGATTGTCCAGTTGCTACCTATCTCATACCCTGCTTTGGGTGTGATCCTTTATTGGCTTTTCATAGCAGAAAATAGCTGAAAAAATTGTTACCTCCCCAAGTTAGGCCAGCTTTTTGAAAGGTTTGATTGTATTTAGGTGGCAGAGATGGTTGTTTTTTGGTTATCATAGCAAGCTGTAGTTGGCCACCACCAGAGAGTTGGATCCATGTGAGTGTTACGTTCTTTCATACCTTCCCTAATCCGCAAGTCATTTAAGAGTTGCAGGTGAACATAGGGAAGAGTGAGGACACGTTGATATCCCCTTTTCCGGTTGAAGTAGTTGTTCAATTGCAGCTTTGTCCTGTCCAGCAACAGATATCCGGTACTTTCCGTTACCAGCTCTCTTTAGTGTTCATGATATTTTTAGCTGTTCATTTTGTTCTTCTTGCTTCTTGTGTCTGTGGCCTTACTGGAGGGAAAACGATACTTCCATCACCATATGCAGTTAACAAATTCATGTGTTCCATTGATCAGAGGATGTGTGGCTCTTGCTGGGATGACTGGTAGCGGATTCTTTTGCTACCACGTTATGTTTGCAGCTGAATCATTAAACTCCTCCAGTAACAGTTGAGCAATGTGTTTGATTTTATTGATGGAATATAATTGTAATACATTAGCATTACAAACATGTTATATTATGTTTAAAACTTGACAAATGGGTATGGAGATGGATCAGAATCTTCTATAACTTTGTATATCTCGTGTAACATCATCTTCTTTGTTATCATCAAATACAGAACTCGGATCCTTAAAACAGTAACTGAAACCATCAAAAGAATAAATACAACATATCTACATCCACAGTTTAATTTCCTTTTTTGCTTGGCATATCTACATTCACAGTTTTATTTCATTTTTTCCTTGTCATATCTACATTCACAGTTCTGAAACCCTATTAGAAGCCAACCATTTTCTGCACTAATTAAACTTATCATCATCATCATCTTCATCCCCAGTCTGCCACTATTGTCAGCATCATCATGCTTTGGGATGAACTAGATAATGCACAAGATAGATTATCAGAAAACAGGGCAACCTTCAACTTGTATCCCTGGTGCAGTAGGACACGTGGCGAGAGGGCAGTGGTCGTCCATATCGAGACCCCACCACTCAGGACCAATAATATCCTTCGATTGAAGTGCGAAGAAGATGACTACTCCCATGATCGCGACCCCAGCGTCCAGAGCAGCTGATAAGATGTAGGCGTGCCTTGCCCACCATTGCTTGTGCTTCTTGTAGATATAAACATTAAAGAAAACACCCACAACTCCCCAGGTTATGTAATTCACAGATCTTGCTGGTGGCATTGCCATTGTTGCTCCCAAGAAAACTGGAACGTGGATTTTCTTGATCCATTTCTTTTCTGGGAACTGTCGTGATAGCAGCCATACTGGAACTGGAGCAAGGAATCCAATGAGGAAAAACCAATTCAGCATTGCATAGTTGCCATATTTTGTGAACATGCGGAGGGGACCTACAACTCCCCATATTATGGAAGCATTGTAGAACACTTCATCCGAAGGGCAAGTCCACGGACTCCCATCCGGAAGCAGAGATGTGTCGCAGATGTTTTCGACAGTCGTGAGGAGCCACCACGCTGTGCTGAAGTAGACAGCAGAAGCAACCAGTGTCCCAACTAACTGGTGATCATGAACATATGGTGAGAAAAAAACCCAGAAGTTATCGCAATTTGCTTCCTAATGTCTCTTTGTTATCTGGTATCAATTTGCATTCTACAGAAAATGTGCGAATTGTTTACGTTAAACTCTTTTTGGAATTTTTTCCAAGAGACTGTCTTTGAGAAAAC
The DNA here is from genome assembly GCA_016920895.1 of Vaccinium myrtillus. NCBI lineage: Eukaryota > Viridiplantae > Streptophyta > Magnoliopsida > Ericales > Ericaceae > Vaccinium > Vaccinium myrtillus. Next base: position 1,279,273 of record CM029270.1, read on the forward strand.
ACCGAAAGGATAGGCAAATTTAGGACTGTTATCACACAACAACGAAATGATAAGGAGACAATGAGTTTCTCAAACTTCTTATTGGTTTGTCCAAAAAATTGTTTTGTACTTTCGTCCAAAAAAAGGATGCAAAAAACTTTAACAGAAAATGCAAATGGAGAAAATGGAAAGTTCAGAATGATTGATACCTGTGCTACAAACATGGATCTGGGAGGGACCTTCATGTAGTGACCTAATTTGAAGTCCCCTAGGAAATTGATTGCTTGTACCATGCTAATGTAGCCATAGGTCTTGAAAGCAACATTTGCAAGAGGCCTCCCTGGGTACAGATACCCGATAACCAACTCTGTGATCACGTTTAGCCCTGGTTGCTGCACAATAACGAGAAAATATTCATTTCGGCAGATGGGTAATATATCCATTCTTATTTCTTGGTATTACAGTTGAATATAAGTTTTGTGTGTACGCATGCTTGCATATTCTTGGAGGACAATAATTGGGACTTTATGTGATGGGCAGGATTGTAGTACCTGGTTTGTTGTGGCTGTTATGACTGCAATTGGTAATGTGAAGAACATGGCCATGGCACAAGCCAATAAAACTCCCCACCATGGGAGTTGGAGCTGTCTGCCGAAACCTTCACATGTAAGGAGGGAAAGAGCTAGCATTGTGACCAAGATAATGTGAAACCACCAGTTGGGAACTGATGCGTAGTTCTTCTTCATTATCCTTGTGTGGACATCACCGACCTTCTTTTGGACTGCTTCCTTCGTGTCGCTCCACATTTGGTAAATTGATCTGAAACATGATTTTTGGCATTATGAAAATTATATGAGATGTTAATTTGTTACTAGCTCATCGGAAGCTGTCTATATCACCCTGTTTGGATACTGGCTGGGTGATTTGAACTGAGTTAGTCATTACCGGGAGCAATGTTTGTGATGTGCACCAATGGATAGCACACGCGTGGAGCACCAATTATGGGGCCCGCTTTGGGCCCTGTTATTTGATATGAATTGTCCATTTTTTCCCTCTCATCAAGTATTTCTCAAAAAATCCAGATTGATCGAAGATCAATTCTTTATGTTTTCAGAATGCATTTGTCTTGAAAAAAAGAAAAAGAAAAAAGAAAGAAATCCCCTCCTGAATTTCAACATGAACTCTACCTAATCAACATGATGAAAATACTGAAATGTTCAGAACTTTGATCGAAGAACAGGACCTGGGATGGGCCTGTAATGGGTGCACGTGTGTTTTTACACTTTGTACTCACGAATAACGTTTTTCCCTTTTCTTTCTCCTTTAGCTTTCTGATCAAGAGGGAGGATGCACATATTTCTGCACTTTTGTCGTAAACAATCTAATCTAAAAGGAAATATCAATATTTCCGAAGTACTAATTACTTGTTTCATAGTGCACTTCCTTACCACGCATGTAGTAGTTTCGAGTTTACTGAGGTGATATGCAGCTTCCCGTTCCACTATTGTCTATTGAAAAAACAAGGTTATCCTTTCCTTTCTTCTCTCCTAGTTTGCCGAACGGATGGTAAAAGAGAGGACAGAAGAAACTTACTTTCCATTGAAAAGCACCACGTGTGAAATTGCAGAAGCAAGAGTTGCAAAGCTCAACCCATAGGTGAAGGCGAAGAAGATACTGAGGTAGAGTTTGCTATACCCGTTATAGCTAGGTATATCAAGATCAAAGGTCTCCTCATTCAAAATTCTTGATATGTTGTACTTATGACCAGTGGAGTCGAAAGTTTTGGAGGAAAACAAGGGAAATCTCTTGGCTTCAAAGGAGTTGGTCCAATATGCAATTGGAATCACTATATACGTAAAAATGAAGAACCCAGCAAGGGTGTTCACAATGGAGAAGGCAGGGTAGGCTAAAGGACTGCCCAAGAAGCCGGCGACGGTGGACCAGTCGAAGGCGAAGGAACCTAACCCCAAGCCGTGGAGGCCAGATCCAATCTGTTGGGCGGTGATGGAGTCCTTCCAAATCCAGCAAATGAAGGAGAGAGAGGCTATGGAGGGGAACAAGTAGCTTGGGATTAAGTAGTAGGCAAAGCTTGAGACGAACACCATGAGGAAAAATTGTAGCCTGGTAAGTCCTCCCTTGCCTCTTTTATCTTTCTCGTGTAATGCCCTGCAATGCATTCAAACTGATGTTATTCGAGGGGGAGAGAGTTTTTTTTTTTTTTTTAACAAATTTTCTTTCGTTTTCTGCTTCTGTTTTCGTTGGAAACTGAATAATGAAGTGTTCGAAAACACTTTTCTTAGAAGTTGATTGGTTTTGTGTTTATCTTTTTCTATCTGAAACAGTTTTCGTCTCCGTGTTTTTCTGAAAAGAAAATACAGAAAACGGAAGTGATGCCTACCTGAATAAAGAAACTTGGACCAGGTTTGCAGGCCACCACATATAGGGGGATTCCACTAGATATCTTCTGAACAGCCCAGCCCAGCCATACCCCAACATCTGCATTTCTTGAGTGTGAGAGGGATGTTGAATTCATGTCTTTCTAAGATGTTTGGACTGGACCTTTTAATCAACTGTAACGTATCCAAGCCCTTTGTGGTTAATCAGAGACCAGTATAAACTGTCTATTTTTGGAATTACATGTAAAATTCATCTTCTTTTATAGACAGAAGGTTAAAAAAACTCGAAAATTGTGTGTGCTGGATGAGTACCGCCATGCGGCACCCGTCGGCGCATCCGAGTCGTCCAAGCATGTTTTGGATGGCCCAGATTTAAGGGGTATTGTTGTAATTTTTTGAGGCAAATTATTCCAACAAATCTGGGCCGTCCAAAATATGTTTGGACGGCTCGGATGCGCCGACGGGTACCACCGGCACACAAAACTTTCTTGAGAGTTCGGATCTCCCGTGATTGATTTGGATACTGAGGTGGGTTTTTAACTTCCTTCCAGTACTTCTGGCAAATAAGACAGGATACTAACACTAGATCGTTGTCATCAAGTTATTTACCGAACAAAAAACTTGGATTCAGAGCAAAACAAAATACTTGGATTTTCTTGACTGCAGGAGGAAAACTATGAAGGGCGGTATAGGGACTCCTGTGGTACCTGAGTAGTTTGGGCGAGGAGGAATGCTGCCACGGGATTGAGCTGCCTGCGGTAGAAAGCCTTGACGATGTTAATAATGCCCACAGCATAAACACCACCGGAACCAGCGCTGGCAAATATGGTGATCAGGACATGCTCTTTGAGATTGAAGGGTCCTGGATTCAGAGTAAATGACCATCTTGTCAAGGGGACGTTAAATCGCCTTGTTGGAAGCGTGGCCGCCATCAGCTTCCCCAACGGGAGGGTAATAATCTGCGCTGATACCGATGTTATGCTGAGCTGATTCTCTCGGTAGCCGAAGAACTGGTTCACGAAGGATAGGCTGATGCACGATGCTAGCCCAAGAACCCATGTCCTGAACGTTAGGGTCGGCTCTGTTGGGTCGTCTGTGATCGGCACTGAGCCTCACTTGCTCAATCGGATTGTCGTTTACCTCCTCGTCTCCTGCAATATCTCAAATTAAGTTCACAATGTTGCATGTTTGCAAGCTGTTCAAAATCACAGTATTTTGTAAAGAAGCGTGCATGAGAGAGAGGGGGATCTACCGGTTTCGGCCGTATTGGGGTGAGGAGGGTTGTCTGCCATCTCTCTTCAGCTCTCTCTCTTGGAACAAGAAAGTATGACAAAGGCCCTCAAACGAAAATTGGATACTGCAAACTGTCATGTGTAAGCCTTTTTTTTTTATAAAGAACTATAAATGGACATGCTAGATTGTTGTGTTATTTGTGTGGATCCAATTCATTTTTGTAGCAGCACCAGTAAATTCTGGAGTCAAAATCCAGCTAAATTTAGAAGTATTGTAGGAATCAGAGAATCAGCTACATTCATGCTAATGGACTGGAAGAAGACCGCGATTCAAGATTCTGTGTGTGGCCAAATATAGTTTTATTCTGTTCATTTGAATTTGGTTTGAGTTTTGTGGTATGTTGCGTTGGTTGGTTTTGTCTGTTGACTGCGTAGGCCGGTTTGCGTCATCCAAGCCATCGAAAATATATCTAATGGTCCAGATTTGCTCAAAGTGTAGTACTATCTCCGTCGCCAATTTTTGGTTCCTCGTTTTATTCTAGAGATAAAAAAACTAGTTATAACTTTAAATTGATATTGAATTTTATATTTAATATCGATTTCGTTTGATAGATCTCAATTAGTTCTATAAGACGATGTTTTAGAAATCATGTAAAACAATGTAAATTACGAGATATAATCAATTGAAAATTGTAAGAACTCCCAAACAAGACAAATAAATTGAGACGGAGGGAGTATTATGCAACGTGGCTTCTCCGCACTCGACTTTTGGTGCATTGTGGGGTGCCAGGGGTGGTTGGATACTCCCATGCATCTGTCTTGGATTCAAATCACACTAAATAAAACTAAAACTGTTTTACATTCACCTAGATATGTAGTAGAGCTCTTGAATGCTCTACACTGCATCTCGGGATTGAGTCTCATTCCCCGTCCTTATGTAATATATTAGGAATAACGAATGGAAAAAAAGAAGAAGAAGAAAAGAACATTGTGAACCAATTTTAGCTGGTATTGGGCTATTAAATGGATCAAGAATGTTAAATTCGACTAGTGTTTTGCTCGCTAAATTTTGTTTAGAAGTTGTTTATGGCATAAACAAATCACATTCAAATACTTTTAAAACAACATTCTATTTGTATTGACAACCTTTTAATGTTGTAAAATAAAAAATCAAGATACACTGCTCATCTCATTAATTGACTCAACTGTGTCCTTATTTGAGATCAATTCGATTAATAACTAAATCAAGGTTGAACACACTTTTAGCAGGTACTGCACCTACTAGGGATAAGTTTGGAAAAAATTATTTTGAAAATTTATAGTTTGAAAACAGCTTTCCAGAAAAGGAATTTCAAAATACTCTCTGTGAAAAAAAACTTTTGAAAAATACATTTGTTGAAAATAAAATTTGAAAACAGTTTTTCAAATTTTTTTTTCTAGAAATAAAGTTTGAAATGAAATTTTTGGGCATTTCTTTGGGATACAGAGAGAGAGAGAGAGAGAGAGAGAGAGAGAGAGAGAGAGAGAGAGACACATGTCACATTTTAAAGGAAATTCGATACTCCATCTGTCCAAATTTATTGGTTCATTTTGGGGATTCCAACTTATCAGGGAAACGTCATCATAGCACTTTTCATATTGTTTCTTCTCTCTTTTACTCCTCAAAATATCATCATTGCATGTACTTAGTTTTAAAAAGCAAAGGTAAAAATGTAAATTCACAATTTTTTGCCCATTACTTCGCACCTTGGACAATATTTTAGGACACGAAAAGTGGCAATTGGGACCCAAAATTTGAAACGGAAGGAGTACAACATAAGCATATTTAATGAAACCTAATGTTCAACTCAACAAATCTCCTTGGCAATTTGACAGATTGAGAACGTAGGAGTAGATCTGATTAACGGAAGCAAGAGCATAATTGAGTTTTTAAAAGTTTAGAGTATATTTGACATTAAGGTCAAACTTTAGGGGCATTTGATATTTTCCCAGAAATATACAAAACGAACCAAAAGCCTCTTGGCTTGGTGGCGTCTCTTCCCCCTAAAACCCTAAACCCTAACATCTGGCCCCCCGTTTCTGATTCGACTCCATAGCTCAAATCCCATACACAAATTTGATTCCTCTGCAACAAACAGGGGAGAGAGAGAGAGAGAGAGAGAGAGAGAGAGAGAGAGAGAATGCCTAAGGTACCGATATGGGACTTACCAGACATACCCAAGGGAGAGCTACCACCTCACCTGGAACTCCAAAGAACTCGCGTTCTCTGCAACTCTGATGCTCCTATTCATGTACCACTACTCTCCTTCTCTATCTCGTATACTTCACATCAATCTAAATTCTTGTATTTGTAGCAAATAGCTTGCCAATACACTCTAAAGATTGTGACTTTCAAACTTCAGTACTTGGTTTCTCTTTCCAAGTTGTTTACTTTTTGTCTTTGAATGGTTTGGTTGGAGCCTCGTGCGATTTGGGTTTGTTGTTTTTCGGTCATAGTGGGATTAAAGACAGAGCAACATACAATACTCTGGGTTTGGCAATTGGCATGCTAGTACTTTTTCAAAATTCAAATACTTGCCCAGTTACCAACCCGGTAATGGTCTACAAATAATTTATTAGAGAATGATCTGATTTGACAACTGGTAATAATTTGTGACTTTAAGCAGTCTTCAAGCTGGAAAATTATTGGGTGCTCTTGGGGCATCACCATGTGGTGCCCCAACACTTATCACCACCACACATTTCTCTTCCTTTGATTTTATTGCTTCCCCTTTTGTATTATCTTGTCAGTCAACTTGCCAACACAGTATAAAGATAGTGACTTTCAAGTTTCAAACTTCAGTACTTGGTTTCTCTTTCCAGTTGTTAAACTTTTTGTATCACGGTGTTTGAATTATTTGGTTGGAGCCTCATGCAATTTGTGTGTGTTGTTTTTTGGTCACATTGGGATTAAAGACAGAGAACATACAATACTCTGGTGCTTATGCTTCCATGGGAGTTGATAACAGTGTGAGGTTGGACCAATTCCGGAATAACTTCAGAGTAGAGGTGATTCGACTTAGCGAGGATGATATTGAGTTTGACATGATTGGTATTGATGCTGCTGTTGCTAATGCATTTCGAAGGATTCTCATAGCTGAGGTACATTTTTTTAGAAGGAAAAAAATCACGTTCAATGCTTTGTTGGTGCAATTCCATATTTTTAAGCTAAATTCAGATGTACTCTCTTAATTATTGCGTTGATCAGTCGAATACAAGTTGTGTTTTCATGCTGGACATAGTTAAATAAAAGTTTTGTCTTAATGTGAAATTTGCCTTCTTTTGGTTGTTCCATAGCATTTTTTTTTTTTGTGGTACTTTAAAGCTTTGGAAGGATGATGGAATTTCACTCTATCAGTGTTGGTATCCAATCATTCTGGTTCCTCTTTGGAGATGGCATATGGAACACAGTATCGAGTAAACAAGAAATATCATTTTTTACAAAGCCATAGAATAAACAGAAGTAAGCGTGCAGTTGTTGCAGGACTTAATCTTTCGAAAACTTGTCTGTCCTGATTCCTGCAAATTAGGATCATGATATTTAAGATAGCAGATGACTTGTTTCTAACTGTTGCCAGGTTTTTCTGACAACTTTGCTTGACATGTTAGCTTATAATGCCAAATGTACTATTAAAAATGGTTTGGGATCCTCTTCCCCACTTTACATTAATTGGACTGAGGTTTTGAAATTTCAGAATTCATTATTGATTTCAAGATTAAAATTCTCAGCCACTTGAATTTTCATGTACACACACGCACACGCATGTGCACGCACACGCATGTGCACGCACACACACACGGATACACTTTTGTATGTTGTAGACAGCTGAACACAAATACCTACATATATTGGTTTGTTTTCACTTCTTAGAGTCCTTTGTCACATTTTCCATCTCTGGAAAGCAAACAGTTCTGAGCATTGTTTGTCTCGTGCTGATAGATATACAGAAACTCTGAAAGACATGAAAACATACATTTCTGTGTCTTTATGTGCTCTATCTTGCCTCTTCATTAGCATCTGTTGGTTTTGCTGGTTCCATATAAATACTTGGTGCTAAAGGTGTGATTGCATGCAGGTTCCCACGATGGCCATTGAAAAGGTTCTTATTGCGAACAATACCTCAGTAATCCAAGATGAGGTGCTTGCTCATAGATTGGGTCTCATACCAATCAAGGTTGACCCCAGACTGTTTGAGTCTATGTCAGGTTTTGTTTTATTCCTTTCTAGTAATTTGATGTTTTATTCTTGAGCACCTACCTGGTGTATTATCTCATGTGCTAAATTGGAGAAGTTATTTTGCTTCAATGTTTCAGAAAATGATGAACCCAATGAAAAAAATACCATTGTTTTCAAGCTCCATGTCCGTTGTAAAATTGGTGGCCGACGTCTTACCGGTACTGTTACAGTAATCTATTTGCATTTTCTGGATTGTTTATGTATCAAATATTGACGGTGGTGATGCTTTGAAATATCAGTGAAATCAGATGAGCTGAAATGGCTGCCAAACGGAAGTGAGTTTCCTCTGTCCGCTGAAAATTCAACACAAACATCAACTTCAAACTCAAAACCAAAGACATATACATCATTTCGTTGCAGCCAAAATTCATTGCCAGAATTTTCCAGTGATCCAATTGCACCCAAGCATCCAGACATTATTATTGCTAAACTTGGAGCAGGGCAGGTAATTTGTTCTTCTATTTCATGTTTTTGTTGGTGATGACCCCTACTTTTATACCGGTTTTCTTTTGGCATAAATTTTTGGTCAATGGCTCGGCATAGTAAATGGTGAATTCTACGAGAAACTAAGTTCAGACAGGCCTTGGGTAAATTGTTTCCAAAACATGCTTTTGTATGTAAGAGGTGCACCTAGTTCCATGTAGGATGTCTTTGATATAGGGCTGATTAACTAAGTTACATCCAGGCCTCCAAGGTCATGGTCTTGGCTGTGTGCTAGGAATTTACACATTGAAATGAGTCATGACCCTAGCTCTGCTTAATCATATGTAAGAATGGGTATGCTAAGGTCCTAAGGATGTGGGTCCAATGGTCCGTGATGTACTCCTAAAGAGCTAGTATGCTGTGGCTGTGGATTCGAATAATTTTGTAAGTACTCATCAAGGGTTTGGAATTCATGGCAATGGATTCAAATATTAAGTTCAAGAAATGATCCTAGCTAAGGGTAAATTTTCTCCATATTTATTTGCCAAAAGGATAGTTAGAATCTACGATTAGGTTAGTCAAGTTTTAGAGATTGTACTACGGTACATGATTTGCATTGATTTGTGCCAAGCCGTTTCTGTGAAGACTGAATGTAGTCGTTCAGAACGAAGGCTTATTGAGGATGGGAGCTAGTTAAACTCTTTCATTCGGTGTGCTGTCATTAATAGTTTACATGTGTCTGATGACATTTATCTGGGCTTAGAGTTTAATTGAAAGTAACCTAAAAGTTAGATACATCAATGAGGGTGTTCTAATTTAGATAACACAGACTTGAAATTTATGTTGTTAGTACTAGAATTACACCATGGTAAAAGTGGCCCTTCTTACAGGGCCTTATTGATCTGAACTTATATCCAAGTGCCAACATCCTTTAAAGTCTGGAACTTTCTTAATTAGGGAAAAGAACGGTATAGCTAGATTCTTTTAATTTAGTGATCTCATGTAATGTTTTTAAACTTAGCTCTCTTTTATAGGAAATTGAGCTGGAAGCACATGCTGTTAAAGGCATGGGTAAAACACATGCAAAGTGGTCCCCTGTGGCCACTGCTGGGTATAGGTTGCTCCCCGAGGTAATTGACATTGTAATTTTTTTAGCTTCCTCTGATTATGTCTCAAGATGCAATGCAGGTTGTTGAGAATTTAAATTTATTCTGTAAAAAGGTTGTATTGCTGCAAGAAGTTGAAGGAGAGATGGCTGAAAAGCTTGTAGAGAAATGTCCTGTCAACGTATTTGACATTGAAGATGTTGGTAATGGTAAAGTGATATTATTTCTCTCTGGTTTATTTTCTAGACACTTGCGTTCTAAGAAGCTGATGCCCCCATCCAAATTCTTTTTGTCCCTTTTCTCTCTCCTCCCTATCTCAATTCCTAAGATGAAATGTGTTAAAACATATTCTAGAAAATCAGCTTCTTATGATAAGCTTATTACATTATCAAGTTATCCTTAATAATGGTCTGGTTGCTGACCAGGTAAGAAGAGGGCAACTGTGACTCGGCCACGAGCTTGTACGCTCTGTAGAGAATGCATCCGAGAGGAGGGATGGGACAAGTATGTGGCACTACGTCGCGTGAAAGATCATTTCATCTGTAAGTAATCGAGTTTGTGTGCATTGTTTTGAGATAGACATGCTATCTTTGAAGATATTAAGTGGTGATATCCTATAGAGGTCATTGTTCCTATTCACAATTGGAATGAATACATGCTTCTTTTGGTGGCTTATCTCATACCTGCACGAGAGCCTAAATTACCAAACGACAGTCTAATTAATCGAATAACTTCATTTTGTAGCCTTAGAAAGCCTAATTCCTGACTTTTAGCTGCATCGGTTTACATCGAGTTTGAAGCCCTATTTGTATGCTTATGAGCTATGAGCTCAGCCTTTATTTCCTTTATCCTCCCCTCCCCCTCCTCTCTTCGTGGTATTTCCTGCTCTCTCCGTGTCTCTCTGTGATTATAGCCAGTACTTTGGAGCAATAAAGTATTTATCATAGTAGAGGAGGAAAAGTTTCTGTGGTGGTTCTGATTGTCACTATTTCCTGACTTATGATTGCGAGAATAGTCCATCTGGAAATTGAGTTGAGGGCATTGAATTTCTATGCCATAGTACTGCAAACTAGTCGGTCTTAACATGCTTCCAAGTTTCCAACTGTAGCTCTTGCAGCACAGCAGATGAAATTAATCGCTTACACCTTTAGGGCTTCTACAAATTCATGACCGATCAGGACATAGATTTCCCCTCAATAAACATATGTCATCGAAAGGATCTCAGAGAAGTTGGAAAAAATAGTAATTCTACTATTTTAAACTGCCAATCACGGTGGTTCAACAAGATTTGAATGGAATATTCAATACCACACTATGATACCAAAGTGCATTAGGTAGATTAGAATCAAGAAAGGAGGAATTTGTGGCAGTAAATAGAAATGAGAATATTTTTTTCCCTTCTCTGAAAGGTGAAAAGATTCATGCGAAAGGATGGTAGAATTAAGTGGATGAAACTGGTTTTACACCTGAAAGGGCAACGAATGTTATTCTCCAGAAGAAGACCACGCAGACTTGAATATCCAACGAGGTGGTTGCCACGGCTGTTTTGTTCTGCACAAATAGCATCCACATGCGGATGTTATCCCAGAGCACTGTAATTGATCAGTCCATGATACTCCATTCATTTGTCTTCCTGTTCTAGGTGAACCATTTCTTGTCACATGCACACAGACAAGGGTAATCCTTATGTTTTATTTGAAGGAAATTTAAGTTAGTGGTATTATCTCCTTATTTCCCCCCTTTTGTTTATTGAGAATTTTAATTTGCTTTCTTCTCTCTTTCCCTGCTCTAGTTACCATTGAGTCAACCGGAGCCTTACCCCCTGAAGCGCTGTTCACTGAAGCTGTGAAGATTTTGGAAGACAAGTGTGAGCGCGTGATAACTGAGCTCTCATGATGTTTCTGAGTTACTATGTTGAATGTAAACATTTTTGGGCTTACGGATTATGATGAGTCCGTTGAAAGGGTTTGCTAATATATGCGATTTTGTCGTTCGGGTTATTGATTCCTTGTTCTTAATTCTAAGTTTCTAACTGAATCTAGTGCAGTTTCATGAGAATGGGCTTGAGCACAAAAATCTGACCTTAAGTTTCTATATATTTCCTGTTTTGTTTCACTGAGGATGAAGAGAGAGATCGCGTATCCTTGTTGACTCTTGTCGAGTGAGACATGGGCAGTAAAGACCACAACACAATTGGGAATTCATGTGTTAAAAGCTGGGGTGATTTTTATGGAAGTGATCATTGGCAAGCATTGGATGTGAAGCAATTTTTGGACTTTTTCATTCCCAGTTCTGGGATCATGTTTTGGCAAGTTGCAGTTTTGTAGCTACTCTCTCTCTCTCTCTCTCCATACGTGTGCACGCAAATAGCTAAGGTTACGGGGTTTCGCGGTCAATGTTACGAATTGTTATGATGCTGGAGTGTAAGAACTGTCATGCTTATGAAAATTAGTGAATGTGTTTTCGACGTTACAGATTATGCTATGAGACTTCTTGGTGAGGACTGAGGAGTTTCGAGGCCTTTGTTGACGTGACATTTTGGAGTGTTGGTTATGAAATATGAACTATAGTGGTGCAGATAGGAAAAGAACGAACGTATCTGTTTGATAACTTTCTTGAGCCTTACCCAATCCATTGTTTGATAACCCAAAATAGGTTCGGACAGATTTGGGGTTGCTGCTGTGCATGGGATGCACAATAGGTGTTGTGCACCATCCAAGCCGTCCATTGCTCGGATGGACGGACTCGATTTAGTTTTTAATCTCATCCTCTCATTTGACAAACATGAAACGGTTAGGATGCAATAATTCAATGTGAAATGCAGGGCTTTGTTGAAAACAAAAGTGGTTTTGATGGTGAGGGGATACCCAATCCTGTGCATCCCATGCACAGAAGCAACCCCATGTTCGGTTCGGACTACTAGTCCAATGGGATTAGCAGTGAGGCCCACAGGGGGGATTCGTAATATCCCTGGGACTTGATTCGTAATCTAATCCCAAGAGGGCTAATCTAAAAAGACGAAGTCGACCTTGGTTAAATAACGTAATGAACAAGTTGCCTCCGGAACAAGGTAGAACAAAATCCATGGAGTCTACAGACTCTACAACACAGGTGGGCAATCAAAACCAAGAAAGGTACAGCAATTCTTTCATTTGACAACCCAACTTATAAAACCATTTTTAATGCAATAACCTTGCAGGGAAAAAATGCCTTTTGGTAATAAATAGTATGACATTTCTAGGTACCAAACTGTGTTTGCCCACCCCCGACCTCGTCCCAAACCTAGATTTTCATGGGATGGTACTGTAAAACAATGAGTGGGATCTATAATTTGTCAAGGAAACTTAAAATTTACTTTGTATAAGTTAATTATGAAGAGAATAAGTTATTAACACCACTAGCAATTTGTCGGTCTTATTCTAGACCATTGTGGTGGTCTGAACCGTTTATCTTGTAGGACTCACAGAGTAGTGTATTCGCGCAAAAAAATCAACTTAATTAGACATCGTTAGGTATCAAAAATTGAATTTTGATTTATAAAACGGATGGCCTGGATTTTGTCAATAGTTTTTAAGTTAAAATGTCAATGACTGTTCGTTTTATAAACCAAAATTTAAATTTTCGATATATCTATCGATGTCCAATCAAACTGATTTTTTTGTGTGAATATACTTCTCTACGGGCCCTACAAAATAAACGGTTTAGATTACTACAATGAACGCACGATGGGACTCACAATAGGTGACGGTATCTCAATTATGAATTAACAAACATGAATCCATATCTGAAATATCAAAATGAATACTAGTTTTTTAAGCAACATCCGAACGGATCGGGGGGAATTTGCTGCTGTGCGCCCCTGGTCATCCGATTGTGTGTTTGGACGGCCTGGATGCATTTGACAATTTTAATTTAATATTGATTTATTTTTATCTGTAAAAAATTAAAGCACATACAGACAATCAAAAACCACAATCGGACGGCCGAGTTTTGACCACTAGGCCGATCCCTTGAGTTTTAACTTAACCAGTTTTACCTTCAAGATTTAACCTTTATTAGTTCTACTTTTTCCCTTTCTTTCACACAATAGAGATTCAAACATGGAGGAGCATAAAATAATAATTAACTTTATGAAACATCGTGGATCCCTCTTCGATGATCAAGCCATTCACATGCAGGTTACTGTTTCAATAGTTCAAGAAAAATAATTAACCTCATGAACTATCTATAAATCACCCTATTAAACCACTTTTGACTTGGAAAAATAATCTGTGCTAAATAAAATAAACAGCCTGGCATGAGAGACCAACATTAGAAAATTGCACCCTGCATTTCTGACTGCAGAGAATCCACATCTAAAGGCAAATTTATGCTGACAATATAGTTGGGCCATGTGCCTTGTATAAAATATCATTGTTGAAAGCAACCCATGTTAATTTGGAGTTTTGACACCACTAACATGGAGAAACCAAGACCATAATAAAGGAAGAAGTTGGCGGTTAGGACTTAATCTCTTAACGTCTCAAGTTCGAAACTTTTTAAAATGTTATCAATTTTTTTGGAGTAAGTTTATGTGAAGCTTTACTCGGACTCTAATTGGATTTTCTTAAGGGTCCTTTGGCAAAAAAAACTTAATCTGGTTTTTGGTTTTTCCTTATTCAAATTATTATTTTTTTGCATATGTTAGTTTTGCGCTAAGATTTTGTGGTTTCTGAATTTATCTCGACGAGACGAATCTAACAAGTATAAATTTATGGTCAAACCAAATATTTTTTGAATAAAGCCAAAAATACTTGGATTAGTTTTGGCTTTATTAATTTTTTTTTGAGTTTTGACCATAATTTTATACTTGTTAGATTCGTCTCGTCGAGATAAATCCAGAGACTAGAAACCACAAAATCTTGACGCAAACTAACAAATGCAGAAAAAATTTGAATAAGGACGAAAAAACCAAAAAACCGGTTTTTGATTTTTTTTGCCAAATCACCCCTAAGCTATGGGACACAGGGTGGCTGCCGTGCGGTGGCTATAACAACTGTTACAAGTTGTCATCCAAGCCGTTCGTTCTTGGATGGACGGCTGGAGATTTCACCTCAAAGACCTTTGCATCCGAACCGATTCGTTGCCGTGCGTGCAAGATGAAATCTGGGTCGTCCATCTGAGCAACGGACGGCTCGGATTATGCACAACAGGTGCTGTGCAGGGGTTGCACAACAGCCACCCCAAATCCTAAGCTATGAGATTGAATTCTCAGAATTAATCGAGATGCGTTTAAATTGATCTAGACAACTGAGTTATAAAAAGTAAACACATAATGGGTAATTTGCCAAATTGTGGAAGCCTCAAATGGGAAATTCCCAAAATGTGTAAGCATGACAGACAGGTTGAGACTAGGTGGCCCATGTGTTGAATCAATCAGACCCTTGTGTTTTGGACAAAAATAATATAGTGAAATAATTGGACATCGAAAGCTCTACTTTAGCTTTGACTCCCATATTTCCTCTTTCCCCTCTCACAATACATGGTAGCCCACAGAGACCCACCTCTCTCAAAGCTTTTTTCTTCCTTTTCCTCTCTCTCTCCACACATTTTAGGAGAGGTGGTCGCTCTCTCTATCTCTCACTACAGTAGTGCCCTTTTCATTACATACATTTGCTAAAGCAAAACCCTAAAGTTCCAATCTTTGCAACTTCAGGTACTATTTTTGGGCTTCTTTTTTCTCATTTATTACATATACTTTTTATGTGGTCCTGCCATTTGCTTTGTGGGTTTTCTGTTCTACGCCCTCTACTTTGGATTTTAGCATATGGGTATTTGTGGGGTTTTAGATCCTATCGTTTGGTAGGGTTTCCATCGGAAGAGGTGGGTCTGTGCTCAAGATCTGTGCTTTTCATTCACCCTTTTTCCTGTCTATCTTTATCAGTTTGTTCTTATCCTTTTGATATGTGGTGTTTGGAAATTACCAAGAGATATTTAGAAACTGCATTTCGCATGTAGGATTTTTGGGGGTTTTTTCTCTCTTGCAATCGGTGATATTATAAAGCTTGACGGTCTCTTGGGTGGGAGAATTTGTTTTTTGCAATTTGAGGTATGTGGGTTGTCATGCTTCTACTTCCATGATGCTTTAGCTCTTCGTTGATATCTTGCTTGGTTTCTTGTTAGTTAACAATCGATCTGGATCTGCATATCTATATCTATTTAGCCTTTTTTTTGTCTACAGGAATTTTTCGTTTTCTGAGATGATGTTTCCTTTCTTTAGTCTCTAGGTTTTCTAGAGCCAAGATGAACTTTTAGATCTACTTGATTCATAATTGATGCTGTCTTGTTCTGGGCTTATGATTCGATTCTTGGAATTTGTGGTTCTGGTAGGGTATCTTTTTCTCTCCTGCCCTATTGTGAGGTGCCTTGTTGTTTAGTTGAATCTTAGAGTCCCGTACTGCTGTACAAGGTACGTTAGGGCATCTTGTATTCTCTTGTGTTGTATGTGGGCGTGTGTGTGTTTTTATTTGTACTGTTTGCGCGGATCGAATAATCTGTTACTGCAGAACAAGAATACTCGTTCAAATCTTGTCTTGGTTCATCATTTATGTCACTTATAGTCTTATATGGAGCTAATTCATTGATGCAAACTCAAAAGTGAGAGTTTCAGCATATTTCGTTATGCAAATTTGTAATGTTCTTCTATTTGTTGGTGTAGATAACTTCTTTTTGTTGGTGGAGTTGGAGATGAGTAAAAGTGACGCGGCTAACGAAGAGAGCCATGTACTAAATCCAGAGGATGACTATTGGGTTTGTTCGTTCTGATTAATTTATCAAGTTTGAGTCGTTTTGAATGGCCTCAAAATCCAGTGTAAGAATGTCTCCCGAAAAACAGAGAAAAACGGCTGGTAATCAAGTAGAAAGAAACTCTTGTAGACCTGCACCTTTGCAGGTTTCAAAGACAAGTACAACAGAGGTTGATACATCAAAAAATGTACCAAGAAGTGTGCGTCAAACTGCCTCCAAGCAGATAGGCAATGAAGCAACAGAGGAAAAGAAATCACTAAATTCTCATCAAAAGGGGTCTTCCAATGACGTGGATCGTAAATTAAATTCAAGTTTATCTTTGGTTGATTCGAAACAAGTATCGACAAACGTAAGTCCTGCAGTCAATGGTTCTAAGGGATCACTTGAGAGTGGAGCTTATCAGGAAAAGAAAGCATCGGATCATGGAATTGTAAAGGATAGCTCAGCGGCTGCCAAAGTCAGTGATGGAACCAATAGCCTTGCAAAGACTAGCGGAAGTGGTAAAAATAGTGATCGAGCCGATTTTGTCGAGAGTGGGAAGAGCAGCTTGTGCAGAGGTAGCACAAGCAGTGATGTAAGTGATGAAAGTACTTGTAGCAGCTTTAGTAGCAGTATTAACAAACCTCACAAGGCAAATGACTCAAGGTGGGAAGCTATCCAAGTCGTTCGAACAAAAGATGGTGGATTAGGTTTGAGCCATTTCAGATTGCTAAAGAGGTTAGGCTGTGGGGATATTGGAAGCGTCTATCTGTCGGAATTGAGTGGCACAAAGAGTTATTTTGCCATGAAGGTTATGGACAAAGCAGCATTAGCGAGCCGTAAGAAGCTGCTTCGCGCTCAGACAGAAAGAGAGATACTGCAGTGTTTGGACCATCCCTTCCTTCCGACATTGTACAGTCATTTTGAGACTGACAAATTCTCATGTTTGGTGATGGAGTTTTGCCCTGGAGGCGACTTGCACACACTTCGGCAGAGGCAGCCAGGAAAGCATTTTTCTGAACAAGCTGTTAAGTATGATTCTTGTCCCTATGGGTTAATTCATTATTGTTAATATCTTCTTCTCTTCGACTCATTATTTGCATGCCCTTGGTAGAATGTTCTCAACCTTTTTTTGTCTGTTTTTAATATTGTCTAGAGATTTGTTGCCATATGATTGTTTTACTATAGTTCCATTGCATATAAAACTGCCTATCAGTTGATCCTGTGGAGTCAAGATTTTAAATTAATCTTCTGGTTTGAATTCTTATGAAGAATTTCAATTGATTAAAGCACAGTATTCTTGGACTACACCTGCAACTCTTGTAGTCTTGAAGTTGTCTCTTGTAAGGTGTGCTCCTAATAAGACTATCTGATGACACATACGAATAAGTAACACTCGTGGGCACTTCTCTTCTTCACAATGCTTGATTACAGCTTGATCTAATTATGTTGCATGAACTGGCCGGATCGAGTTGGGATTGATAGAGATACTGTTTATAGGTATTGGATCAGCGGGTGGGTAAGGTAGGAGGGCGCTGCCGCTTCTTCTTAGAAATGAGGTATTAACAGAAGTGAGAAGAGGGAGGGATTTATCCCATCAGGATTAGTTTAAGGGTGTAGGGTATGAATGGTGTAAGACAAAAGACGGGCATGAAAGGGAAAGGGTGGCCACTTTCTGGTGAACCACCCGTGCTCTCGTGAAGCTAAACTTAGTCAGTTAGTCTACAGTTTCTGCCTTACTATTATAACACGTACTTATTTGTCTAAACATATTTAGTTGGGTTGGGTCAAACAGTTGGAACATCCTCGTACCCAAAATCCCACCAGCAACATGTTGGTAACGAAAAAAAAAAGCATGTGTTTCCAACCCAAAATACTTTGGCTGTGTTTGGTTAGATAGTTTAGTTTAGTTTTGATGATGTCAGCAGGTGTAATGAGTGGAGAGAGATAGAGAGAGAAATGAGGGAAATGATGATGTCATCAAAACTAAAACTAAAACTAAACAGGGAAACGAACAAGGCCTTTGTGGTCCGGATGAAAAAAAAAGTGCACTTGTTTCCAGCCCAAAATTCTTTGTGGTCTAGGTGAACCAGGTTCTTGAACCTAGCAAGAATTCTTCCATTCCTCCACAAAGCCCCCTTCTGTCTGACGAAAATTTCCTCTTGTTATATGATTTCGTCATTTTTTGCTTTCTCTCAGATGAGTTGCAACAAATAAATATTGCATTGGACAAGGAGTCTACCAACAAATATATGAACAGAGGAAAAAACTATGATGCCCCCAAACTACTGCACTCTATCTCTGGAAATCAAAGATAATGGAATCCCCATAAAAGGGGCTATACCAGCCCATGAATGACACAAGGGATTCTATCTCATAAGGAGTCGATGTACTCGTATGTTTACGAAATTCCAATGCATTATGTCCCATCTAATAACCCAAAGAGTGAGAAAGTAACGCAATTCCATGAAGCTTCAGGTGGGAATTGATCCATAGAACCATCAATTTCTTGTTGCATCCAAACTCCTAAAACGGTCCTGACCATTTGGAACAGGAAGCTGGAACAGTACAACAATAAATAACCCACTGAGATAGTCGGTGACTCAGAGTCAAAGCTGAGGGACAAGGTAAATTTAAATGATTCAAGGACTCCTCATTCTTCCTGCCCATACTGTACCATTGAGCATTCTCATTTTTTGCAAAATTTAAAAATTAGTGGTCTAAGAAGCGCAAATGGGTTTCTGAATTTGGTCAACTGAACCCTTTGAAAAGTCGCATAATCTAAGTTGCCGAGTTGTTTCAATGCAGCAACAATATGTTGTATACTCACGATAAAAGGATAGAACAGTTCAATCAGCGATGCCATGTGCATGACCCCATTCTCCAGTAGTACCCACTACCCACCTTTTTACTTCCACTATGACCTGTATGGAAGTCATGCGCACCTCATGTCTCGTATATAACTTTGAAGCTTGGTGGAATCAAGGAAGAGTTGGTTGTCTTTAAATTGGGCGAAATATGAGTAGAAATGGGGAGAATGGTGGAAAGAGTTGTTTGAAATGGAGTAACTCATTATGTGGAGTCTCCCATTAGCTAGTAGTTTAAGTTTTCTTTCTGAAGACCAAAATAGTTATGGAAGAATGAGTGACAGATCTGAACCAATGTTCTTACCCAGCAACATTCATCTTGTATCGCTTCACTTGTATGCTGTGAATATAAGTACTGCTGTTGTTTTTCTTAGCTTTCTGCTCATATTCCACTGTCAACAACCTCACAGCTGTCAATATGCAGGTTTTATGTAGCAGAGATCCTCCTTGCCATGGAATACCTCCATATGCTAGGGATTGTCTACCGCGACCTTAAGCCAGAAAATGTACTTGTGAGGGAAGATGGTCACATAATGCTTTCCGACTTTGACCTCTCTCTCCGCTGTGCTGTCAGCCCGACACTAGTCAAATCCGCATCTGTTGACACTGAACCCTTGCGGAAGAACCCTGTTTATTGTGTCCAACCAGCTTGCATTGAACCCTCTTGTATCCAGCCCTCATGTGTACTTCCAACAACATGTTTCACTCCTCGCTTCTTCTCTAGCAAACCCAAGAAAGACCGGAAACCCAAGACCGAAATCGGAAACCAAGTCACCCCACTGCCCGAGCTCATGGCGGAGCCAACCGGTGCCCGTTCAATGTCATTTGTCGGGACTCACGAGTACTTGGCACCAGAAATCATTAAAGGAGAAGGGCATGGAAGTGCGGTGGATTGGTGGACTTTAGGTATCTTTCTGTACGAATTATTGTTTGGAAAAACACCTTTCAAGGGATCCGGAAATCGAGCCACACTTTTCAATGTTGTGGGTCAGCCATTGCGGTTCCCAGAGTCACCTGTGGTAAGTTTCGCCGCGAGGGATCTGATAAGGGGCTTGCTAGTTAAAGAACCGCAGCATAGGTTGGCGTACAAAAGAGGAGCAACAGAAATTAAACAACACCCTTTCTTTGAAGGTGTGAATTGGGCTTTGATCCGTTGTGCAAGCCCGCCCGAGATCCCAAAGCCTGTTGAGATTGAACGAATTCCAGGCCCAGCTGCATCAACAAGTGAAAAAGCTGCTGTCGTAGCTAATGCTGATCAGAAAAGTTCCGACAATTATCTTGAATTCGATTTCTTCTGAGGTTTTCCAGACCTTGGTTGCTATTTGTTTCTTCCTCAAGGAAATATGTAGAGTTTGCGTTTTAGGGACATCAACCGTGATGATTTCTTTCAGGGTTTTTACATCTACGTTTGGTGTTTTATATGGATGTTTCATGTTGTTATTAAACAGTTCTCAAATGTTTGTTGTATTGCAGAAGCCAAGTATTGATGCTGTCAATCCATAATGTGAAGTCAGTTATTGTTCTTTTTTTAGAACAGAAAATGTGGAATAGGAGTATGTTTTACTACAAGGAACAAATTTCTGTACTTTGTCTCTCCATTTAGTTTCGTAGAGCATTTTTATTGCAGCAGTGTTGCATTGGAATGCATCATTTTAGCATTTGCTATTCTAGTAGAATGAATGTGCTGTTGCCTGCTGGCCCGACGTCAAGGTTAAAATCTCTCGCTTGTGTCTGGTATTTCTTTGGGAGTTTCCCATTGTTTTGTGATCTGGAATTGACCCAGCTAACTGCGACCTTGCAACCTTGCATTATTGCACTAAAGAGAAAGGTGGCTTGAAGAAATTCCTCTCTGGATGGAATTCTTTGTACATAGTTTATGTGGTTAAAAATTGCATGGAAGCTTGCAACTTTCAGTTTTAAACTGCACAAGAAGTTTCCTATGAGGGCTCCCTCACAAAAAAAGTGCGGGAAAACAACTGTGAGCCGTTGGATCGCGTGAAGGGCATAGGATCCAACGGCTCACAACTGTTTTCCCACACTTTTTTTGTGAGGGAGCTCTCACAGGATATGTTCTGTTAAACTGCATATGACAATATTTTTGTCAAATTGAAAAGAGGCATGCTTGCAGTTATACCTCGGCCGTGTCGGTTACACCGTGTTAAAAATGTCCAAACTGGATAACCGAACCGGACCCGAGTTTTAACTGAAGAGAGAGAGAGAGAGAGAGAGAGAGAGAGAGTGTATCCAAACGTCGTCACAACAATCTGATTCTTGGAAGAACATCATGGGTTATTCAAAAATCAAATCCTGCTTGTAAAATGAACTAAACTGCCTACCAATCCGTGTTTGATTAAATAGGATCAAACTGTCATGGAGAAATTGCAGAGAAGGTTGAAAAAAAATGATGGAACGATTTGCGGTGAGCGTGGATCGAACACGCGACCTTCAGATCTTCAGTCTGACGCTCTCCCAACTGAGCTATCCCCGCAGATGCATTCTACAGAACAAACTAAATTATTTAAAGAAAAGCGTGTCTCGAATAAATTACATCCCCATCTGCTGTATTCTTACATAATTATCACTTTCATATTTCTTTTGGTAACACTTATAACTCAAAACTCTTTGGTGAAAACTAGAAGAATGAAATTAAATGTATGCAAATATAAAGGACTCTCCATAAGAATAATAGTAAAGGATCCACGAGTGATCAACTAATGTTCAAGCACTTGAGCCGCTTATTTGATTATGGATTTTGAATGAAAAGCTAGACACTTGGGTCAAACACTTTTGGTCATCCGATCGAGCTGATTTTTTTACGGGAGAAATCGAAAAACTACTTTAGATCAACTAATGTTGAAGTACTTGAGCTTATTTGATCTTGGATTTTGACTGAAAAGCTAGACACTTGGATCAAGCACTTTTGGTCTTCCGATCGAGCTGATTTTTTTACGAGAGTAATCGAAAAAATCTTTTAAAATTACTAAACGATTTGAATCATTTATAGAGGACTCTGAATTAGGCCCCACAAATCCATCGGTACCCCTTGTGTTGGTTTCCATATACCTTGTCAAATGTCAAGAGAATATCTCCATTGCTAGGGACAGGATAATCACTTTATTTGTTGCCACCAGCCAACGTTTGTGGGTGACGTTACACCTTTGTATTATTGAGAAAATATATGTCAACTTGTTCATCTGTCAATACATAATTGTTTGGGACAAAAGATGGTGATGACATTCATGGTGTGAATTTTGTGGTCCTTGTGACTTTCTCTGTCTCTTTTTTTTTGGACCGTGTGCCTTTCTCTATCTCACTATGGGGTGTTCGCGATATTTGTGGGATAAATTTTAGATTCATGTAGAAGCAAATACAGTTGTTTCCCTTAGATGCGAAATTACGATTAAGTTGTCATAAAAACAAGCAGGAATTAAAGCCAATTTTTTTTTAAAAATAAAACTTTTTTTAGATATATTTATAATCTAAAATGGTGATCCGAAAAGCACTCCTCTAACCCAATTTATCTAGAACCAGATTTTATACATTTTCCCATCTTTTAGTAATTCCTATAATCTTAAAATCTCTTGATAAGAAATTTTGACAAACCTTCACAATAGTTTTTTTAAAAGGAAAAATCCTAAAATTTGCTTCTAGAGTGTTTCAAAAAGCTTTGAATGCTTCGAAATTTGCTGCCAACAACAATGTGGACCTATGAGACAATCCCATTAAATTCATGACTCGATTTTCCACAAGCGAAAATAAATATCGAACAATCTTTGTATTATTGAGAAAATATATGTCAACTTGTTCATCTGTCAATACATAATTGTTTGGACAAAAGATGGTGAATGAGGAGAATGGTGTGAATTTTGTGGTCCTTGTGAAAAATGGGTTTTTTTTTTTTGGACTGTGTGCATCTTTATTGTGTTCGTTTTTGTGGGATAAATTTTAGATTCATGTAGAAGCAAATACAGTTGTTTCCCTCATTTTCCATTAGTATTACAGAACAAATAATGAGGCAATATATGCCTAGGAGAATTATAATGAAGGGTGATGTTAATATGTGTCCTTCGGAACGGGGATCTAGAACTTTGATTTTATACATTTTCCCATCTTTTTAGTAATTCCTCGGCCTATAAAAAAAAAAAATTATTTTTTTTTTAACGACGAAAATGCGTTCTGTCTGGGATATATTAGATTGTCAATATCCATCGAGACACCAACCCCGTGTTCGTGTCCTGACAATCCATCGGATATATTATGTGTAAAGCTTGTGGAATTGAGGGGGGAATATTGAAAATTGAAAAATTGCAATGTAAATAGCTTAAACATAGCATTAATTAATTGAGTTTCGGATATATGATTGAGTTTCTCAATGTAAATAGCTTAAGATTTAATTAATTGTCATTAACTAAAGAAATAGTTTCCACTCATTGGGAGATCTAGTTGGATGCACATTTGGGCAAATAATTCTGCATTATTTGAGCATCTTTCTAGTGGGATAAAATGATACACTGTGAGATTTTGACATTTTGCCACTTAATGTGGTGCTTAATATTGTGCTTAAAAATGAGTGAAGTCGAGTGGGAACCTTGCCTTCTTTTGTTCCATTTTTCTCTGAGATAATGGAATACATTCAAAGTCAGTAATACATTTTGCAAAAGTAGAAATGGGCATAAAGAGGGTTGTAAAAAAAATAGTTGAGCATATTCTGAAATTAGTAATAATTTGGACATAAATTTATCTGTCTAGGGAGTTTGCGTTAATTATTTTGCTATTTTACTAACAATAAACAATAGTACAATTCATGATTTGATTGTGTTAAAGTCTAAAGAGATAATTGCGCGAGAGATTTGACCGACCGTGCCGTGATCGCCTCTGGTGATCGCATCCGAGCTGTCCATCTCGGCAATCAACAGTTTGGATTTTTCCATGGAAGGGTAACTCTTCCATTGAAAAATTACCCTTCCATGGAAAAATCTGAGCCATCCAAATTTAGACAGTTCGAATGCGATCACCAAGGAGCGATCACCAGCACCCCTCTTCCGAGAGAAGGTGGGAGACAGAGAGAGAGAGATCCAAATGAAGTTAGGGCCAACCACCACCACAAAATCATGTAAGAAAATAGTGACCTAGTCATCTCAAACACCATGAGTCCACTAAAAAATATCCCAAGGTCATCACAATCTCTAAGCCAGCCAACCGTGCGGCCTTAGTCTGGACGTCTTACTCCACCCTTGTTTGTCCAGAGAGAAACGAAAGGGATGTAACATTGGTGGAATATGCTTGAAAAACAGAAGTCATTAGAATATTATAGCTTAGCATATGAAATTTTGCAGAAACAGTAAATCAGCAGGTATTTGTTTTGATTGGAATTGTGCATGACATGCATTTCTAATTTGGGTCCGTCTTTGGGAAGGACATAGTAAATGAGTCTTTACTTCAATAAGGATATCAACTTTTTCTTTAATGTCAAGAGGACAAATCACCTACACATTCCAAAAATGCCCCCACTAGCCAATGAAAGTGCCTAAACCCCAAAACCTAATGAAAATGTCAAAACCTAAACTCTATGGTACCCTATGAAAGTGCCTAAAACCCTAGAGTACCTTAAGAAAGTGTCTAAACCACTAAAACCCTATAATTGGAAAATGCACCCTAAACCTAAACCTTAGGGTACCATATGAAAGTGCCTAAAACATTAGGGTACCCTATGAAAGTGCCTAAACAACTAAAACCCTATAACTGGAAAGTGCACCCTAAGTGCCTAAACCCTAGGGTACCCTATGAAAGTGCCTAAACCACTAAAACCCTATAATTGGAAAGTGCACCCTAAGTGCCTAAACCCAAAATGCCTAAACCCACTATATCCTACCCCAAAGAGCCTAAACCCCCTAAAATTGAAAAGAGAGCAATTAATTTTGTTCCACCCATTAGACTTGTCCCATGCGTGTGCGCGTGTGAGAGAGAGAGGGAGAGAGAGAGAATGACGGGACAATGGGCTATAGATTGGTAGGTACGGCAAAGTGAAGCAATGACTTGTCCCTTTCAAGGTTACTCGGTCAACAACGGGAAAAGTGTCGGGCCCTTTTATTTTTATTTTTATTTTTATAGCAGTGTATAAAGGACGCCCGTGGAAATGATTCATTAAGGGTATTTTTGTCTAATGTTATCTTTGAGCCCTCAAATATTTCCTATCAATGTATTGGAAACATTAAAATAAGTTAAGCAGGACTAAACACCACTTAAAGCCCCAAACTTGACCTTTAGACCAATTTTCTGTTCTAATTTTATCCTTGTGAAACCAAAAATTTCGTATAGAACAAATGGCGAAAGAGTCAACTCAAAACTATCTTAATACATGAGATATGAAACCGCAGTTCTTGTGGACTCACCGAGTTAAATCTCCTACCGTAGATCCTAAACCCTCAACGGAAGCGGGGGGCCTGTGGTGACTACTGAGTCACCACAGGCTGTGTAGTGGGGTCAAAAGGACACCGTTTTGGTGTCCACTCTAGGCCTTTGCAAAATGTAATTTTGTGGGCCCTAATTTCGGGTCCCACACAAATGATCCGAACCGTTAAATAATTTTCAAATAATTGTTAAGATGATCTCGGAGAAAATCTGGCCCATTGGATATTTTTACGTTACTCATATATTCTTTGATTTTCATTCAGGATCCTACTAGTTTGAAAGAATCTTCAGAAAAAGTTATAAAATTGTGGGCTTGGAAAATTATTGATCTGAACCATAAGAGTCGTAGGGTTCGTTGAGAAGAGTATGTAGTAAAAAAATTATCTTTTTCGGACATCGATAGGTATAAAAAAACTCATATTTTTATGTTTTGATACCTATCGATGTCCAAACGAGATAATTTTTTTACTAGATACTCTTCTCAACGTGCCCTACGACTCATATGGTTCAGATCAATGATTTTCCAAGCTCACAATTTTATAACTTTTCTTGAAGATTCTTTCAAACTGGTAGGGTCCTGAATTCTGAATGAAAATAAAAAAAATAGACGAGTAACGTAAAAATATCCAATGAGCCTGATTTTCTCCGAGATCACCTTAATAATTATTTAAAAATTATTTAACGGTTCGAATCGTTTGTGTGGGACCCGAAAGTGAGCCCCACAAAATTACATTTTGCAAAAGCTTAGAATGGGCACCAAAACGGTGCCGTTTTGACCCCATTACACAGCCTGTGCTGAGTAAGTCACCCCCCCGGCTTCCCGAGCTATATGGGTATGTGAGGTGCCGCGAACATTGACTTTTTGCTAAACACCATAACTAAAATGTATGTGGACAGTACCCAAAGTTGAAGTTGTTCAATCTCTCTCTCTCTCTCTCTCTCTCTCTGGGGAATCAATAATGGTAACCTGGTAGTCCATTCTTTCTGTTTAGTGTTTACACTGCATCTTAGCTACACGTCATGAGAATTTTGTGTCGATGATGACAGACACGTGGCGTTTCCTTAACTCAACAGGTGTGAAATTCCTAATTCGTTATTCATTCGATTGGTAAGCAAATAAAAGAGGTCATTAGAATATAGCTTAGCATATGAAATTTTGTAGAAACAGTAAATCAGCAGGTATTTGTTTTGATTGGAATTGTGCATGACATGCATTTCTAATTTTATCCTCGTGAAACAAAAAATTTCGTATAGAAAAAAGAGCGAAACAATCAACTCAATACTATCTTAATACAGGAGATATGAAACCGCAGTTCTTGTGGACTCGCCGAGTTAAATGTCCTATCGTAGATCCTAAACCCTCAACAAACGAGCTATATGGGTATGTGAGGTGCCGCGAACATTCACTTCCTAAACACCATAATTAAAACTGTATGTGGACTTGGGGGAGGTGCTGTGCACAGCCCTCGGCCGTTGGGATCAAGTTTTGGACGGCTCGGATGCGTTCGACAATTATCCTTTAATTTTGATTTTTTTTAGGGTAAAAAATCAAAACACATCCGAGCCGTCAAAACACGATCCAACGGCCGAGGGGGTGCACAACACCATGCACAGCACGCTGTGCACAGCACCCCCATTTCCAAGTGGAAGTTGTTCAATATCTCTCTCATGGGGAATCCATAATGGTAACCTGACAGGTGTGAAATTCCTAATTCGTTATTCATTTGATTGCTAAGCAAATAAAAGAAATTAAGAAAACAACTACCAACATGAGATTTACGTGGAAATTCCATCTGTGATAACAAACGATCTTAACTTACAATTGAAACACTTCTCAACTGACCAAAGGACTGATTACCCACTCCTCGTTCACCACACCAAGTGTTTGATTGCCAATGTGTTGGATCCTCAAGCTTTCCAAATACCCTTCGGAAATCCATTGAAGGCCAACTCATTGAGGACAAAGATGTATAAATTTCTTGGAGTTGTATACGTTGCTTTATCGATGTGAAAACTTTATATCCAACTCAAAACCAAATGGACAATGAGCAGAGAGATCCCATCGTATATTAAGTGATCACTCATTCCACTCCTAAGCAATGTGAGACTCTAGTTCCTTAACATTCCTCCTCACGTGTAGCCGCGTTTGAGATTTGTCACGTGTGACCACTTTTTGGGTCCTATTATCGTACAACCTTTTCGCTCGTCTGCCATCGTTGGGTGTGAATTGCAATTTTTTTTTTTAAATGTGAGATAAAATGAGCCCCGCTTTTAATACTGTAGCATAGCGATATAATTGACTGCCGAAATCGCAGGAGTCGCTCAAGCAACTTTCAAAGTACTCGAGCACTTTCTGATTAGATACGTTCATTGACTATTATTGCTCAAGCACTTTTCTTGAACTTCTTCCCTTCAACTATTAACACCCAAAATTTACGCCAAACCCACCGAACTACCTCTCCATACAAGAGTCGACAAGTCAATTCCACCTTCCTAGACTAACTTTCTAGACTACGAAAAATCGGAATACGAACAAATATGTGTTTTGATATGGAATTACCAACCAAGATGGAGCTCGGCCTATTTGTTTTAAGAGTAGTTTGTGGTTTAGTTATGTCTAGTCCATGCACATTCAGATTTTGGATATGCATGAATTGGTGCAACGATGCGAACTATAACGTAATGAGTACATAAGATCTTCCGTCTCTTTGAAAATCGTAACGATACAATCAATAAAACGGACCATAACAAAACTATTAAGATACGTTTCTTCGTGCCATTAAAAATAACAACCGAAAAACCATGGGGTTTAGATTATTGGGTCAAGATGATTGAAAGATCAAAAAAGTATTGTTAGGTCAAAGATTGTGTCCTTGCGTGGAAGAAGCCATTGATGAAATTGAAGTCGTGTACTGCCTACGTACCCAGAGAGGGAATCAAATCATCTGTTCCTAAAATCTTCTATTTCTCTGTTTCGGTGCACTTTCGGTCATTGAATTACATGAAAATTTTAAAATAAAGTACAAAAACCGCACCATCTAACGAACCAAAATAATTCGGCACAGAAGCACACAATTTTTGGGGGGCAATACCCACTCGGCACCCAAAATTTTTTCGGTGCGTAGATGGGTGTCTGTTTTGTGAGAGAGAGAGAGAGAAGGCCAAATAACTCACAATGACTACCACCCCAATACGTGGCTTCATTTTAAAACGTCAAAGAATATGACTATGACCCCATTTTTTTTAGTACTTTTTATTTTTTTATGACAAAAGAATGACTATGACCCCATTTTTATTTCTTACTATTTAATTTTTTTATGAGAAAAAATCATGTTGGTTGGAATTTGACACAATACCTAGTTTTATGCTTGTGGCAAACATGTCATGATTCTTAATTCAAAAGAGGAATATGCACAAAGAAAAAGGATCAAAAGAAGAATAATATGATGTGGATTCCATCCGGGATGTTTCAGTTCTAACTGTAATAATAATATTTCCTCACTCAATATCCCATACCAGATTACCAATCTACCAATATTTCGGAACAACTCAGATGTTTGGGTCAATTTACGCATATCTCGACTATGGTTCGGGGGGCCTGTAATGAGTAAATGCAATTATCTTACATGTAAGACAACTCACTATGGGTCCTCCAATTCCCCTCGACTAATTCTGCCATTCAATCTCACTACCTTTCGTTCACTTGCAGAGAGTCCAATTATAGGCTATATGAGGAGCAAATGAGTTGATAGTAGTATTTTGTACTAAAGAGGTTTCACATATGAGAACTTAAAATGGAGCAAATCATACGTCACATTTCATTAGGCTATGTAGCGATAAAAATCGATAACATTTTTTGTTTGAAAGAGAATCAAATATCAAAATACAAAAAAGAAAGCCTATAGAAAAAATAATCAATGCAATACAGTATGTAGAATTTAAGTTGTTTTTTTTTAATTATTTTTTAGAATATTTTTTTATTCTACTTTGTGTCTTATTATTACTTTCTATTGATGAAGTCAAACAAAGCATATGGCAACAGGTACTTGACTTTTCGAAGAATTCAACCTTAAAACTAATTTTCTCCTTTCAGAACAAAAAAAAAAATCCATTGTTTTTTAGTTGAAGGGTCTCAACAGCTAATAAAACCTCATCCTAAATTGCTTTTTCCTTCATATTAATGTACAAAAATCAAACAATCTAAAATCATTACCATACATATTCGAACTCTTCCATACTCAACGCTTGAATTTAATCTATAACCGTTTAGTCAGATCGAATATACGATTTAACGTCTCTAATATACGGTGGTACTTAGCTTTCAGCCTGACATAAATATTTTAAGATTAAATTCTTGATAGATACGCGAAGTAGGCTATGTCTGTATCAATAAAAAATAAAATAATTAATCTCTTGATTTTTTTATTCAATTGTTCATTTTCTGTTTCTGACTTTTTAATAAAACGACTTTGGAAGGCAAGAGTTCCATTTCATGAGGTGGTAGAAATTAACAGTTTTTTTTTTTGCTGAATTGGCACATACCTTTTTTTTTTTTTGCTGAATTGGCACATACCTTTTTGGACTATTTCCCGTTTCTCTCTCCCTCGCTGCGTCTACAAATCTCTCTCCCCCCTCTCCGCAAACTTTTTTGTGGAAGGGAGGTTCTGGAATTTAAATCCTGGGTTTGAACTCACTGGGTATTTCCTGTGAGCTAAAATGGTGATTGTAACGGATGATATGATCAAGCAGTTTCAGACCTTAATGGAACAAAGTCAGCTTCATTTTTCTTGAATTTTCTTTTTTGTTCTTTTGGGTCTACGTTTATCATCAAAACTATTTGGGTGAAAGTTAAGTAAATCTCTGATTGTTCGTTTGCTTTCTTTGTGATTGCAGTCGATGAGCCACTCAAGATTACCTTCAAGGTACCCCAATCCTCTCTATTTCTGTAATATATCGACTGATCTTCTATACACGGCTGAGTAATCTAAATATTTGGTAAATTTAGCTTAGGATTTGAAGTAACACTTGATCTGGGTCTGATCTGTTCTATCAATCTTTAGTTTACTGCATATTGTTTTTTTTGGTTTTACTGAGCAAAAAAAAAAAAAAAAGAAGAAGAAAGTTGCTGTTTCTCGTTCTAGTTCTTTTGTCTTTAATTCGTGGGTTAGACGAATAATTTAATTTCATGTGAAGTTAAATTGACTTACTTCTTCATGATACCTCTGCCTTATTGACTGGAGGGGATTCCTGTTACCAAAAAGGGGAAAAAAATGCTTTTACTACTTTGGTTTCGGTTGCATATGCGAGGATACTTACAAGCATTGCTGCAAAGTTTTTTATGTTTGTAAAAGAGGGTTAGTTCACTGAAGGTGAAAGTATTAAATACTAACTGGTGCATGATCTCCAGAACAGTTTTGAAGGATAATTTACCCACAATTTTGTAATGTTTGTAATTTTTTAAACGAATTAAACCAAGCCTTTTTAATTTGGTGTGGATCTATCTTCAATGCTACCTGAAAGCTGGAAATGAAATCTTTATTAATTCATTGAAATGCCGGACTATTGAGCTTTGTTGTTGTTCACTAGAGTTTTAAAGTGGCAGCTTTACAGCTTAATGGTTTATTCGCTCATTCAGTTGCAAATTTGTCAGTTATATCATATATGATTTCATAACCAGAAAACAACTGATATTTTGTATTGAATTGCAGAATATACATCAAGGATATCCAACTGATACTCTGATGCGGTTTCTCAAAGCAAGGGAAGGGGATGTTTCCAAAGCCCATAAAATGGTTAGAAGGATTTAATTTCACTTGAAAATTCAAGCAAGTGTTGTTTTAGAACTTAATGTGATGATTTGTATCCTTCCTCATTGATTGTGCTAAATATTCCAGCTGCTTGATTGTTTAAACTGGAGGAAGGAAAACAAGATTGATGCTATATTGGCGGTGAGTTTTTATTGTCATCTGAAGGCCATTGAAGTATTACTAACTAATCTTTGAGAGGACAAAGGTGGTGTTCCACTTTTGATGTATAATTTGGTCTTTGCATAATGGAAAATGTTCTGCTTTAGACTGTCGGACTGTCTGTAGTGAGCCCATGTTTGTGTTCTACTATTAGCAAGGGGTATTGAAGTTTTTTGCCCCTTATATGTTGGTCATTCACTCATTCTGATTCTTTAACTTCAATTATTTGAGGAAGTTATGTTGATGAATGTAAAAGTAAAAAATGTAACACCTTCGCTGTGTACTGCATTGATTTAGAACATTAAAAATGGGATTGGTTTTAGAAAATCACGGAAGTTCGCAATGCGACATATCTAATCTTAATTGTTTCCCTATGCAGAAACCAATTGTTCCTACTGAGTTTTACAGAGCAGTGCGTGATTCACAACTAATAGGAATGTCAGGTTACTCAAAAGAGGTACTTGTTTCTGTTTGACAATCATCTCCTTTGGTGGCCAACCATACTGTTCTCCATTCAGATCTGGGATGTTACAAACTGAAGATTTTAAACAAACAATAATTTTTGCCTTAACATCACAATATTTTGCAATTCACTCCATGATTTCTTTATTTGAACTTCTCCAGGGTCTCCCGGTCATAGCAATTGGTGTAGGGCTCAGCACGTTTGACAAAGCATCTGTAAGCATTCTTTTCCCTGCTGCTTTGACTAGAAATTTACAGATTTGTTAGATAAATTATAAATTATTTTATGTACTTGTGGACAAACATGGTTGGCTACTTATGTTGACTCGCTGATCCTTAATTAAAACAATTTGCAATTTTCTGAAATACAATTACTTAAGCCATACTGGGGAGGAGGTTTAAGCATTAGGCTGGTTAGGACTTCAAGTACCATTAAAAAATCATTTTCATGAAAATCATATCATATGCTGAACAAGTTTAGTTTAACAATATCCATTATCACTGATGCTGAACTACTGAAGCTAGTATGGAAGAAAGTGTTCCATTTTACAATATTTACATTTGATTCTTCTTATTTCAGATTCACTACTATGTTCAGTCACACATCCAAATGAATGAGTATAGGGATCGCGTATTATTGGTGAGTATTGTGAATGCAGACTTGAAATGGTTAACAATGTGACTTAGTTATAGCTTTTCTTGTGAGCAAATTAGTTTGTTTTTCATTTTAGCCATCTGCAACGAAGAAGTTTGGGCGGCATATTAATAACTGTGTGAAGGTTCTGGATATGACTGGTCTAAAGCTTTCAGCACTTAACCAAATCAAGGTATTGCCTTTTACTTCTTATGCCTATAAGGCTATAACTAAGAGCCAATGTCTCCTCATGTGTACGTTCAATTTCGCTAATCAAATCTCCTGATGTTCCTTTGTACACTTGTATTAAAATTTAAAGCAAATGTTGCATTTTTCTTTAGAGGTTTTTACCAGACAAACGTTTTCTTCCAACTCTTGCGTCAGCTGTGGAAATCGTGATGTCATCTCTTTCCTAGCAGTTTCTCTCCGTTAACCAAATTCTCTCTCCTAGCTTGTTCTTTTGTTCTGTTAACCAAATTTCAAAATAATTCACCTTTACTGCACGATTTAATGATGTTTGGCTGTCCAGTCCTGCTTTTAACTGTTATCATTCTCTCCTGTAAATTATGTCTTTGCATTCTTTTGAGTCAAAATCCCTTTGGTTGACGGTGGAAAGATGCCTTTTACACATCTTGGGAACTAATTCACACTTTTGTGTTTTTGTTTCAGCTACTGAGTGTTATATCTACCATTGATGACTTGAACTATCCTGAGAAGACAACTACGTATTACATCGTTAATGCACCATACGTATTTTCTGCATGCTGGAAGGTTTGTTTTTTTAACCTTCATATTTGACGTATGATGTCCCTTCTTCTCTCTAAATGTTTTTTACTGTGGACAACCTGAAACGTTACCTTTGGCAGGTTGTGAGGCCTCTTCTGCAAGAAAGAACGAGGAATAAAGTTCAGGTGCTGTCGGGTAGTGGGAAAAATGAGTTGTTGAAGGTATGAAAAATTGAAAACTACTAGCTACACTAGCTTTCTTGCCAGTTTTCACTTTTGCACAGTGCACTTTGATTTTTTTGCACTAAAACTGTCGTTTTCTGTGCGCAATGTATGTCTCCTGGGGCATAGGTTACACAGAAGCCCCATATCGTTTGAAGTTGATTTTATATACCTTGATTTTTCAGGTGTTTATTAACTAGTGGTTCATTTCTTCATTTCTAATTCCGGGAGAGAAAACCATTGTGGTTATGCTTGTAACTTTCACCTTTCCACCTTATTCGTCTTTCATTTAGTCTATCATAGATGTCAAATGGTTCTGTTTATGGAAGTACCGGGTTTTGTTTCTTTTGGGTTAGCTAAAATCGGAAATGTGATAAAAAATAGAAAAACTCTCAAGAAAGGATACGTCATTCAGTTTCCAACCTAGATATTGTGGTTGGAATGTTTAAAATTCTGCTTGCCAAGAAATAGCAGACAAGAACCACGTTAATAGAACATAGGCTGATGTTCGTGTAAAATCCTTGGGTTGTTGATGGGGTTTTTTTTTAAAAGCTTATCTGATCCATACAGCAAACTGCGATCTCACTGATCTGTAATATTGTACTACACCCAAAATGAGAGTTCTCCGAGTTTTGTGGTGTAAGCAGACTAGATTTGGCCAATCTACAATTGCTTTCATTATATATATCTGAAGTTTGACATTGTTGATTCGTTCCTTGAATGCAGATAATGGACTATTCATCTCTCCCCCATTTTTGCAAAAGAGAAGGCTCGGGATCTTCTAAAAGCAAAACGACGGACATTTGTTTCTCCCTAGACCATCCCTTCCATCAACAGGTCTACAATTACATCAAACAACAAGCTTTGCTTATGGAGAAACCAATTAGGCAAGGTTCAGTCCATGTGGATTTCCCTGAACCAGACCCAGAAGATGACAACATCGTCGAAACCTTAGAATCTGCGTTTAAGACGATTGAGGATCGGAATGGGCTTTCCAACTCACTACGCGAGCTTAAGATAAACGGCGGTTAAAATGCTCCTGGAAAAATGCGCATTTTTAAAGCTGCACCGGTATGGAGCGATATACTACGGATGATATAATACGTCGAAATAACTGCTTTTGGAAAAAGGTGTTGTTTAGTTTAGGGATGTAATAGCAATGCCTTGCATCAGCTCGATGCATATTTGTATCAAAAGCTAATCCCTTCAGTAGAATTTACCTTACCACCTTGGAGTGGGTAATTGTATTGTACTATGAAAGAAATTACTACTAGGAATCACAACTGAACGTTTATTAGGCTATTAGCAGCTTACACTTGCAGAAGAGCTTTGCTTCTCTCTCTCTCTGGGGTGGATACAACTGATCAACTCATCTCTGACTATAACTTTTCCCAGAAGTAGAAGGATAAACATTTGAACAAAATACAAATTTGTAATTAAACAAGTTGTGGGAGAAAGAGATTTACTCGATAAATTTATGGGAAAATTGCAAAGTGAACCTCTGTCTGCAAGAGAGAACACCCTTAGTGCCTATCGGGCACTGTCGGCTAAGTAGGCACTCCGATGCCTAAGTCAGCCTCAATCGGAGGAGAGGAAAATACAAAGCTCAATAGTGAGTAGTAGCGGTGTACCGCAGTTTAGAACCACCCTTTATATAGAATGACCCGACTTAGGCCTCAAGTAACCTTGTGATACGCACATGCCTTAACCGCTTCTTGAAGTGACGTCATGGATGAGGCATATATGCTGCATGACGGCCACGTGACCTAAGTGAACCACTGATTTGTACGTGGATTATCTGTCTCTACACGGGTCGGACCTCATTCGACCCGGCTCGGCTCCGCCAACAACTATGTTCGGCCCCACGTTTGGCCAACATGCACGTTAGCCCCAGGTTTGGCCAATAAATATGTACGGCCTCGGGTTCGGCCTTGGCCCCAGGCCCAGCCAACATGTCAGATTCGGTCCACTACAACTTCATTTTGCAAAATTCATAGTCTGGATTATCAGTCTGGCCTATTTTAGCTGTACCAAGCACAGTATTAAGAAGCCCAACGTATTAACAAGCCAATCGCCTATTTATAACGAATATCAAACGGAACTGAGGGGGGTGCTGTGCATCCCATGCACAGCAACCTTTTTCAACGATTGTTCACCAAAATTCAAAATATGCAAAAATTAACTTGATTATCTTTAAGTAGGTTATCGGAACACAAATACTTTGAAAACAAATGGAACACAAATTGACACAAACACTGGATAAAAACCACTTTTTCATGTTATTTGTGTTCCGATGAGGCACTAAAAGATATCCGATTAAGTTGATTTTTTGCACACAAGCCAATCGCGCCTATTTATAACGAATATCAAACCATATCAAACATGCCTTAAAAGCCAAAATCCTGAATGTAGGGCATTCAGGGAACTTTACAACAAAAGGGTATTGTTTCCATATGAAAGCTAAGATGCGAGCATATGCTGAGTTGCAGCCAATTTGTATGAACGTCTGTAGGAACAAAATGTGCCGTTGGCACTCAGCCCAGCTGAGGTCTTGTGCCATCCATCGTCCATGCAACAGGCCAGAATTCGTAGGTCCCGTGGACTAATGCCACCGAGACCATCAACAATTTGTACCAAAAAACAAAACAAAACAAAATAATGCATTCTTCAAGGCTTAAACACAACTGTAGAATGAAGTTCTCTACACCAGAAAGCTTATATACATTACAGAATCAACGTTCAGAGATCATACATGCATTAGAAACAACAGAAACCCAACATCTGAACCCATATTCTGAACTCCTTGTCTTATGATGGTTCACAATTTTCCCCATTATAAGTCCTACGAGATCTTTCTGCAGATGTGACAATATGGATCTCTCGTAAACTTGGGGGACAAGTTGTGACTGATCATTCACCTCAATTCTTTGTAGCATCTATAGGCAAAAGCAACTGACAAGGCAGCACCGATAACCGCAAGAGCAGCATATGTATCCTCGCGCTCCCAGCTCTCAATCCATGTTGGCATACTGCACACCCTCCGAGTGCAACTCCCTTTTTTCCCACTATTCTTCCGGGAAATTCGTCTCTTGGTGCTCTTCATTTCAGCTGCCAGCTTTGCTTCCCTCTCGCTGACATCAGAATTATCGGTCTTTTCTGTTACGGAATCATTCTGACAACAAGGGGAGCTTCCATTTGCCAGGCAACAGCCCACTTCTTCAACCTGAGATCCACATACAGCACCGCTAATCTCATTTGCTTGCCTCGCCTCTTTTGTGCTGCTTCCATCATTTATCTCACCATCTAGTTCAAGCCTTAACTCCTGGCATCTCCTCTGGTCTTCTTCTGATAAGCCCATCTGTCCCCTGATGTCAGGATTCAGAAGTTCGTTCAAAAGCTACTACCATGAAACATTTATTTGTAAATCAAATGCACTAGTTTGGTGTGCGTGAGAGGGGCCAATTTTTCTGTTTTGACAAGCAGAGAGAGAGAGGCCTTTTGAATGTACCACAGGATCGTGGGAGAGACAGGGTTATACTACTATTCTCTCTGCGTGTGAGAGACAGACCAATTTTTCATGTTCGTTAAGTAAAGAGAAAGCCTTTTGAAGGCAAAAACAATAAAAAAAACATTAGTTGAGAGACATCTAAAACACCCTCTATCCTGAGGTAGCAGTCTAAGTAGGTCCATGGCGGGGTTCTTACTGAACTACACCTGTTTATTTTTTACTTTCTGATCCACTATACATCGAATTTAGTTAGTTCTCAATAATAACAATAAGATCAATTATACAGATTCTTGCACATCGCCCAAATAATAAAATAAAATAGAAGTATTTGATTCCTACCACTACTCCCTGGGCATCTCATTCTGGCCTGTTCCTATATGGCTAAATCCCATTCATGACAATTAAGTGCCCTACCAATATATTATATTGAGTTACAGTTCCAAAGTTGGATGAAATTGCCACACAAGTGAGAAGCTCAAACCGCTAGGGGCATCACAGGTCTCACAATCCTTGGACCATTCTTCAAGTACAGGAAAAAAAAACGCGAGTGAACAATGTTTAAGATCTTATCTTTCCTGTATAAAAATATGCGCTGCTTATGTAACCTGTGGAAATCCTTCTATGAACAATCATCAAACCTCCAATGCATAACAATAAAAAAGTCGGCTGAATATGTAGCTCGTGGCTTCTCAGAATAGAAAGTTATTCCGAGTTCCTTCTATGAATAATGATTTGTTTTTAATTGTTTTGAGTGCGCGCACACACATACATGACTTGAATATCCCAAAAGTTCAGTTTTATCTTTTGTTCACACTATTAGGGATATATAGCAAGTCATCCAAATTGGAGATGCCGACAAAAATTCTGCGGAGATCTTAATACGCGATAAAGCTCGTGAGTATAACCACTAATGTTAACCATGTTCCAATGCCACAAAAACAAGGACGAACATTACCTCCATAGGGAGTCAACAATTTCTCCTTTCCCAATATGATGTTCGAGCAAAACAGGTACATCTTCTGGGGTAACATATCCATACCTAAGGAAAATAAAACAGCAGGGCTCAACAATAATAGATATAAAAGAAGTGATCTATGACAAAAAGAGAAGCTCTTCTCACACTTCAACTAACATCAAAGAATATGATGAAAGCAATACTCTCTAAAATGCATTAAACAAGAAAGATCAGTCCTTACTCCTTACCAATGACCAGTAACTTCTCCTTTGACATGTGATCCAAAAATGATCACATTTCCTGCATACTTGTGCCCTCCAATGTGTGAGCAAGCACTAACAGACACTTTGCCCTGAAGACCATGTAACTCTGTCACTTCTTTGAATCTAGCGATCACAGCAGGACCACAAACACCACATCGTCGATCCCTAGTCCCATGAGCACATACAAATACGTAAAAGCCCCTTAGCGCTTCGGGAGTTCCAGGCAGCCACTCGCCATCCTTCACAAGAACTTCTTCAACAAATGTGTCAACATCAAAGTGTGTTAATCTCCTGCACTTTGCATAGTAGCACATTCAATATTGGGAAAGAAAACAAGAATGCAAAGCGCGTCTAGAATGTACTGAGTACAACTGATTTGACCTGTATCTGATCATGTCAGGAAAGATTAGGACATCACCATTTGACGTCTCAGTTCCATCATGCCCTTCACATATTGTCAAGCGGGTCTTGAGGAAAAAAGTGGAAAACAAGGTAAGATAGCCACACGCTGTGTAAATATGATGTAGAAGGCCAAAACATTAACACAAATCCAACTATTTTCACAATCAAAGCAAAATGACCAAATAAGGGAAAAGAAAACTATTAGTACTCATTATTCGATAAGGATAACGGATAACCAACATAATTGGAAGGGGTATGTTATTAGGCTAAGGAAATCCACGCTATAAATTTGAGAAGCAAAAGAAAAGTCTTTTCTGTTACTGAACAAGTACCAGCACATTTACTCGATAAGATCTCAAGTCTCCAAGCACCATAAAATACAGAAGAAAAGATTGAAATCTTATAACGTATAAGTATCTTATACCATACAAATTGCTATTAAAAGCGTCAAACTACTTCTATGATTATGCCAATCAGTAATAAATACGAAAATCCATTCCTCTCTATCATTGATTACAGGTCCAAAAGATGGAACTTAAAATAGTTTCTAGACACGTGTCCAGACAATAGGATAAAGATAAAGTTCCAATAATCACAAAAGCTTTTTGCTTCAGTAGTTAAATAATTATACTTACCTTCAAGTCTTCAACTTTAAGGGAAGTTCATGCGATTTCAGTTATAATAGGGCTACCTAGTGCACGAGACTCCCGCAATTGGCGGGTAAGAGGAAGGATTGCATGTATACAGCCTGCAAGCGAAGAGGCTATTTTTTCGAGATTCCATCCCATGACCACCAGGTCACATTGGGGCAAACTTACAGTTGGTCTATACTTGCTTAGTCTTTCCCATACATAGAGCCAATAATAGGTGCTTCCATATATATAAGCGATAATGAGCACCCAACAAGGACGGTGATGGAAAGTGGAAACAGCTAGGGTAGCACAGTAGGTCAGCTCTGTACACTTCCAAATGCGAGGTAGGTGCCAATTCTTGCCAAAGCTAAGATTGATTATCCTAAATGGGATTCTTTGTCTCACTATTGGTCCCTTTAATGGAACATTAGTTGTTAGATTATCCTAGTTAGATACATAGACAGTAATTCAGATAACTAAGAAGTAGGGCAGTGACTGTAATCATCAACAAAAACATGGTCACATTATAGCATTTCTCACACTACCCATACTCTTCTAATCTCAGCAACCCACGTTCTACAATCCCCAAAACAACAAAGTTATGCCTAAAACAACCCAAAGCATTTCTCACACTACCCATACTCTTCTAATCTCAGCAAACCCACGTTCTACAATCCCCAAACAACAAAGTTATGCCTAAAACAACCCAAACCCAGTTCACAGCACCATAAAAAAACCAAACCCACAAGAAATTTCACGCCAACAAAGAGAACCCACAAACCTCTTTCTTCATATCCCCTTTCCTAGCCGCGAGTGCAGCAGAAAGAAGCCTGGGCAACCGATCAAACTCAGCCGCCTCGATGCGTGGGGGCCACACTTGAGGGTTCTTGTAGCAGAGGAAAACGTGGCGGTCGTAGTAATCCACTGTCCCAACAAGTGGGTCGACCCTGAAATCAGGCCGCATAAACCCGTAATCAGCGGCGGATGATACATCGCCGTCGAGGCTGTTGAGGAAACCCTCGTTCTGGAGGCTGCCAGAAGCGCTACTGGGGTCGAGATTATTGAGGAAGGAGTCAGCGTCGGAGACTTGGATTGGAGAGGATCCTGGTTGGTTCGTGAATGATAGAGGTTCGTCTCTGTTACTACTTCCCATTGGAGAGAGAGAGAGAGAGAGAGAGAGAGGAGGCTTGGTTTTTAGTGATTTTGGAGTGAGATGCTACTACACTATCAGTGTTTGCGATTTCTTTGTATTTGTGTTATCTCAATGCGTTGACCGGACCCTCGTCAAAATATTGGCTTTTTAAAAAGGTGAGAGGCCTTGGGATTATAGTATTGACCTTCACATATGAAACGGTGATTCACCTTCGAATTGACATGTGGATGTTGGTGAAATTTTATTGGAATGGTAATAGAAAGGTGTGAGAACTGTGCACGGCATCCGAGTTGTTGATCTTGCAATTAACGATTCTAATTTCATCTCGACACTTGCACAACTCGTGTAGTGCGACACCATACTATAGGATCTCTAATTCAGTGGAAAAGAAGCCGAGCCCCGAGCACTCTAAGGTTGAGTTTCTTGTTTGCTAAAAAGTTAACATCTTCGATTCTCATTTGCTAAAATTTGCAGGTTATTTTAGCAATTTGATTTTAACAAAATGAGTATGTGAAATAAAATTGACTTTTAACAACTTAACTTTGAAATAACGGGAAACAAATTAACTTTTAGCAAGTTAACTATTACTAATATTTTGATGAAAAATAGATTTTTAGCAATTGGTGCTAAAAACGTGAAACTCG
The DNA here is from genome assembly GCA_016920895.1 of Vaccinium myrtillus. Lineage (NCBI taxonomy): Eukaryota > Viridiplantae > Streptophyta > Magnoliopsida > Ericales > Ericaceae > Vaccinium > Vaccinium myrtillus. Next base: position 1,320,294 of record CM029270.1, read on the forward strand.
TACTCGGCCTAAATCTTAATTTGAACTTAGAACTAGAATCTGAAAAAGTGATCTACATTACGTCTTCCTATGTGTTTCACATACTGTATGTTTTTTAGAAAGTCACCCTAATTAGATTTATTAAATGAACCTATCTAGATATACAATGACGTACTTTTGGCGTGACACCACATGACGTGCTACGTGGTGTTACGATTTTGCCCCTCTCTCTCGACCCTGGTATTTTGCCACTTTTTGTATTTCTCTTAGAGCATCTCCACTCTTGGAGCAAATCCTTCACCAAATTTAAATTTGAGTAAAAATGACCAAAAATCCCACTCCACCCCTTCACCAAATCCATCACCAAATTTGCTCAAATTTTTCACCAAATTTGATCAACACCAAATCTTTCACCAAATATTCAAACGGCTCTATTTGTTCCAAATAAGCAACGGCTCAACACCAAATTTGCAGAGGGCAACAGATGAAAAGGAATTGACAAAATGAAAAAAAAAACGAAAAAAAAAAAACTGTTTTTGACAAAATGGCGGAAAAGTTTTGGGGCCAAAATGAACAAAAAAACAATTTTTGACAAAATTTTAACTAGAATTTGGTTTAAAAGGTTGTTTTCCATTGGAAGGGGTGTTATCAAATCAAGTTTTTGACCAAATTTTTACTCAAATTTAGTGTAGGAGTGGAGATGCTCTTATGGGTCTGTCATTTGGTGATTCTCCTTCTCCCTCTAATGGGAATGTCTACGAATGCCAATATCCAATTCGAAACAAGTACAAATTCTTCCTATATTGAAGTTGAGTTGCTATTAATCGTCATCCATGGGAATGGAAGTTTATGGAACTTTTGCAATTCTTTCCTTTATCAGGTTTGAGTGACTTGATCGATCGTGTTTTTTCTCTTTGGACATCTTTTCACGTTTGTTTCTCTCCCTAAGTCCTTTTTTTTTTTTTTTTCCTTTCTTGGAACTGGTCTCCCTAAGTCCTAACTCCTAACCTCAATAAATCATGCACAGATTTTATTCCTATCTGTTAAAATTTGTGAAAGTGAGGGCTCACAATGGAAGAGCAATGAAAAAGTTGAAAGCATCGACGGGGAGGGTTAAAGAATTATTGGACTTCAAGCCATGTGTTTTGCGTAAAACCTTTGCGTGGAAATTGTGAGAGCATCACCCCTTGTTAGGTCATAAATTATAAATGTTGTTCCTAGATAGTATTACTAGTAAATGAAACGCGTGAGATGCACGCGAGATCGTGCCCAATACAAATATTTTGTTACCCTATAATAATTTATTTAATCAAATGACAGAAAAGATTTCATCATAAATTGTTCTAGCTGAATGAACGTCCAAATTAAGTTAAAAATGAAGAATATTAACAGCAGATCAAGACACTTTAAACGATCCATGAATTGAATTGATAGGCGGCCATTACAATTAACAAGTAAAAAATCCTCATAAAGCCTAAAAAAATGTAAATATTAAATGACAATAAGATATTAGTTACATTGAAGATTTTTGTGACAAATTTTCATTTTGTAGTATTGTTTCCAATATTGGGAAAAGAGAAGCAGAGCCAGAGCAACTCACCAGAGATTAAAAGAGGCCTCGTGGGTAGGATGTAAATGAACTGAGTTGTTCATGAACTATTCGAGACTTGGCTTGAGCTGAGCTTGAATCTCAATTTTAAACTCGTTTAATAAATAAGCCGAACTTGAACAACAGTATTAAGCTCGATTAAGCTCGCGAATCTGTAATATATATGCATACCTCCTAAGAATATTACATATAAGATTGACTATGTTTAAACTTTTACATGTACATCATGAAAATTATAACTTATCCATGCATAAATTTTTAGATGTACTATAAACTTAAATTTTAATATGATTTTATAATTTTATATATGTATATACTTTTTTATGTACAGAATAAAATTTCTATTGAAGTTCAGGACCTGTATGAGAGCACAATTGTCTAATATTTTTGACACGTCAAGGCTCATGAACAAGCTCGAGTTCGACTCAAACCTAGGCATGCTCAGTTCGTCATATTTTCATTAAGCTCGAGCTCGACTCGAGTTCATTTAAAAGCTAAACGAATAAACCTGAACATCTTATACCTCAACTTGATTCGGCTCGTTTACCGTCCTACTCATGGGTAGCTGTTGCTAATTCTCCTTTGGCCAAAAAGAAGATTATGATTTTTTGGTTTTTTCGTTTCGTCTTTATTCAATTTTTTTTTGCATTTGTTAATTTCACGTCAAGATTTTGTGGTTTTTGATTCTCTCGGCGAGACGAATTTAATAAGTATAAATCTATGGTCAAACCAAATATTTTTTTGAATAAAACCGAAATACTTGGATTATTGGCCAATAATCTAAGTATTTCGTCTTTATTAAAAAACGTTTCAGTTTTGACCATAATTTTATACTTGTTAGATTTGTCTCGCCGAGAGAAATTTGAAAACTATAAAATTTTGACGCGAAACTAACAAATGCAAAAAAAATTGAATAAAAACGAAATGAAAAAACAAAAAAATCATAATCTTCTTTTTGGCCAAAGGAGTATAAATCGTATCTCAACTTTCTTATCCTCCTCAAAAGTAATGTACTTCGGTCTTGTATGTCAACTGTCTGGTGGCCAACCATAATGCTTGGCATAGAGTCTCAGACCTTATTCCGAAAAAGTCATTACACATGTACCAAACCATACCTGTTGTTTCTAACTTTTTTAGTCTCAAAATTTTAGTATTTTACTATGAAAAGTCTTACCAGTCTAAATAAGTACTAATTGAACCATTTAAATTTGGTGTAAATTTTTCCAAACGTTATGCTTGAGAATATTTTATGACTTAAAAATTACATTACTTTTCGTGGTAGATGATGCCCAGTTTGACAAAGGAACGTGAGAGGGAATATGAGGAGAATCTAGATATACATATCTCGATTGAGTATATCTGACGTTTGTTTAGATTATGATAATCTGATATAATTTGTCTTAGATTTCCATATCCCCTTGGAGGGAGATATATTTTGGACAACCCGCTCCAAATTACTCTATACGCCTTTCTTTTTATCCATTTAATCCCTTGGCCCCACTCCCACTCTACTATTTAGTTTGTTTTTTGATTTATTTATTTGGGAACAAATAGAAATTTCACATAATTAGACATCCAACCATCATATTCCCTTCTAAAATAAAACAAAGATATTCACCACTTTATCCCTTCTTATATTATGCGGTAAACATATGGGTTTAGACAGGATTGTCCAGAAAATGTATCGATCGTGTTCGGGGATTTACTTTTGGGTCCCACACGAGTGATCCGAACCGTTTATTATTCATAGAACATTTTTCCGAGGGGCCCTCAAAAATTTCAGCTCAATCGGACGGTTAGAAGTGCTCGAACCAAAGTTGAAACGGTGGGGCTTTGGTTCAAGCACTTCCAACCGTTCGATTGAGCTGAAATTTTGTGGGGCCCCTCGGAAAAATGTTCTAAGAATAATGAACGGTTCGGATCACTCGTATGAGACCCAAAAGTGAGTCCCCAAACACAATCGGTATATTTTCTCGACAATTCTCTCAGTACATATAGTCGGGTCCTATATTATAATATCTTCTCCCTCCAAACCATATATCGCTAACAAACAAGCCTGAAGATTTTGCCCGGAAGGGAGTAATCTATAGTCACATGCTTTTGGCACATCTATAAAGCTGAAGCTGAGAATTGTACTCATTGTTGTATGGACATATAGAGGCAGGCAGGGAGGGAGAGTAAGAGAGAGAGAGAGAGATGGGGAATAATGAGCATGGGATTGGGTACCTTCGTTTGTTTGAAACAAGGAGAGGGAAAGGTAGGATCATATACAGGCTATTTGCAGCATCAGTATTTGTGGGTATACTTCTGATATGGGTGTACAGGGCAAGCCACATACCAAGATATGGAGAAGAAGGGAGATTGGGTTGGTTTGGGCTGTTGGGAGCTGAGCTGTGGTTTGGTCTCTACTGGGTCGTCACTCAATCCCTGCGCTGGAACCGCACATATCGGTTCACCTTCAAAGACAGGCTCTCACAAAGGTCTATTCTCTCCCCCTTCCACTTTCTTTCCTAGAATTTCCATAGCGAAAATGTTACAAGGGAAAAGTTTTTCCGAAATGGTGAAAGAAAGAGAAATCAACGGATTAGATTCATTTTCTTAGAAAAGGTCCAGGAAAGAGAAATCCATTAGATTTCACCGTTAGATTTCTCTTTCCTAAACCATTTTGGGGAAATTTTCATGTATCCTGCTACTCCTCATTTCCACAGTATTTGCATAGTTTGTAGTTTAAACCTCCCGGCTGCTATCAACTCTTATAGGATCGGTCCAATTCGACCACCTGCTAGTAAGCGGTGGATTGGTCTCAGAAATTAACCGAGATGCGTCAGCTAGTTTGGATACCTTGAGATGCAAAAGAAATGGAATTTTCATAGTATGTTTTCAAAAGTGGTATCAAGACACATAATGGTATGGATACCTTGTGTAGGGATTGTTTCAGTTAGTTCTGAAAACTTGAAGGAGACTTAGAAATGTGTTTCACTTGTTTAATTTGTTTACTTACACACAGAAACCTGGGGAGAAAACTCATGCTTGTCTTTATTCCTCTTCTTTGACAATCATCTAAAACTTGAAATGCAAAAAACAGGCACGAAAATGATTTGCCCAGAATTGATATATTCGTGTGCACTGCCGATCCTGATATTGAGCCACCGATGATGGTGATCAACACTGTTTTATCGGTGATGGCGTACGATTACCCACCGGAGAAGATGGCCGTGTACCTTTCCGACGATGGCGGATCATATCTCACCTTCTATGCTTTGTTGGAGGCTTCTATCTTTTCTCAACATTG